>JAMWET010005535.1:0-5000 GCA_024036415.1 Prochilodus magdalenae
AGCATTTGAGATGTAACGGCAAAATCTGAACAAGAGGCTGATGAATAGGAGGCTAAATACCAGCAGCAGAATATGAGTGCTGCACAATTTAAGGTGGAACGGGAGATCTAAAATACGTTCCTGGCAGATAAGGTGGAACACGCACTGAGGTCCTGGTAAAGTACAGGTTACTACAGGTTAGGCACTTTGACAGGGAAATTCTCTAGCACTATGAAATCAGAGGCTCTCCCTGCAGCCAGTGTGGGCTACTGTAGAAACATGGCGGTGGTAGTTTCTGTTGGAGGACTCATTGGAGGCTCATTCTAAGCTAATGAAACCCCCTGATTTGTACTTACAGGTGACTATACACTAATGAAAACTAGTTTTATATATATCATATTCTATTTCTCAACATATTCCAGCCTAAACTGAACACACTGCTCTTTTAACAGGATTAAAACTTACCTGGCGTTAATAATGTACGTGCTTGGTTTGGACAGCACTAATAACTACATGTATATGAAAGTGAACCCGCTCTCGTCCTCATGATCCCAAGTGCACCACTAGCCGCAGCACGCTTTGAAAGGTTTACAGCGATAATCCTGAATTTGATGAAACCCTGAAGCAGTGGGCGTCTTCCTCTGTGTGGGTGAAGTCACTCATTTCTGAGGCGCTGGAGTTTCTTTGGAGGACGAAGGCAGGACACAGTTTAAGCACATTCAGTCCTGGGAGACCAAAAATAGCTTTTAATACTGAAGCTCAGTCGCTTAGCTTCTCTGTCTCGCTGTCCTCCATCCCTGCTAAACTGGCAGCTTTACGTCGTGCCTCCCTCTGAACGCACGGCCAGCGCACTCCGGAGCCTTCCGACAACTTCTCCTCCTTTTTCTTAATCTGGGAACTAATAACGCAAAGCCTTTGATTAGAAAATCTGTGGCGGGGCTAAAATCTGCATGGCAAATCCCCTCCTCATAAGACACGCGCGCATACATGCTCTCCAGATGTAGAGCCCGGCTTGGGCTGCTCCTGAGATCCCCGGTTTAACCCTTAGGAGTCAATACTGAAGTTATTACAGTATTATGATTTATTAAATGTAATTACATATTAATTACATAGTTATTACACATGATTTAACGTTACACTTACACTATGTTTGAAATCGCATGTTGTAATAATTGTTTAAATAGATTTCAGGAAAGTAGACTAGATATAATGCTAAGATTATTTCATTTACACTCATCGAGCACATTATTAGGTACACCTCCTTGTATCTACAGCTCCACTGACCATACAGGACACTCTGTAGGTGTACAGGTCCAGACTGTAGTCCATCTGTTTCTCTGTGTACTGTATTACCCTGTTCTTCAATACAGGACCCCCACGGGACCACCACAGAGCAGGTATGATGTGGGTGGTGGATCATTCTCAGCACTGCAGTGACACTGACGTGGCGGTGGTGTGTTAGTGTGTGTGGTGCTGGTGTGAGTGGATCAGACACAGCAGTGCTGCTGGAGTGTTGAGACACTGTGTCCACTCACTGTCCACTCTATTAGACACTCCTACCTTGCTGGTCCACCTTGTAGATGGACAGTCAGAGACGATAGCTCATCTGCTGCTGCACAGTGCAGCGTTGGTCATCTTCTAGCCCTTCATCAGTGCCCACAGGACGCTGCCCACAGGACGCTGCCCACAGGACGCTGCCCACAGGACGCTGCCCACAGGACGCTGCCCCACAGGACGCTGCTGCACTGGATAGTTCTAGTTGGTGGATGATTCTCAGTCCAGCAGCGACACTGAGGTGTCCAGCAGCACTGCTGTGTCTGATCCACTCACACCAGCACCGCACACACTAACACACCACCACCAAGTTACTGTCACTGCAGTGCTGAGAATAATCCACCACCCACATCATACCTGCTCTGTGGTGGTCCTGTGGGGGTCCTGACCATTGAAGAACAGGGTAATACAGTATACAGAGAAACAGATGGACTACAGTCTGGAACCGTAGAACCACAGAGTGTTAGAACACGACTGCATGCATGCTGAAATATGTCCAGTGCTCTCCGAGACTAGGACCGGTAACTACACATCACAGCACAGATCTACAGACACTAATTTTAGCTGTTCCTAAAGCTGCTGGTTGAGGTCAAAGCCACAGGAAGTGACATCACTGCAGCAGCACTCTCTGCCCAGCATATGGTCTGGTGTGAGTACTTTCAGAGGGCCCATATCATAAAAAAACGGAACCTGAGTTGAGTTTCACCTTCATATTCATTTACATGTACAGCATCTAGCGGACACGCCTGTTCCCGAGTGATTCGCTAACGTGCTCGGCGTTCAGTCAGAGTATGTGTCCTAGCTAGTACAAACAGCCTACGGTCCAAGCTTCCCTGGAGCTCAGGCGCTGCCTGAACGAGGGCCAGGGCTGATACCTAGACGAAGAATACAGAGTTCAGCACAGCGTAAGTGCCTAGCAATGCTCCGTCAGTGCTCATAGCTAGTTCACGTTAGTGCTCACCTAGTCCTCCCCTGGATTAAAGAGACGGTCTCAGGCCTGCGGGTGTGGTGTTAGCGGCCTACAGTCTGATTAAGTGGTACATGTTACTGGACTACAGTCGGTCTGAAACGGCCAAACAACTTAATTTGGCCTATATGCTGGGTAGGTTGATGGCACTTGAGTGGACCAGTGCCAGAAGCAAGACGTGGGCCAGATGCGTGCCAGATTAGGGCCACGCCCCAGCCAGAAGTAGGCCACTCTGCCAGAGATGGACCGTTTTGGGACAGGTGGGCCAAATGGATGTTGTAAATTAGTGGGCCACCTTTGGCTCACAGCAAATTGCCAGTCCCGAGTGTGGGCCAGCTGTGCCATATCTTTGCCAGATGTGGCCCACATCTGCTTGCTATCTGAGATTTAGCCTGTTTAGTTTAGGCAATGGTGAAAAACTGGCCAAGTTAATGAAACGCTGGATGAAACGTGTTTGGTATTCTGCCTCCGGCCTTAAGACAAATGTTCGGTTTCGTCTTCGGCCAAATTTTTTGATTTCGGTGCATCACTACACACTGAGCTGTATTTGTGTCTTGTATGTGTTTCATTGTGCTGCACAACCCTGTATTGGTGTGATGAGAGTCGAGTCGAGTCGAGGCTGACTGTAGGACGCTAATAAAGTACACCTCTTGTTCTGTCTTTTTTGTCACAGGCCCGAAACTCCTACTCCAACGAGGTGGTGGCCATTAAGAAGATGTCCTACAATGGCAAACAGACCACAGAGGTAGGAACCAGAACACCCAGATGTACCTTGGAAGCCTTCAGATCGGATTTTAGATTTCCAGCCAATCCCATATACCTGAGCTGTTAACTGTTTTGCCTGTTTCGCAAGCACAGGGCAGCTGCATGGTAATCCTTTGGGTGCATTATGGCTAAGGAGGCACAAAGTCGAGGCACATTGCCTCAGTGTAAAAGCATCAGATCTGTGTGGACACTGACTGGAGCCACTTTGAACAATGAGGCTTGTAATGGGACCTCAGCCAGGTCCGATCTCTGTAACACCATAGTTCACACTTAAGTCAGTGAATCAGATCTGTCGCTACTGTGAATGCACCTGCCTCTTAAAAGGAGCTGCGTCCGCACACCCTAGCAGGACCATTCCTAAGTGAGGCCTGTGCAGCAGAACAAGCCATCCTCACCAAGATGCTTCAGTCTGATCTCCTCACAGCTGTACGTTATTAGAGCGAGATGAGGGCTCCAGGAAACGGGATGGTCTTCTTGGTGTATTGCACGCTATGCTGTTCATGCAGATGCTGCCATAGCGTGTTGTTGGCTGCGGTGGATAGAAGACGGCACACACCAGCGACAAGAAGGGGTCTGGGAGTCCGACACGAACCACGTAGAGAGAGAGAACCGCACAGTTGTCCAGCAAGTGTGGACAATGTCCTCCATGAGTCATCCTATTAGTGCCGGCACCATTGCCAAACAGCTGCACCATGCAGGACCACATGCACACAGACCGTTACCACGACTGCCAATGGCGTTGCCACGTCACCGTCACCAAACAGTGCCAGACTGTCATGGAGTGACTCAGAATGGTAGCGGGTCATCTTCAGTGACGAGTCCCGCTTTAGTCTTTGTGGAGACGCCCAACGAATCCGTGTGTGGAGGCACCGTGGTCAGCGCCAAGATGGACGGTTTGTAGTCACACGTCCAGAAGACCTGGTGTCCCTCCACCTCCACCCCTACCGCACCATCTGCAGGAACTGTGTGAGGATATTCAAGCTGCATGGGATGGATTATCACAGGACACCATTAGGAACCTCCACAGCTCCATACAGAGACGTCTGGCGTGTTGGGTTAGCAAACACGGCGGCCCAACGCCATACTGAGAGACAGACTTCTGTATGTGTAGCTCAATAAATATTGATCATATCAGTCTAAATTTATCACCAGTTATTGATCCTGGTCACCTTTATCTTCCTTCCCAACAGCACCGCACTCTCCTCCTTCTGGGTGCGGCTGTTCTTTTGGTGTTGAGTGTATTCCTGTATTACCCTGTATGGTAAAGGAGTAGTTGTACATATTTGTTTTCTATCAGTTACCTACCGCGTATGAAGTAGAGCGGGAGGTAGCGGGAGGGTCAGATTGGTCCACGTGGTGTTCATGATGCTTTGTGTTGGCTCTCTGTGCAGAAGTGGCAGGACATCATTAAGGAGGTTAAATTTTTGGAACAGCTGAGACACCCAAACACCATTGAGTACAAAGGCTGCTACCTGAAGGACAACACTGCCTGGGTGCGTATCTGAAAGGAGAGAGGCGGGAGGGAGGAGAAAGTCCAGGAGGACATAAATAAGAGGTTTTCCAGTGGCATGTCTTCAGCTGACGTTTGTCCTCTCTTGTCTTTCAGCTGGTCATGGAGTACTGTTTAGGCTCAGCCTCTGATTTGTTAGAGGGTGAGTCTGTAACCACACACACACACACAGCTGTGACTGGATTGGGCATGTACCAGACAAGTTTCTGGATGTAGGCCACCTCA
>JAMWET010005535.1:10000-25439 GCA_024036415.1 Prochilodus magdalenae
CTTTCCCATCAGTCTGTCTTTCAGTCTCTCCCCTCAGTCTGTCTTGTAGTCTTTCCCATCAATCTGTCTTTCAGTCTCTCCCATCAGTCTCTTTCAATCTCTCACATCAGTCTGCCTTTCAGTCTCTCCCATCAATCTGTCTTTCAGTCTCTCCCGTCAGTCTGCCTTTTAGTCTCTCCCGTCAGTCAGTCTTTCAGTCTTTCCCATCAGCCTGTCTTTCAGTCTCTCCCATCAGCCTGTCTTTCAGTCCCTCCCATCAGTCTGCCTTTCAGTCTCTCCCATCAGTCTGCCTTTCAGTCTCTCCCATCAGTCTGTCTTTCAGTCTCTCCCATCAGTCAGTCTTAGTGTCTCCCATCAGTCTGTCTTTCAGTCTCTCCCATCAGTCAGTCTTAGTGTCTCCCATCAGTCTGCCTTTTAGTCTCTCCCATCAGTCAGTCTTAGTGTCTCCCATCAGTCTGCCTTTCAGTCTCTCCCATCAGTCTGCCTTTTAGTCTCTCCCATCAGTCAGTCTTTCAGTCTTTCAAAAATACTTCTTAAAATTTCTACTAGGATAAAGGACACAAACCATGTAGATGAGTTAAAGAATAGATCCCTGAGGTAAACTCCTCCTCCAGTCTCATTAGAAGCTCCTCCCTTTAGGCCTCCACTGGAGTAACAGTACTTAAGTATGGAGAGTAACAGGAGCATGATTTATTACGGCTCTAATGTCCTATTATCATTTCTGGAACAGAACTCTTCATCAGCTCAGTGTAGGTGAAGAGACTCTAGTGTCAGTCTTGGGGGTGGAGGAAGAAGGCGTAGACAAACAGATGAGTGTGGGTTGGACAAACAGTAAATTTGTGATCGGCGGTCTGTATATGGCCCTGTAGTTTTCCCACCCTGATAATTCTTAAGGGGGAAAAAATTAATTTGACAAAACTGTATGTCGGATCAAAAGAGTCAAAGACATCCAGTCAGGTGGTTTGGAGATGCTACATTGCCTCCTAGATGGTGCATCTTAGGAGCTGACTGGCGGGATGTCAAGGATGTTTCCTGCCTTCTATCCAACAAGTGCCGGGATAGGCTTCAACATTCCCCAGATGGATGAATGGATGGATGAATGAGCGAATGAATGTCTTGTATGTGGACCAGGGTAATGAAAATCTCAGGTAGCCGGCGTATCTGTTACTTCACATGGACGTTCCTGTGTCTGTGTCGTTACAGCCGAGCGCAAGCCTCCTCTCTTCAACATGAATGCTATGAGTGCCTTATATCACATTGCTCAGAACGATTCCCCCACGCTGCAGTCCAATGAGTGGTGAGTGCCCACACTAACATACAGGCTCGCTGGTTCACCTGGTCCCATGCTTGGTGGTATATATCCTCTGTCGTGTAATGACGCTTCAGGCTATACGGGTCTGTACCCCGCCCTGGTTTTACTGAGGTTAAGGGGTCACATGGCCTGAACTAACGTCATATGTAAAACACTCCAGCTCAAGCAACGTGCTTCAGTGACTTCCTAAGTGGAAGTGTTTATGTGGTGTTTATTGTATGTAGTTTTCTAGATTTATATTTTCATTTTATAAATATACTTATATATGTATTAGTATGGTCACTTTATCATTTATATTTATTATACATTATATTAATCATCTGTACAGTTCGTTTAATTGGTAGTGCAATCTAATCAGTCAGTACTTCAGTCTTTTCAGTGAGTCTTTCTGTTTTGTCAATCAATTAATCAGTTTTCAGTATATTCAATCAGTCTTTTCAGTCAATCAGTACTTCAATCTTTTCAGTCAGTCTTATTATGTTTATTAACATATTAATAAAATGTTTACTAACATGTGTATTATTAACATATTAATTTAGTCTTTTTAATCAATCAATATTTCAGTCTTTTCAGACCGTCTCTGTCTTCTCAGTCAATCATTCAGTCAATCCCATTTTTAGTATATTCAATCAGTCAGTTAGTAATTTAGTCTTTTGAATCAATCTTAAGATGTTTATTAACATATTAATTTAGTCCTTTTAATCAGTGTTTCAGTCTTTCCAGACACTCCTTCTGTCTTGTCAGTCAATCAATCAATCAAGCAGTCAATCCATTTTTCAGTATATCGTCGCTGTCCAATGAAAAACGTGTATCTCCATTTTTGTCCATTTTGACTTTTATGCATCATTTGAAAACAGCCGCTGCCCTTTACGCACTGTGAGATTCGCATGATGAACGGACCAACTGAAATGGCCCAGAAGTGCTCGGAAGGACGTCTGGTTCCATTGACTTACATTAAAATCAAATGAGGTTTTTGGCCTCTCCTGTAAAGTTGCCATTTTGGAGATACCTGTTTTTCTTCGGACAGCGACGATATTCTATCAGTCAGTTTTTTTAATCGATCTTAAAATGTTTATTAACATATTAATAAAATGTCTTTTACAGGAAACAAATGTAAAGACTGTATGGATTTTGGTGCTGTAATAGAATTTTAGTGCATGGGTTCTGTTTTTAGTTTTGAAAAAAAAAACATAACATTTACGTTACATTTACATTTATGGCATTTAGCTGACGCTCTTATCCAGAGCGACTTACAAGGTTAATTACGTTACAGGTGGGCCAGTGTAGTGTTAGGAGTCTTGCCCAAGGACTCTTATTGGTCTAGCACAGTGTAGTCACCCAGACTGGGATTCGAACCCCAGTCTCCCACATGTGGTGGGGGCTCTCTGGCGGGCATTTTGAGTTAGCCTAGATTGTACACCTTTATATTTCAATGTGTAGTTTAAAAAAAAAAAAAAAAACATTCAAAAAAACTTTAACGTTAACTACACAGTAGGATAAAGTACCCCAATGTTCAGTGATTATTTATTATTAATAACAATCAATGATAAATTCGATTCAAACTTGGCTATGGATGCCAAGCAACAAAGATTCCAACCAATCAGATTTTAGGGCTGAACGAGAGGACTATGAGGGAATAGCAATGGCGCTTGTGCAGGTGGGCTTGTGACTTGGAGGGTAATATTAACTTCCTGTTTGTGGCATCTTAGTATATATAGTATATATAGTAGGATAAAGTACCCCAGTGTTCACTGACTATTTATTATTAGTAACAGTCAATGATAAATTTGACTGGCTATGGATGCCAAGCAACAAAGATTCCAACCAATCAGATTTGAGATCTAGAACAGTAGATCAGTTTAATAAACCCAGGCTGACTGTAAAGAGATCTGCATGAGTGTTAGTTTGAATGATGAAATGGTACGCGTGTGTGGTCTGTTGCTGGGGTTGTGTTTCACGTTGCTCTTGTTTCCTCACTCTCTGTGTTTGGTGTTCTCGTGAAGGACGGACGCGTTCCGGAGCTTCGTTGACTACTGCCCTCCAACATTATAAAGATACCTCAGTTTGACAGCCCTCCTCAGCAGAACTCCAAGCAGAACTACTGCGGGTGAGTGCACGCTCTCCGCCGCTCAGAGAATTGGGTGTGTTGGGTTGCAGAGTGTGTGAAGCACCACCGACTTTGACAGGAAGGGGCCGTCTGACCGACATGGAGCACAACCAGCCTAGTGTGTATGGGCTGTCTGACTTTCACCAGTATTCCGGTACATCGGGTCACTGATGTGCAGTGTACGAACAGTGTAAGCCATGCTAACTGGTTAGCCTGTTTAATGGAGCTGCTGACTCGGGGACATGTGTAGATAGACCATGGCATATGATGTAGTCCACTTTGATTTTAATGTAGCGGCCGTATAGGAATTTGCAGTCTTTTGGGGTTAGGCCTGGCGTAAGAGTGTTTACTGCGCTCCCCTTTGCTGATGCGTCAAGTTGCCCAGACACCTTTTTGTGCATTGTGTGTGTGTGTGTGTGTGTGTGAGAGAGAGTGTTCACTACAGTGTGTGTGTGTGTGTGTGTGTGTGAGAGAGTGTTCACTACAGTGTGTGTGTGTGTGTGTGTGTGTGTGTGTGTGTGTGTGTGTGTGAGAGTGTTCACTACAGTGTGTGTGTGTGTGTGTGTGTGAGAGTGTTCACTACAGTGTGTGTGTGTGTGTGTGTGTGTGTGTGTGTGTGTGTGTGAGAGTGTTCACTACAGTGTGTGTGTGAGAGTGTTCACTACAGTGTGTGTGTGTGAGAGTGTTCACTACAGTGTGTGTGTGTGTGTGTGTGTGTGAGAGTGTTCACTACAGTGTGTGTGTGTGTGTGAGAGTGTTCACTACAGTGTGTGTGTGTGTGAGAGATCACTTGTGTGTGTGTGTGTGTGTGAGATCACGTGTGTGTGTGTGAGAGAGAGAGATCACTAGTGTGTGTGTGTGTGTGTGTGAGAGAGATCACGTGTGTGTGTGTGTGTGTGTGTGTGTGTGAGATCACTAGTGTGTGTGAGAGAGAGAGATCACTAGTGTGTGTGTGTGTGATCACTAGTGTATTCATGTGTGTGTGTGTGTGTGTGTGTGTGTGTGTGTGTGTGTGTGTGTGTGTGTGTGTGTGTGTGATCACTAGTGTATTCACGTGTGTGTGTGTGTGTGTGTGTGTGTGTGTGATCACTAATGTGTGTGTGTGATCACTAGTGTGTTCACGTGTGTGTGATCACTAGTGTGTGTGTGTGTGTGTGTGTGTGTCCGTGTGTGTGTGTGTGTGTGTGTCCACGTGTGTGTGTGTGTGTCCACGTGTGTGTGTGTGTGATCACGTGTGCGTGTGTGTGTGTGTGTGTGTGTGTGAGAGATCACTAGTGTGTGTGTGTGTGTGTGTGTGTGTGAGAGATCACTAGTGTGTGTGTGTGTGTGTGTGTGTGTGTGTGTGTGTGTGTGAGATCACTAGTGTGTGTGTGTGTGTGTGTGTGTGTGTGTGTGTGTGTGTGTGTGAGATCACTAGTGTGTGTCTGTGTGCGTGTGCGTGTGTGTGTGTGTGTGTGTGAGATCACTAGTGTGTGTCTGTCTGTGTGTGTGTGTGTGTGTGTGTGTGTGTGTGTGTGATCACTAGTGTGTATGTAGGGGTTTCACTTCATGGATGGGTTCAGTTAACCCCCGCCCGCCCCCAGAACATCAGAGGGGACTCCAGGGGATTTTCGTATTACATCACCTCATCACTCCTCTGGTGTTCACATGTTTAGTAGTTTTGGACGTAGGACTGATAGTAGCTCCCGTTCTCACCTGTCCTCCATCACCCCCTGTAGTACCGAGTGTTTTAACTGCTACAGTGACATAACACAGCTGGACCCTCGGCTTGCTGAGCCTTGCCATTTGCATTGGTGTAACTGCTTCGACCACGATTCTGGCCTCAGCTTTGTTTCGCGATGCCGCTGTCGCCGCCTCTAAGCTTTGAGTGTTTATACTGTATTATGCAACACAAGTGTAATATAACTCAACTTGCATGTGAGTTTCACCATGTCCAGCCAGCCTGACAATCAGGGACCAAGCTCGGTAGCTCCTCACAGTGATCAGGATGTGTCACCGTTTGCATTTTGAATAATTTGGCCCTAATGTATTTCTCAGTAAGCGTTAGCCAGCATGCTGGCACTGCTTCGGTGTCTGCTGATTGATGTTCTAGTCCCGGCTCTTGCTTTTTTGCAAAGGCAGGGCTGGTCGGGACTGAAGTGACGTCCCTGGTGAAGGACAGTTAGCCTACAAGTGGGCTATAAACAAGGAAATCTGATCTGCCTGACACAAAAGCTTATACAGCAGGCCTCCACCTTCATAGCCCCCTAGTACTGAAATACCAGCATCAGCACACAAGCACAATTCAGCTGAGCATGAACTCTATAACTAGCTCACAGTAACTTTTCTCAAAGCTGTGTTTGAACGAGAGGACTATGGGGGAATAGCAATGGCGCTTGTGCAGGTGGGCTTCAGGCTGGATCTACGAATGATATGGGGGGTCACTGAGAAAGAGCGCTAGACGTCACTGTGCACTTTATTAGGTGGGTAATATTAACTTCCTGTTTGTGGCACATTAGTATATGGGAGGGGGAAAACTTTTCAAGATGGGTGGTGACCATGGCGGCCATTTTGGATCCAACTTTAGTTTTTTCAAGGGTCATGTGACACATCAAACTTCTTGAGAATTTCACAAGAAAGACAATGGTGTGCAGCACCTGAAACTACAGATACTGGAAGCCTGTGCTAGCATTTCTTCTGCGGTGTTGCTATCAGTGTGTGAAGAGTGGGAGAAGCGGGTTGCATTGACAATCCAACACAATGGGCAGCACTTTGAACACATTTTCTAAGTGGTCAGAACCTTGTAAATAACTCATGAAAGAATAAAGTTACGTTACAACCAAGCTCACCATTGTTTGTCTTGTGAAATTCTCAATAAGTTTGATGTGTCACATGACCCCCTTGCCATTGAAAAAACTAAAGCTGGATCCAAAATGGCCGACTTCAAAATGACCACCATGGTCAACACCCATCTTGAAAAGTTTTCCCCCTCCCATATACTAATGTGCCACAAACAGGAAGTTAATATCACCAACCATTCCCATTTTATTTAGGTGTATCCATATACATAGCCCACCCTGTATACTCTTTGTCCATTGCATCAGCTCTACTGACCATATAGGACACTCTGTGGTTCTACAGTTCCAGACTGTAGTCCATCTGTTTCTCTGTGTACTGTATTACCCTGTTCTTCAATGGCCAGGACCCCCACAGGACCACCACAGAGCAGGTATCACGTACTAGTGCGTGTGTTTGCGGTTGCTAGCTAGCTATCGAGTGTACACTTGGCTGGCTGTGTTATCTCACTAGAGAAACCAGCAGTACCTGCTACTGTCTTCCAGAGACGGAGTTCAGAGAGTAGAATCTGGGGACCTCGGACAACTCGACTTGCCTCCTGTTGCCCTGTCACTCATCACTCTGAGGCCTGCTAGTGTGAACGTAGCGTTAGTGTGTGTTGTGCTGGTGTGAGTGGATCAGACCCAAATGTGCTGCTGCACACCTCAGTGTCAATCTGATCACAATCCACAGACACATGGGGAAGGAAAAGTAAGTGAGGTGTTTGGAATTACCTGGATTTCAGCCCTGGTTTCTTATGAAACGCGGTCCGATCGAATCCGAGTCAGACGAACACAATCTAACTACACTAACAGGTGGACATTTCCGGTCCTCCATTGAGCACACTGAGTACCAGCCGTGGTGCAAGCTGGAGTGAGTGAGTGAGCATCTGAGTTAAAAATATTTATATAAGCACTTTTTACAACATATGTTGTCGCAATCCGCTTCACAAAGAATCTGGTGTCCGAGCGTCCAGTGAGCGAGCCAAGGGCGACAGAGGCACGGAAAAACTCCCTCAGTTAAAAAGGAAGAAACCTCAAGAGGAACCAAGACTCAAAAGGGGAACCCGTCCTCCTCGGGTCAACACCAGAGAACAAGACCAGCACAGGACAGGAGCGTTCAGTGTTTGTGAGGAATGAATGTCTGATTAGTCAGTAGTTCAGTAGCCGGGTCATCGGATGGGTCAGCAGGAACAGGCCAAGCTTCCACAGTGCAGGACAGCCAGGAGCTTCCAGCTGTGAAGCACGGTGGAGGGAGCATCATGGTTTGGGGCTGCTTTACTGCTTTAGGACCTGGATGCTTTGTGTTCATGGAGGAAACAGTGAATTCAAAGGTGCTTGGAAACTTGACTGAGTGGAACGTACGGGCAGTAGCCCATGTCGTCAAGTCGAAGAGATGTTTGGTGGTGCAACAAGACGATGTCCAAGCATCCAGCAAGCGAGCCAAGGGCAACAGAGGCACGGAAAAACTCCCTCAGTTAAAAAGAAAGAAATCTCAGGAGGAACCAGGACTCAAAAGGGGAACCCGTCCTCCTCGGGTCAACACCAGATACAAGACAAGCACAGGACAGGAGCGTTTAGTGTTTGTGAGGTGGAGGAATGAATGTCTGGTTAGTCTGTAATTGAGTAGTTGGGTCATCGGATGGGTCAGCAGGACGCAGGCCAAGCTTCCACAGTGCAGGACAGCCAGGAGCTTCCAGATGTTGGGTGGTGCAACAAGATGATGACCCGAAAATGCATGGGGTTGCCACCCGTCCCATAAAATACGGAATCGTCCTTTACTTGGCAAATTTCCGTAAATGTCCGATTTACATGTCTGTCACACACATGACAGGTCACAGTCATGTGATCTACAGAACGGCTGAAACGGAAAACTGGTGTTATGGAGTGCCTGAGTCAGAGTGCTGACCGTAACCCTATGGAGATGCCATGGTACGACCCGAAGAGGCCTGTGCAAGCCAGACATCCCAGAAACACTGATAAACCGGAACACGTTTGTAGCGAGGGATGGTCCAGAATTCCTCCTCAGGCCTGTGCAGATATTATTAGCAGCTACAGGAAGCGTTTGGTGGGGATGATGAATTCTTAGGTGTTTCTCAGGCGACACGAGGGTCCTCACACACTGTGGTGGGTTGAGTGAACTTCCTCCTCTCCATATCAGTCACTGCTTCCTGCTCTGACAGTGTGCTCCTTACTCATCCGTTCTTGCTGACTCACGCGTGTACAGAGTCAACCCACAGAGTGTTTAGTGAAGCCTCTCTTGTTCTCTCTCTCTTTCTCTCTCACTTCCTCTGCCAGTCAAAGCTAGGAGGTCAATATGAGCGCGTGTGTTGGGTTCCTGCACATCTGACATAGTCTTTTGGCTGCCGCATCACCCAAATGATCGCCGTAGGAGGACATCTCTCTTCCCCTCCGCTTTGTGTGTCTGCGCGTTTGGGTAGGAGGCTTATGACTGCACCGCCGGGAGACGAAAACAGATCACCTGCTTGACCTTACCAACCAGTGATCTTCTACAATGGCAGTTTTGAGTGGGTGGTGGTTGCTGAAGCACATAGGGCTGAATGATCAGAGGGTAATGTCTAGGGCTGTACCCGACTCAGAATTTTGTCACTGGAATCGGATTAGCCCTAAAGTCAGCTCCCTTGTTTGGAGCAGTGTTGGATGTCTGACTACATGACAAGCAGAATTCGGTTTCATTTGTTCGGACTCTCTTCTTCAGAAGCTCCTCCAGACTTTCTCTGAGACATCGTTCCCCCCGTGTTTCTCAGCTTCACAGCTTTAGCTTCCTTCAGCAGTGATTATTCCCCTTTTAATGATTATTAAAACGTCTTTTTACATTCTTAAAGTTCTTGTGCATTTCTGTAAGCTTTAGTCTGTTTAACGGAAGAAAAAAAAAAAGATCACTGTTGTCAGTCGACTTGAAGGCTCTCAGTCGACTTAAAGGGTCACCGACTGACGATTCGACTCATCCACTTTTAAAGGGCAGCCCTAGTAATGTCTAATTGCCAGACATGGGAACAAGTCACTAAGTTGCAAGTAACAAGTAAGTCTCAAGTCTTAACAATCAAGTCACGAGTCAAGTCCCAAGTCAATACAAGCAAGTCTCGAGTCAAGTCCCAAGTCAATACAAGCAAGTCTCAAGTCAAGTCCCAAGTCAATACAAGCAAGTCTCAAGTCAAGTCCCAAGTCTTAAACTTCGAGTCCTAGTCAAGTCACCAGATGTCATTTCAATATTTCACATAACTGATGCAGCTGATTCATAGTATATTAAACTGACATAATCATAAATGTTTTTAAAGTTTGTATTTAGTATAACAAAAACAACTTGCATCATCTCAAACAGTTCAAACAACAAAGTGCTATTTTACTTAACAGGAACAAGTAGTGCAAATCGTTAATTAAATAATTTGAGGATTAAATAACCTGCAAAGTACTGTGCAGTAAACAAAGTACTTACTGTAATCTCTAATAGATATGTACTAAACGCAGTATGGAAAAATGAATGTGACATTATACCACAGTTTACAGCAACAAAAAGTCAAGGTTTATGGATTAAAAAAAATTAGGAAAGGACAAGAATATCATATGATTCATGATATCATATGAGCTGTTTCAGTATGCTATAAATTTCTGTAAACAGGCTAACAAAGTACACTCATCATTGTTTGTCAACCCTGGCCCTGGAGGCCCACTGCCCTGCACTTTTTATTGTTTTCCATTCTCCCAACACATCTGATCCAACTAATCACCTCATAGCCAGCCCAATACTGAGTTAAAATCGGTGTTGAAGCAGAAAAAAACAGTAAAATGTGCAGGGCAGTGGGCCTCGAAGGCCAAGGTGGAGGAACACCACACTATAATGCAAGTAAGTAGTAGAAACACATTCCACTACAGGAATTTTTAATGACATCACATTCTAAACCCATAAGCGTTAATGTATGGACCTGTAATATATATATCGTCGCCGTCCAATGAAAAACATGTATCTCCATTTTTTGTCCATTTTGACTTTTATGCATCATTTGAAAACAGCGTCAGTCGTTTACACTGTGAGATCTACATGATAAATAGACCAACAGAAATGGCCCAAAATTGCTTAGAAAAACGTCTGGTTCCATTGACTTACATTAAAATTGAATGAGGTTTTTGGCCTCTCTTGTAAAGTTGCCATTTTGGAGATACTTGTTTTTCCTTGGACAGCGACGATATATATATATATATAACAGCATGTGTGAACTGCTGTGTTTGACACTTTTCTGCTCTATGCTAATTCACCACGTCGTGGCTGAGATGCTGTGGTTCCTAAACACTTTAATTTTCAGTAAAATTAAACAGGACGAACAGAGGACAACAGCTTTGTTTACATTCGCTGTTGTTTATTATTATGTCGCTACGTTTGCTAGCTTGCTAACTGCTATACGCGAAATATACACAGCACAGACTTACTGTTCTTTGTGCAGTCTCAAATGTCGAGTTTGAAGTGGTTGCATCTCCATCTGTGATCTTGACTCCACATGTCTTGCATACCGCAGTTCTTCTTTTATTTACTACATTATAATCTTTGTAGTTGAACAGGATTATTTTTGGGATCATGTTGCTCGTCTTCTCCGCACAAATTCAACACTGGCGCCCCCCTCAAAGCTTCCCGTGATTGGCTGTACGGTTACGGCTTTACTTGTTGCTAGGTTACGGATCATTTGGGCTGAGCGGCTCAGCTCCCTAGCGTTACAGCGCCATTTAATATAAAATGATCCAGTTACGTGATTCAGTTTTACTTATTCATTATGTTAAAGTAGGGTTGTCAAGTCTTTTCGAGTCTTAAAGCTCAAGTCCGATTCCAAGTCCAAGTCAGTAAAGGTAAAGTCTAAGTCAAGTCGCAAGTCTTTAGTAATGTTGTCGAGTCAAGTCACAAGTCATCAGTTTAGTGACTCGAGTCGGACTCGAGTCCAAGTCATGTGACTCGAGTCCACAAGTCTGCTAATTGCTACATATAGCTACATGCTACATAACTGCGACATTACTTACCCTGAGCGATGGGTTGCCCTTGGGAGATAGGTATCCTGCTCAAGGACACTTCAGTCGCATTGTCCCGTCAGTTCAGGGAATCATACCAGCGACCCTTCAGTCCCAAGACTGGTTCCAAAACCTCCAGGCCATGAAGGCCTCTGATTCAGAGTGGCTTAATGTTCACTGCTCTGTTCCGCAGTCTCAGAAGTGTTCACAGTGGTGCCGTTTAACCACTTCAATGACGCTACTGCCTTTCTCTAGTTCCTGGATGTAGAGTGGAACCAGAGTGCTACTCAGTTTCAAGCTTTCGAGCCAAACGGAGCTCCGGAGAGAGTCAATAACAGAACAGAGCCAGTACAGCAAGGCAGCCAGCGTGGAGTGAGGCGCTCTGGGATGTATTTAACTCTTATTGTGCTTTGTTAGTGTGTCCACTGGGACGTTAAGGTGTTCAGTGTTCAGTAAGTATGTTTAGCAGCAGTTTAATTTAATGCATCCCAGACAGGAAAACTGTTCCGGCCCAAGTCGGGCCCACATTCCCAATTTACTGTATATATGGGTTGACAGCACTTGGGTGGACCACTGCCTGTAACAAGATGTGGGCCACTGATTGGCCAGATATGGACCACGGGTGTGCCAGATGTGGGCCACAGGTTGGCCAGATGTGGACCAAGTCCATGTTGTCAGTATGTGGGCCACCCTTGGCTTACTGCAGATTGCCAGTGCCCACAGTGGGCTAGTAGAGTCGTATCTTGCCGTACGGTTGCTGGCTATTTTGGCTTTGGCCGGTTCAGTTTACATCTTACGTTGTTTGGTTTCGGCTTCAGCCAGAGAGGTCCATTTCGGTGCATCAGTGCTCTAAAAACAAACTAGTCACCAATATGTCATTATCTGATCTCTGATAGTTGCAGGAAATGGAAGTGGTTTGTTTTGTGTTGTGGACGTGGTGACCCCTGGTTCCCATCACAACCACTGCAAAGGAATCTCAGGCTCTGTAATGAGCCATATCACATCACATCACTCCGATTGACTTTGCCTAAGTATCAGTGACTGAATCATGTAGGAATATGAAGGAGTCGGTGGAGTTCCCTTTAACCATCATGCTTGTTAGCTACATTAGCCGCATTGCTCCAGAAGCTACAGAATTGACCCTCAGACACCAGACACACTTGTTCCCGACTGACTGCATCAGGTGTAAAGGGAAGCGTTACCCGGATTTGGTTTAGTGTTGGCCGGAAAGTCCGGTCTGGAGTTGTTTAATCGCTTCGCGGTCGTGAAGTATGTGCCTGTAGCTGTGAATACTTACACTTCTCTCATGTTGATCTTTTTGTTTGTGGCTACACAGGTAATCCTATTGAGAGCTAAGAGCTTTATGTTCTCGCTGGTCATGCTTTTGAGGTAAGGGGGTAACAGAAACCCCTTTGTAACCCCCACTGTACTGTGAGATGGGCAAGGGGAGGCGGGGTGCATAAGGCCAGACCGAAAGAGTGCTGTGCTGTAGTCCATCTGTTTCTCTGTGTACTGTATTACCCAGTTCTTCAATGGGCAGGACCCCCACAGGACCACCACAGAGCAGGTATGATGTGGGTCGTGGATCATTCTCAGCACTGCAGTGACACTGACGTGGTGGTGGTGTGTTAGTGTGGGTGGTGCTGGTGTGAGTGGATCAGACACAGCAGTGCTGCTGGAGTGTTTAGACACTGTGTCCACTCACTGTCCACTCTATTAGACACTCCTACCTTGCTGGTCCACCTTGTAGATGGACAGTCAGAGACGATAGCTCTGCTGTTGTCTGTCTCTCTCTCTCTCTCTCTCTCTTTCTCTCTCTTTCTCTTTCTCTCTCTCTCTCTCTCTCTCTCTCTCTCTCTCTCTCTCTCTCTCTCTCTCTCTCTCTCTCTCTCTCTCTCTCTCTTTCTCTCTCTCTGTGTCTCTCTCTCTCTCTCTCTCTGTCTGTCTGTCTGTGTCTCTCTCTCTCTCTCTCTCTCTCTCTCTTTCTTTCTCTCTCTCTCTCTCTCTGTCCCTCCTAAAACCCCCTTCCTCCAGCCCTCCAAGCTCCTTAGGAGGAAAAAAAAAAAAAACAGGTCACTAATCTGTATTTAGCATGTTGAGCTATTCCCATAGTGCAACATTCCCAGCCGTTTTCCTGACCTCAAACGCGCGGCTCCTAAACCACCCTCTGACCTACAACATGCAGAATAGGCTTAGGTCAAAGGTCAGCTTCCGCTGGGATTGTGAGGGAGAGCAACACGCCTCCCTGGAAGATTTGGGAATGCGGCGGGTTTGGGATTGTATCATTTCCCCTTTCTAGGTGGATAATCCATTAGATTAGTTTTCTCCAGGCCTGGTCAGTCACAGATGTCCATTTTGGAAAGACTAATGCTTTTCTAGGTTATCTGGAAGCGGACTGAGCCGTAGATTGCTAGGACAACTACGGCACGTGAGACGCATTTAATTTAATAAAATTCTTATTATTTATTGTTTATAATGTTTGGGCTCACTCTAGCTGAAACTTATGAGGTTATGTTGGAACTAGGGCTAGTAATATACCTCGGGGTTGTTTGGGATTTGTTATGGTCACTTAAGGAAGCCTTTGTCTAAACATACTAATTGATGTTGGTGTTTTAGGTGGTAGTATAGAGTATTTCAAACACCCAAAACAGCAGAGTATTTCAAACACCCGATACAGGAGAGTATTTCGAACACCCGATACAGGAGAGTATTTCAAACACCCGATACAGGAGAGTATTTCAAACACCCGATACAGGAGAGTATTTCAAACACCCGATACAGGAGAGTATTTCAAACACCCGATACAGGAGAGTATTTCAAACACCCGATACAGGAGAGTATTTCAAACACCCGATACAGGAGAGTATTTCAAACACCCGATACAGGAGAGTATTTCAAACACCCGATACAGCAGAGTATTTCAAACACCCGATACAGGAGAGTATTTCAAGCACCCGATACAGCAGAGTATTTCAAGCACCCGATACAGCAGAGTATTTCAAACACCCGATACAGCAGAGTATTTCAAACACCCGATACAGCAGAGTATTTCAAACCCCCGATACAGTAGAGTATTTCAAACACCCGATACAGTAGAGTATTTCAAGCACCCGATACAGGAGAGTATTTCAAGCACCCGATACAGGAGAGTATTTCAAACACCCGATACAGCAGAGTATTTCAAACACCCGATACAGCAGAGTATTTTAAACACCCGATACAGGAGAACATTTCAAACACCCGATACAGGAGAACATTTCAAACACCCGATACAGCAGAGTATTTTAAACACCCGATGCAGCAGAGTATTTTAAACACCCGATGCAGGCGAGTGTTTCAAACACCCGATGCAGGAGTGTATTTGGAACACCAGATGCAGGCGGGTATTTCAAACACCCGATACAGGAGAACATTTCAAACACCCGATACAGGAGAGTATTTTAAACACTCGATACAGCAGAGTATTTCAAACACCCGATACAGGAGAGTATTTCAAACACCCGATACAGGAGAGTATTTCAAACACCCGATACAGCAGAGAATTTCAAACACCCGATACAGCAGAGAATTTCAAACACCCGATACAGGAGAGTATTTCAAACACCCGATACAGGAGAGTATTTCAAACACCCGATACAGGAGAGTATTTCAAACACCCGATACAGCAGAGTATTTCAAACACCCGATACAGGAGAGTATTTCAAACACCCGATACAGGAGAGTATTTCAAACACCCGATACAGGAGAGAATTTCAAACACCCGATACAGGAGAGAATTTCAAACACCCGATACAGGAGAGAATTTCAAACACCCGATACAGGAGAGTATTTCGAACACCGGATGCAGGCGAGTATTTCGAACACCCGATGCAGGCGAGTATTTCGAACACCCGACGCAGGCGAGTATTTCGAACACCCGATGCGAGGGAGTAATGTGCGTACATGACAAAGGTTTTGACGTGCTCGTAGTCGTCGTAAAAAAAGCTCATTGATAAATAAGAGAATCGGGGTCCTCCGGGTGGCTCGTTAGGAAATCGGGTCCCGGGTCTCTGTGAAGCTAATCTCCGTTGTGTGAATAGCACCACTGTTGAATAGGACTTGAGTGTGATTTGCATGTTGACGCTTCTCGTATAGGCCTGCAGCGTGTTCCTCACATGTTGAGTAGTGTGTCTAAGCAGAGTAGTAAATATAGCA
>JAMWET010005536.1:0-12423 GCA_024036415.1 Prochilodus magdalenae
GGGGATCCTCTAGAGGGTGCGGGTTAGGGGGGAGGTCGGCCGGGTGTGTGTAATCACTAAATCATCTGATAACAATATGTGTTCTCTAGGTGGCAAAGTTCCTCCTCCCTGTTCTTCCGATTTACAAACGACGCTAACAGGGTTCTGTACTCGTACATAGTTTTAACAAACAATGTAAAATCCAATAAGTCTCTCTCTCTTCTCTCTCCTCTACATCCATGAGTATCTCTTACTCTTAACCCTTAGAGGTCCTTAATAGGGAAAACCTATTATATCTCACTAGCGTCTAAATCCTTCCCGCCTACCCCTATTCTCTACTAGCATAGTTAGATTCCAGATCGTGGCCTATTACTCTACCCACCCAACCCACCATTGAACTGTCTCAATGACTCACACACTGGTTCTGCACTCTTCTATCCATCAACGTTCTCCCCTCTTCTCCATCTCTTCTCACTAGCAAATCTACGCTCGACCACCATTAGCACATCTCTATGAAACCCGCAAGGTCTCGGGTCCTCTCTAAGCACCTGAAATTTAGCCACCTCTCCCTCCTCCAATCCCTCTCAGACCCCTCAGCCCCCCCTCTTCCTATCTCTCTCCCCTCTCTTTTTACCAAAATAACATAAATGCTCTCCCCTCTATTCTGTCCCTTCCACGACTTCTCTTCATTTGCCTCACTCCTCTCTCCCTCTCTCCTCTCCTCTTAGGCGAGTCTCTCCCCCATCACTCTCTCTTCTCTCCTCCCTCTCTCGTCTTTATTCCCTGTCCCGAAGGTATATCCCTCTTCTGCTACACCACTCGCAAATCCCGGCGTCACCTTCTTCTTTCGGCCACCGTCCCCCCTCCTCCCCTCTCCCCCTCTCCGTCTCTCTACTCTGCCTGATGCCTTTTTCCTACGACTCCCTCAATTTCTCCTATGTCACTCATCTACGCCTTCGCGCTCCACCTCTCTTGTTCTCCCTACAGACAGGCCTGTACCTTTCCCTTTTTCTCCCCTTCACTCGTTCTCTCTCTCCCTCCCCATTCACTTTTCTTGTTCTCCCTCTCTTCTTCTCCCGTAACCACTTGACCCCCACGGCCAAAACTCTCACCAACGTTGCTCTACAACGTTGTCCTAATAAACGTTTTTGTTGCATCTCTAATTCCCAAAAACAATTTCTAACCCTCTTTTTTGCTGACATTATCCTCTCCCCCCGGGACCAGAGAGACTACCCTACTCTTCTCTACACACTTATCCCCTCCTTCTATTGTGATATGAAGGACAAAACACCTTGTTTTCAGACTACGCGAATAAACACATGTCGCTCTAAACTCACTGAACCATCGTGCCTCCCCTCACTCTCTCACCGTAACCAAAACAACTCCGACTCACGCCCCCTCCACCCTGATTCGCCTGCTCCCCCCAACTCCCGTCATTGCCATTACCCCCTCCGGACCGACCACCCTCTGACCCCTGAAACAATACAAGCACCCACCCTTCCCCCCTCTCCGCTCCTGTCCTCCCCGTTGCCCACCTCCCTCTCCCTCCCTGCCCTCTTCTCTCCCCTCTCTCTCCTCCCTCACGCTCTCCTTTCGCTCTCCCCCTCTTCTTCTCCCTCAACCTCACTCTCGTGCAAACCTTTCCGTTCTCTTTTTTTTTTTCTTTTTTTTTTTTTCTCCCCCCCTGACTGCTTTCCCCTCTTTTTCTGTTCTTAGCAACTCTCTTAGTTCTCCCGCTCCTTTCTCTCATCCTCTCTTTTTCCCTCCCCCCTCCCACCCGGCCCTCTTTCTTCGCTCGTCTCTTTTTTCACTTTCCCGAACTCCCCCGTTGTTAATTTTCCTCCCTCTTCTTATCATCTCTCGCGCCTCTCCCGTCCACCAACAAAACAAACGCCCCTACCCCCTTCTGTCTCCCAACCTTTCGTCTCACAATGAATATAACACCTTAGCCTCGACCTCTCTTTTTGGTGTCTACACTCCAAACAAACAACATATCTTCATCTTCTCTTATGCGCACATGGCCCGATCCAACCACTTCTTCTACCCCCCCAACCCTCTCCTCTCATTCTTCCCCCTTTCCCTCACCCTGACATGAAACCCAGCAATGCCTCCCTCTGCCTACTCTCCCCTCCTACTTTCTAGCCAATTACATTGTTCTAAGACAGCCTAATCCCACTCCTTTTAATCCAACAACTACCACCTCTCCCCTCCTCCCTGGCTCCCATCTCTCCTTCCGCCACCTCGTGTACTTCAACCATTTCCCGCCCTCCCCCCCCCCCTCCACATACCTTCCCGCTTCGAACCCAATTCCACTCGGCACCACAGTTACAAACCCCATCGAACCCAGCCCCTCCCAGTCTTCGTCCGTTTGTCATTCGCCATGTAGCTGTCCCGCCTCTTCCCACCCCTGACATCTCCTTCGCCTCGGACCTAAACTACCGCTCCTGTTTTCTCGGCTCTCCTCTCGCTGACGTCCCTTCTTCACTTTTCTTTAGTCCACTAGCCCGCCACCTCTCCTTTATCACCCCTCCACCCCGTCTTTCTCGCCCCTACACATGCCCTTTACTCTCCCCCTTCACCCTCCCCTTGCCCGCTCCCCACCCACAACTAGAACCTGGCCCAACAGCACCTAAGCCTCCAAACTTTCACTTCTGGCTCATTAACCCCTGTCACTGAAGACTACCCTAACCACATGCCGCGTTTGTGCATCTGCGATCGTGCGGCTCGCACACGTAGTCAACTCCACACTTAATCTACTACTGGTTGTCCAGATACCCAAAGTGCAGTATCTCTCGCTCAATTATATAGCCGCCTAAATTACTCCCATCAACTCTCGAGCAACCTCACCTCTGTCTCCGTCAGACTCATCCGGGCTCACATTCACTGTCGAGTTCTCTCTCTCCCCTCACCTACTTTTCTCCTCTCCACTCTCGTCGCTCCCTCCCTCTCACTCGGCTCTTTCTCCCTCTTCCTCTCCCTCACTCCTACCTCTTCTCTCCCTTCCTCTCCGCTGCCACTCGCCCAGCTCTCTCTGCCCGCAAATACTCTCACCTACTCTCTCTCTCCTAACCCTAGCACCTCACTCTCTAAATCATCCTTTACTCTCTCTCGACTCCTCAGCTCTATTTACTACCGAACACTCTGCTGCTCCCTGGTCATATTCGCAACACACTCACTTTTCCCTCTTTCTGTCTTCCTCTCTTTCTCCCTCTCTCTCTTTTTCCCTCTCTCCCGCTCTCTCTTTCTCTCCCTCCCTCCCTCCCTCCCTCTCTCTCTCCCCCCCCCCCCCCTCTCTCTGTCTCACTGCTTAGGAGAGTGAGATGAGGAAACCAGGGCAGTTGATTCCATCTCCACAGACACTCAGTGCTGGACCCTCTCCGCGGACACTGGGGCTAACGCTCTCCGTCTCCTCACACCTGCTGTTTATCCCTTCCTCCCCTGAAAACACTAAACACTAACGCTAAGCGTTTACTCCCGCTAACGATAAAATACACACACAGCTACTTCCTGTCCGCCCGCTCCTCATAAAATGCTCATATCTTTCCCACCCTGATCGAAATTCATAAACTGTCCTGCCACACGTTCACGGATGAATTCAGGACATCAACAACTTTCCCTGAGAGGCGGAGCATCAACAAAGCCGCGAGGGGCAGCGTGAGGCCGCGGGACGGTCCGTGTCGTTTACTAAGTACACTAAGGAGCATGTTTAACTCTGTCCTCCCCGCGAGATGCATTACGGATCTGCTTATTTACACTGGGATCATGTGCACCTCGTCTTTCATGGAAGCCCTGTATGAGCTATCTCCGCTCCGGAGGGGAGGAGACAGTAGGAGACAGAGGATATCTGGGGCTTCCGGTTTAAAAATTATCATCGATCAGGATCCGAGCTCACACCAATATCGAATATATGAGTGAAGGCTGGAAAAGATTCAGCTGGCGTATTTTACTTCAAGGATCGATTTATCTTTACAGCGAGGAGTTACCGTCTCCTAATGCTAATGGCTCGTTTGCCGTGCTTGACTAGCTCACAGCTTAGAGACACAGGACGAGCGGCGGTCCTCCTAATGAGGTGCCCACTGCCACCTGACGACGTTTTTCTCGCATTGCATCTGGGAACCACAAACACCCAGGGGGCCCAGACAGTTCTAGGAAGCACGGCTGCCTGGCAGCCCATGTGCACACTTCGGAGGACAATACAACGTTTATACCATATAGTGTACACTAGTACTGCCCAACAAGTATTCACTCCCCCGTACAAATCACGGAAATTTGGGTGTATCACCATCTGTCTTCCGTTGGCACATCAGGTGAAATGAGCATCCTCTGGACATGCAGGGGACTGCTCCGACAGGCGAGTTAGTGAAGGCACGAGAATGGGCTCGTCTCTCAGTGAGTTCCAGCGTCCCATCCCGGTGACCGTTGATTAGAGATAGCACCTGTAGCTGCTACAAAGTCAAGCAGCCTACGTGGTGAAATTTCCTCACCTACCTAAATATTCCACAGTTCCACCGAGTCGCATGTGGGATTATTTAGAAACACAATGGGGTCACAGGGCTGAGGGTTCATAGATGTCACAGAGCGTCGACCAACGTTTTTCTTGCAGAGTCCATCACTACAGCCTCCCCCAAACTTCATGCCTGTGCACTTCAGATCAGCTCAAGGAATGCTATTGTGTGTAGAGCTTCATGCGAATGGGTTTTCATGGCCATCCCCGAGCCAGCTGCATCACCAAGCCTCACCATCCACAAGCGCAGTGCAGAGCATGTAGCTGCAGTCAGTAGAGATTGGTTTGTCTAAAGTCGCCCCTAGACTGTAGCAGTGGAGGACGTTGGTTCTATGGACGTTGACCAATCACGCTTCTCAGTCTGCCGGTGGGATACAAGGATGAGAGCTATGTGTGGTGAGTGCCAGGACAACCTGGACTTGTCCTGACGTGGAAGATGTGCCGAACTTGTCTACCGCCAGCTACCCCTAACAACCCATTGCCACGACCAGTCTGTCTCAGCTCCTATAGGTCGTTAAAGTTTTGGCGCGGAGAGTGTGGATTACGGTGCCGAGGTGGTTGTTGTTAGAGGAGTTGGGCTCCGCCCTTAGTATTTCCAGTGAGAGGAAACTCTTAATGCTAAATAGACTCAGTCGTAGGAGAATACCGACGTTTTATTAACTCTAACGTCTGGACTCGTAGATTTATGTTTACTGGGACAGGATGGATATTACAATGTTGTGGAGACACGCTCCAGTGTCATGTGTTCGACGACCGCATCTGACTCAGCCAGGTGGACTGCAGATGTCTCTCAGTATCTTCAGTCGGGCCGCCGTGTTTGAAATAACCCAACATGCAGACGTCTCCGTATGAAGCTGTAGGAGGTCCTATTTTGATGGCAGGTATGATGATAAGTGCCTATGCTACACCACTGAGCAGCATACACGTGACACCTTCCACCCACCACCCAGGGCTTCCTGTAGATGGTGTGTAGGTGGGAGGGGTTGAGTGTGGCGGGAACCAGGGTCTTTCTGGACGTGTGACAACAAACCGTTGCTGACCACGGTGCCTCCACACACGGATTCGTTGGTCGTCTCCACCAAGACCAAAGCGGGACTCGTCACTGAAGATGACCGGCTGCCATTCTGAGTCACTCCATGACGGTCTGGAACGACACCACTGCAGTGTTTGGTGACGTGGTGTTAAGGGCAGTCGTGGTAACGGTCTGTGTACATGTAGTCCTGCATGGTGCAGCCGTCTGCCAATGGTGCTGCACTAACAGGATGACTGATGGAGGCACTGCTGCTCAGTATTTGTGTATGCTGATCCTTATAGCTCTCAAAAAGAAAGACCCCTGATCAGAACCAGGTCCGGATTGTACCAGAATGGGCCAAGACTTGCAGGGACACACTTCCCTCCAGTCCCAATCTTTCCGTCATCTACAGCTAGTGTGCTCCTTGGCCGACCTGCACGACGTCTGGTACAACAGCTCTGATCAGTTTTCCGTCTCCTCTCAGCTTTAAAACGGTTTGCTTCTCCCAGAAGGACCGGCCCTGCCATTCCGATACATTCTGAGGAGACCGTGGGTCACCTCATAGTCAGATTTCCCCCCCAAGGCCTTAACTTGTGTTGCGCTGGCTCGGGTAGCTGGCAGCAGGTCCTGGTAGTTGGCAGTAAGTCTCGGTTCTGTCTCCTCTGTATTGAAAACATTGCCGTGTTGAGATAATCTTGTCTGCTGGAGAGTGCTTGCTCAGTTTTATCGCTGTGTGTTCGGCTGTGCTCCTGTGAAATCCGATCCAAGACACTTTCTGCTTCTTCAGAGAGTCAAACTGCAGCAGGACGTCCGCTCTCGCACAAACAAGCAGACTGTTACCGCACTCCTGAGGTTCTAGGAGTGGCCATGCTATGAAATCTGTACCACCTCAGCAAGCAGCTAACCCCACACATAGGGTGTTGACTTTAGGTAGCGTTCAGGATGCTGAATGGGGCTGTAGAGGGTTCTAGCACTGAGAGGGACTTTTCCGGTTAAGTTATCTTAATGGCGTACTGGCACCAGAACACAACGGCAATGGGTAGTCGTGGGCTGGAGGTTAGGAAAACTAGCCTTGTGGCTGGAAGGTCGTCGGGTCGGTTCCCTGAACCAACAGGACACGACTGAAGTGCCCCTAAGCAAGGCACCTAGGCTGCATGTGGCTGCCCACTGCTTCAGGCGAATGAGCCCCCTAGTGGATGTGTTCAGGATGTGTGTGGGGGGGTGTACTTTAGGAATTGTTCAGCAATGCCTTCTGGAAACGCACAGATGGATAGATCTACTTCCGACAATCCGTTTTGATGGCCCGTCCTCCAGTCAGGGGTGCGGTGCCTTGCTCGAGGGCACTTCAGTGGTGTCCTGTCGGTTCAGGGGGCCTTCCGGTTACAAGTCTGGTTCTCCAGGAGTGGTCCTGCTTTGTGTCTTTCGGTTACCTTGTTTTCTGTGACGGACACTTGCTGGCTTCTTTACGCGGCAGTGTTCAGCCCCCTCTGCTGGACAAAGAAAGTACAACATAGGACATCTGCCTCTCTGCTCTACTGCAGGTCCTTTAGTGTTTTTAATCCAGTTACCAAACAGGGACCAGCCAGGGGATAAGACCAGCCAGGGACAGGCCACCAAAAAAGAGGAATGTGACCCAGAATACGGGGAGTACCCCCAGAAAACAGACGATGCCCCCAAACACCAGAAAATGGGGAATGTCCCCAAACACCAGGGAATGTCTCCAGAAATCTGGGAATGTCCCTAAACACCAGGGAATGTCTTCAGAAATCTGTGAATGTCCCTAAACACCTGGGAATGTCTCCAGAAATCTGGGAATGTCCCTAAACACCAAGGAAAGTCTCCAGAAATCTGGGAATGTCCCCAAACACCAGGGAATGTCTCCAGAAATCTGGGAATGTCCCCAAACACCTGGGAATGTCTCCAGAAATCAGGGAATGTCCCTAAACACCAGGGAATGTCTCCAGAAATCTGGGAATGTCCCCAAACACCAGGGAATGTCTCCAGAGAACAGTTCATGCCCCCAAACACAGGGGAATGTCTCCAGGAAATCAGGGAATGTCCCTAAACACAGGGGAATGTCTCCAGGAAATCAGGGAATGTCCCTAAACACCTGGGAATGTCCCCAGGAAACAGGGAATGTCCCCAGACCACGGGCAGGTCCGGTCAACCCGAAAGGTTCACACACCAATAAGACCAGTGAGACACTTTCCACAACCAGAACAACTTGATGGTCCATAATTCGGCTGCCCGGTACGGAGTATGAGCTGGCCACTCATGGTTCGAAGAATGGGGTGAATGTAGGGCAGCCCCCGCTGGTGGAATGGAGGTGATGGAGTCGCGCGCCAGGATGAAGCTGCATGCTGTGACGTCATTTTACTCACGTTCTAAGCCGGAGTCTTCCGCGCGGTTTCCATCCAACCGGGGAAACAATAAAAACCCGTGGATTAACCGGTTACCGTGGAGACGCGTTTTCCCGCCTTTTTATTCCTCTGCGTTCCGCGCGCAGGAGAGCCACCTCGCTGCTCTGACAGAACTTCCACTGTGGAGAGCACGAGCTGGGGTCGGGGGGAGGGTGGGGGCTTGTGAGTGTGGTGCGCGCGCGGGGGAGAGACACTTTTCTATATCGGTCCGTGTTGCAATGCGGGTGCAGTGGAGGAAGCGCGCGCGCGCTCTCGTGTGTGTGTGTTAGTTTATGTAGGTATGTAGGCGCGCGCGTGTGCTTTGCTCGTCGCGCGTGCTTTGTCTGACAGTCGCCGCAGCGCGCGGAGGCGATTAAGCCACTAAACTGTTGATCCTGCAAATCGCGGCCAGGTGGAAGAGATCCAGCGCGCGCGCGCGCACGCACACACACACGCACGCACACACACACACACACACACACCACACAAACACACACACGCACACACACACACACCACACAAACACACACACACACACACACACACACACACCACACAAACACACACACACAAACACACCACACAAACACAGGTAATAGCGCTCCTGCGGGTTATTGACTTGTGCGCTCGCGCGTTCTCTTCCTCCTCGCGGGAAATTAGGGGCTTGTTAAACCCCCTCAGCGCGCGGTCCAGTGTAGCCGATACTTTAAATATCAATTAACAAGTTAATCAATGATGAACAGCAACAGCGGTGTACACAGAGCCACAAACAAACAAACAAACAAACAAACAAACAAACAAACAAACAAACAAACCGCTTCAGAACGTGGTAATGTGATAAAGAACATTGTAACTACTGTTAGCTGGGCTCTGGGCTGATGTTAATGTGACGGACTTCCCTTTCTGTCCACTAGGTGGCAGCGTATACAGGTTTATCAGTTCATTAACTGTCACAATACACTCTTTGGAATTCTTTCCTCGCAGATCCCAGTTGGGAAAGCTGTGGTGAGAACACAGGGTCAGTCAGGGTCGCAGCTGAGAGGGTTAAGTAGCCACGTACTAGACCTGGGTCCAGATTTGGTGGATGCCTTGGCTGCCTGGCGCAATTCCGAGGAGAATTCCCTGTAGACTGGGATTTTGCCACTGCCGGTAGATCCTTATGACCGTGAGCTTCCGTGTTGGTGGAAATGGGCATGCAGAACCATGCTGGGTGAACACACATCTTCTATCTAGAACCTCAGAGCCCAGTTTAAACACTGTGTGAACTAGACTATGCCAGTGTAGTCTGGAGGTGTGTGGGATGGTGTTTTCCTATGGAAGGTCAGTTTTAGGGACTGTCCTGCTCGGAGCGCGGAGGTGACCAGCTGTGTTAGATTTGCTACAGTGATCCATTTACTTCATTTGGCCAACACTGACCCGCATCACCCACCCAGTCAGAGATAGAGTTACAGCAGAGCTAATCTCTCTCTCTCTCCCTCTCTCTCTCTCTCTCAAGTCTCGCCTCTCTCTCTCAACCATCTCTCAACACAGAACTCTCCTTCTTATCCTCCTTACCCTCTCATCAACTCTCTCTCTCTCCCCCCCCCCCTCTCACGCACAACACACAGTCACCACTCTCCTTCTCTCATCTCTCTCTCCTCCCTCTCTCTCTCTCATCTCTTCTCTCACATGACACTACACTCGTCCTCTCTCTCTCTCAATCTACTCTCTCAGTCTCTCTCTCTCCTCGTCTCTCCTCTCTCTCTCTCTCTCTCTTTCTCCATTCCACGTTCCATCTCTATCTCTCTCTCTCTCGTCTCTTCACCATCACACCACTACTCCCTTCTCTCCTCTCTCTCTCAGCACATCTCTCTCTCTTCAACAACCACACTCCTTCACACTCTTCTCTCTCTCTCTCTCTCTCTCTTCTTTCTATCAACTCTCTCTCTCTCATCACTCAGTTCTCCTTCTATCCACGTCTCCTCTTCGATCTCTCTCTCTCACCTCACACAACACCTCTCCTTATCTCTCTCTCCTTCCCTTTACTCTCCTCGTCTCTCTCTCTCTCCCTTTGCTCTCTCTCTCTGCTCTGCTCTCTCTCCTCTCATCGTCTCTCTCTCTCTCTCTCTCACTCAAACACTCTCCACTCCACACACTCCTCCTTCTCTCTCTCTCCCTCTCTCCCCCCTGTCTTTCATTCTGTATCTCTCTCTGTCTTCTCACTCTCTCTCTTCTCTTTCCTCTCCCTTCAATCTCGTCTCTCTCCCACTCTTCTTCTCCTCCTCTCTCCCCTCTCCCTCTATCTCTCATCCCTCTGTCTCTCCCCTATCTCTTCACCCATCCCTCTCTCTCTCCCACTTTCTTTTTCCCTCTCCTTCTCTTTCCCTCTCCCTCTCGCTCGCTCTCCTTCCTTCTCCCTCACTCTCTCTCTCCCACTCACTCTCTTTCCCTCTCCTTCTCTTTATTTTTATCTGGCTCCCCCCCCTCTCTCTCTCTATCTCTCTCTCATCCTTCTCCTGAGGAGGAGGTCTGGACCATGTGTTTCAGTTCCTCAGGGTTTCTGGGATGTCCTGTCCGCACAGCCCTCTTCAGGTCTTACCACCGCATCACCACAGGGTTCAGGTCAGGTCTCTAACTCAGCCTCTCCCAACACAGGTGTCTTCTTCTCCAGACGTTCTTCACCTGGGTTACATGGGATTTGGGTCACTGTCATGTTACATCACCCAGCGTCTCTTCATCTGCTTGAGGTTCAACTGCTGCCCTCACGTTCTCCTGCACAGTGATCTGATCCGTCTTTGAATCCATTGTTCCCTCAGCGACCATGTGGTGCCCAGACCGCTGATGGTCCACACGGACCTTTCCTGGGGAGAGCAGGTTGGTCACTAAGCGGGCTTTGTGTGTGGAGCCTGTATGTGATGGGTGAGGCACCTGTCCACGCCGCACCTCCAATCTTCGCTTTTATCAGTTAGCTCCTGGAGAGTCATTAACACAGAAGATCTCTTATTGGTTCTAGCCTACACACACACACACACACACACACACACACACACACACCTACACACACACACACCTACACACACACACACACACACACACATATACACACATACACACACACACACACACACACACACACACCTAAACACACACACATACACACACACACACACACACACACCTAAACACACACACACACACACACACCTAAACACACACACATACACACACACACATACACACACACACACACACACACGTACACACACACACACATACATACACACACACACACACACATACATACATACACACACACACACAGAGTCCCTCTCAGAGCAGAGAGAGGTTCTTCTTTGTTATATAAACACAAACCATATGTGACCAACCGTGTCTTCTGCCACTGCTGCACACACACACTCACACACACATACACATTTACTAAACACATAAAACACACACAGAAGTTTGTGCAGTCATGTGTTGGGTGAGTTTGGATGGGATGCAGGTGGCTGAAGGAAATAGCTGTGAACTTACGAGCGTGCTCAGTAGCACCTGCAGGGTCTCCGTGTACCAGGCACGGAGGGGTCAAAGGTCAGCGTCGATATACTCCACTGCACGTGTGTCTGTCAAGGTCATTGATGGCTCTACTTAATCAGCAACATAAGCAGCTGTAGGGGGGCCCGCTGCCACCAGGCGGACCCTAATACGCTCTGGGTTATTATGGATATGATAAATCCAGGTTTCGATACTCAGACTGTGTTTACATGGTGAAGGAGGATTTAGACTGATATGATCAATATTTATTGAGCTACACATACAGAAGTCTGTCTCTCAGTATGGCGTCGGGCCGCCGTGTTTGCTAACCCAACATGCCAGACGTCTCGGTATGGAGCTGTAGAGGTTCCTAATGGGGTCCTGTGATAATCCATCCCATGCAGCTTGAACATCCTCACACAGTTCCTGCAGATGGTGCGTTAGGGGTGGAGGTGGAGGGACACCAGGCCTTCTGAACAAATCGTTCCTTTTGGTGCTGACCACGTTAAGGACAGTCGTGGTAGCGGTCTGTGTGCATGTAGTCCTGTGTGGTGCAGCCGTCTGCCAGTGGTGCTGCACTAACAGGATGACTCATGGAGGACACCACTGCCCACTGGATGTCTGTAAGCGTGGGTGCCGGGTCAGTCTGTGCATGTCAGACAGTCAAACAGATTTCTCCCAAATCCTTCATGTGACTGGTCTTAGAACCATGCTCGCTGTGCGTTTCACCCCGGCCACCGCTCGCCAGTCTCTCTGTAGGTCACCTGAGGTCATCTTACGGTGGTTAAGGGACACTGGAATGAGGTGGCGCTCATCACGGTCAGTAGAGAGCGGGTTTGGCGGGAGGGAGCGAAGGGCAGACAAGTAACTTCGGAGGAGGAAAGGGGGGAAAGACAGAGGAGAGGAGAGGGGGGGGAGAAAGGGGGAAAGAGGGAAAAAAAAAAAGAGAAGGGAGGAAGAGGAGGAGGGGGGAAAAAAGGGGGGGGAGGCGAAAAAAAAAAGAGAGAAGGGAGGAG
>JAMWET010005537.1:0-146883 GCA_024036415.1 Prochilodus magdalenae
TCCTCGAATAAGAGTCGCGTATTACTCAAACTGAATATGGTACGTCAGTTTTTAGAAATGAATAACTACACTCCGGTCTTGTTGTAGTAGTCCATGTTTTTGTCTTTATCATATTCACTATGGTGGTCTTATTTCTCTAGGACCAAAGGAGAGTGAAGTGGAGGCAGATTAGACTTTCAGCAAGCTCATTGCTAAGCACAAAGTTACCTCCGCCTCGCAAAACGCTCAACATGCACAGGAAATCTAAGGTAAGATGGATACTATAAGTTGGCAAACACTACTATTGCAGTTGAACATGTTAATGATTTTTTTTTTTTTTTTTTTTTTTTTTTCATAACTTGTGATTAAAAACCTAGCCACAGAGGCAATCTGTGAGTCTGAGTATCCTTCCCAGCCAAATAAGAAGTTTTGATTAGTGAGGTCTTGCCGTCTTAATCTAGTGTGAGCCTTGCACTGACTGCAAAGCCTATGGAACAGGAAATACTATTGTATAGGAACCATGGTAGCCTGGCTATGTGCATCAACATAGCATTGATTCATCCCATAAACTGGCCTGATATCACAGTTGTAATCCTGCTGGAAACACCATCAATGTGGGTATGTGAGTTGCTAATGCGTCACCACGCTTGTTAACAACCACACACAAACCCGTTAATCGACCGTTTTTTAGGTCTGAAAACAATAGTAGCATGATCATCAGACCCACACCAATGTTTTCAGATCTCTGGGAGTGGAGGGGCTAAAGACCTGCAGGATATGCGGTGGGGTTGCCTATGTTATATGAGTATTTATGTTTTTTTTGGATTATGTATGTATGTTATGTTAATCTTGCATTCACATTCACCATTTGGTCTTTTTTTTTTTTTTTTTTTTTTCTTCTTATACTTGGACCTTTTTCCTCTGATATCTCCTCAGAAGCTCAATGCACAGAGGGGGAGGCCGTCTGGACGACAGAGGCAAGAACTCTCTGAGAGGGAGACTCTGTTCCTCAGATGAATACGATGGAGAGGAACTTGATCAGTCTTTACAGGCTTTGTAGTAGACACACCCAACTCTCTCAAGGCCTTAAATGGTTAGAAAAACAGACCTTGTAATCAGTAAAGGACTTTGCCATAAAGGCCAGAGATGTAACCATGAATGTTTTAAATGGTGTGAACTGGTTTTAAAATTCCAGGCTTTTTTATAAAATAATATTTTATGCTTGAATCACTAATGGAAATTACACCTTAACATTTTGAAACTGTAAAATATCTAACATGTTTACCAAGGAACAGACAGTGTACATTTATTGCAGGAGCAGGATGAGGAAGAATGATTTGAAATATCACATTTAGATATTTATCAGTATTTAAATGATCACACTCACAGCAGTTGAGGCAAGATCTAGGTTTTAAACTTTCACAACAACCCAAATAACAGAGCACATGCAGTAGATGCTAAACAGTTGACTCAACACAAAGTTGATGGTATTCCAACTAATTTCTTAACTACCTTGAGCATGTAAAATGCCACACCACCCTTGTACATTCCATAAACAAACTTGAAAGTACTCCTAAGCCTTTATAGTGGCTTATATACAGAAAGAAAAAGGAAGAACATTGCCTGTGGTGTTTGTGTTTGTCGTGAAATTGACAAACTCAGGTCTGGACTGCCCTTGGGAATAGCAGAAAAGGATTTTATTTTTGCACAAGCAAAAGGAAGGTTTACAAGCATACAAAGAGGGATAGAATGTAGGAGCGCTGCCCGTTCCCTCCTAAACGACATATATATATACCTAGGATATCTACTTGTGTGTGCTTAAAATACCCAGGGCCGGTGCCTGGTAGCAGCAGGAATTCTACTCCCAAGTTTGGGAGATGCAAAGGTCACCAACGTAGAGTGAAGACAAGAAAATATGAGACGGGAGAAGAGCCTCTGCCACAAGGCCCGTGTCACACGGCCCAGATGTCCTCAAGAAGACAGCAATAAACATGAGCTGTATGGAACACTTAAATCACATATAGAGAACACACGGACCTCTTGTACAATACACTTACTTGAGCATGTCTTTATAAAGACAATATACGCTTTACCCCCAGTGACGTTTTCTGTTGGTTGCCCTCCCCAGCCCAAATTACTGGTCAGAGGCAAATGTACAGGTTTGATAACGATCGATATGATATGGGGGTATACTGTGAAACTGGGATTACGCGCAACACTATACACTAAGTCATGTCTTTTTCCTTTTAAGATAGCTCTGAGATGCATGGATGTTATTTGACGTCTGTGGAGAAGCCCAGCCTTGGGAAACAGATTTAGAATGCTTGTATAAGCCATAGAGGCAAACTGGATATCTTTCACAGGTTAGTACAAAGATATTGTACTTGAAAAATTTTGGCATTGAATTAATTCAGCTTTATAAAAAGAATCAAATCCAGCTGATTTTTAATGGTCAAGTGGAGATGTCACAGGGATTTGTTGTGAATGTTTCTATTGTAAATTTTAAAGGGAAACCGAATTATATAATTTCATAATTTTATTTTGTTTCTGCTAAGAATAGATTTACATTCTTTGGTGTTCCAAAATAAATAAGTTTGTTTCCATACTGAACATTCCCTGTTCACCTCTGGTACGACAAAACCACTATTACAGCGCTTTAATTTATAAGCCCCTTGCCCAATGAGCCCAGTGTGCTGTGATTGGTCAGATCACCCATCCGTTCGCTTGGACGAATGCAACAAGGTTTTCAGGGTACTGAGAAAAGTGTTTCTGTGGGAGAGAGATTTGACTAAAAATTATATAAAATTTTATTATAAATATGAAATCACAACACAACAAAAAGCTGGTCTTTTGAATCCGTTGTATATTTGCAGCAAAAACACTATTGCCTTAGGACCAATTTTATCCACAAAATGGTGTTCTTCAGGAATCTTATATATGAATTCTTGATCTTAATTGTAAATAAGACATGATTCAGTCAGTAGACAGGATTAAACAAGACGCTAATTAAAGCAGTGGTTCTGCTAGAGTTAATAAAAAAATATTTTTAAAAACTTTATATTGTTTTCAAACAATTAAAAAGGCTTTATGTTGTAAAACACAGTGTATTTTAGTGGGGCACAAATTTATTTCAAGCACAAGTTTTTGTTTAGGATTCTTTCAGGATTTATTGTTTCAGATTAGTCAGATGCTTGGACTATGTAACATTCATCCAAACAATTTGTTCCAGACAAAACCATTTTCTAAGTTGAATAATATGACTAAAACTTGCTGTAGAAAAATAGTCCAAGGTTTTATAACTCAAAAGTAACTGGTATAATTTTTTCCTAATACCATTTTGTTTTTAGAAAATACAAGATGCATCTTAAGCAAGTGGAGTTACAATTCTTTGAAGGGATCTTGCCAATGTTGCAATACTTCAGTAAGAAACTGTAAAGTAAAGTAAATTAATAATGAATAGAATTAGCTATTCTTATTGTCAACAATGGCAATAGGACAAAAAATAGTGAACAAGGCCCACGCGTTGTCAGACAGAGTTCTGCATGTCAAGCATAATTGTGAACTCAGCCCCCATAATAAACTTAAGCATTGACAGGCCCAAATGCACAATGACATTTTTGGCACAGGCAAGGCCGCCCCATCACATGATTACCTGCTAAATCTTGAACTTTTGCCCTTATCCATTTACACCTTAAAAGTGTATGGCTGTAAGCTATTCTAAATGCCTATGGGAGCGTGAAACAGTCTGGAATTTCTTGTTGGGACACGTAAGTCATCTGTTTTCTAATGTTTATGGAGAATGTATTTAAACAAAATTTTGTAACATGTACCGAGAGCCTTATGGGACTAAATAATGTGTTACTCCAAACACTTATGGTTAGCTAAGCCGTGTTGTGTGTGTGTGGTTGTGTGTTGTGACTGTGTGTAAAATTCTGGGTTGATATTTGATGATGCCAGCATTTGTGATTAGATTCTGGTGTGCTCTCGCCACACTACTTATAGTACGCAGTTCAAGTTTAATAAGAATTGTTTGTGTCTTGCTATATTCGGTTCAAACAAGGACCTTATGGGTGAAGAGGAGTAACTATGCCTGGGTATATAAACAGTAGAGTGGATTTTGTGCTTACGTTTCTAGTAAGTGTAGGGCATATTTTTAGCTGTGTGGCTTGTGGGAGTGGGGGCCAGGAGTAATTTTTTGTGTTTTTGCCCTGTTCTTTGGGTAAGTTGGTAAATGAAGGCTCATGTAAGCTTGTTCATAAATGTTTCAAATTAGGCACACCAAAAAATTCAGAATGCTTAACATCTGAAAAATTGAAAATAACAATACAATATCTTATATAATATACAATATCATAGGACCTACACACATGTTGTTTGTACTACAGTGAAAATGTCAACTAATGAAATGCTTTTTCAATTCTGCTTAAACGATATACCAGTTGGGGTTGAAAGTTTGAGGCAAGCGTTGTTTAATTTCCTGATTTACCTTTATAAAGGCATTGAATGTTGGGATACAAAAATTCCGGTAAAAATATCATATATAGGGGACAAACACAGTGATATTTGAGAAGTGAAAAAGGAAGTTTATAAGATTTACAGAAAGTGTGCAATAATTGGTTAAACAAAAGGTGGCAGAGTGCATAAAAATTTGGGCACCGTTTGTCCTTTTATTGATTTCAAAACCTTATAGAACTAATTAATTGGAAACTCAAATTTGGGTTGGTCAAGTTCAGTGACCCTTGACCTCCCATACACAGGTGACTCCAATTATGAGAAGGCATTTAAGGGGGGGCAATTGTAAGTTTTTTCTCCTCTTTGCATCTTCAAAAGAACCTGAAAACAAAAGATGTTCACCGTCATGGTTTAGGGACAGGATACAGAAAGCTATCTCAGAGATTTTCAGCTTTCAGTATTCCACTGTGAGAAAACATTGTGAGAGAAAATGGAAGGACCACGGCACAAGTTTCAAGTCAAGGCTTTCGAAGTGGCAGACCAAGAAAAAATCCTCGAATAAACAAACCCACAGATCAGCACCAAAAGACCTACAAACATGATCTTTCTGCTGATGGAGTCACTGTGCATCGGTTCAACTATTCGGCCGAATTTTACACAAAGAGATGCTGTATGGGAGAGTGATTGCAGACTGGTGTGAAGCCACATTTGGACAAGCCAGCTTCATTTGGAATGCTGGTGATGGTGGGACTGATGTGAAACCGAAAACACACCTGCTACCTACAGTAAAAATTTGGTGGTGGTTCCATCATGCTGTGTGGGCTGTGTGGCCAGTACAGGGACTGGGAATCTTTGTTAAAGTTGAGTGGGACGCATGGATTCCAATCAATATCAGCAAGATTCTGGTGGACCAATGTCCAGGAAATCAGTGACAAAGATGAAGCTGCGTGGGGGCTGGACCTTCCAACAAGGACAACGACCCTAAAACACTGCTTCAAAATCTACTACTATGCATTCATTGCAGAGGAACAAGTACAACATTCTGGAATGGGCCATCTCAGTCCCCAGACCTGGAATATTATTAAAAAACTGTGGTGTCACTTAAAGAGAGCTGTGTCCATGCTCGAAACCATCAAACTGAATGAACTAGGAGATGTTTTGTAAAGAAGAATGGCTCTAAAAATAACCTTCAGCCACAATCCAGACTCTCATTAGAAGCTAGTAGGAAGTCGTTTAGAGGATGTTATTCTGCGGATTTACAGGGAGGATTTACTCAAAGGTTTTTTTTTGGTGCCCAAAGTTTATTGCACCTGCTACTTTTGTTTAGACAGTTATTGCACACTTTCCTGTTAATTGTATAAACTTCATTTCACTTCTCAAATATCACTGTGTTTGTCCCTATATGATATATTAAATTTAAAATTTTTTTTATCCAAAACAATCAAGTGCTTTATTAAAGGTAAATCAGAAAAATGAAATAACGTGCACAACGCTGCCCAAACTTTCGCACCCCAATTGTATATATATTTAATAAACAAACTGGATAAAAACTGGCCTGGAACAATAAATGGACTACCCAAGAAAATAATTTGGACCGTAGAGACCTAAGGTTGTGTCCTGTGATTAGCATTACAGGTGTATTCAACACTTTTAATCAGTCTGTCTGACCTATTTAAAAGGGTTAAAAAATATTCAATGTGCTGTTTGGGTTATCATGGTGTGATACCACAAGAACATGGACCATAGAAAAAGGATCGAGAGTTGTCTCAGGGAGATTCGAAAAGAACAAAAAAGAAAGACAAACATGCTTAAAGGTACAAGGACTATAAGACCATCTCCAAGCAGCTTAATGTTCCGTTAATACAGCTTGACAATATTATTAAAAGTTTTAAGGTCTATGGTACTGTAGCCAAGTGAGACTTGAATTTGGCCCAAAATGTGTGGTTTTGACAAGCCACAATAAGTAATGAGCCCAAAAACACACAGCTAAAAAAACATCCGAGATGGCTAAGAGCAACAGCAATTGGACAATTCTTAAAAGGGCCTTTCATGATCCCTGATCTAAATCCTATTGGAACATCTGTGGAAAAAAAGCTGAAAACATGCAGTCTGGACAGGTAAGCACCCTTCAAAACCTAAGACAGCGGGAGTGGTTTGTTCCATTAGGAAGTGGGCCAATAATACCAGTGCACAGGTGCAGAAGGCTCATGGAGAGTTACAAGAAAATTACTTTGATTGCATGTGATTGCTCTCAATAAGACTGGGCAAATAAATATTACGTTACATTTAATGCGTACAATCATCTTCACTTGTAGAAGGGGACAAAAATAGAATTTTGTCCGCCGTTGTATCTGAATCCCGTTCAGAATCTGGATATTTGAGTAAATAATTGCGAGAGAATAACAAATACTTGGGAGTTTACAAATACAATAAAATGAACTAAAACGGATTACAATGGATTGAAACAACCACATGATCAAAAATAAAGTAAAATAAAGGTCTGGACATACCTGTAAATTTCACTCAAGCCTTGTAAAAATCTTTTTAAAAATGTTTTATCCTTTATTGCTGGGGGAGTAGACAGCAGAGTAGGATGTTGGGGGGAAACTATCAGGATTATGGACACACTGTAGTCATACCAGAGTACCGAGGCTTAGACCACCAAGGGCATACTAGAATATCACAGGAGTTCTTACTAATGACTAACAATGTGTATAATTTCAAGGAACATTGACAGCGAAAACAACTGACACTGAGTTATCTTAATATATCTTAATCTTATCCACTTGTAATATCTTTTATGGATAGCTAGGCCGTGTTAGTTTAGAGGCTTACCATTTCATTGTTGGATTTAGTGACCTTGGGTATAGTATAAAACTCACTGAAATGTTTATTTACAAAGCCTGATAGAATAATGTTGCATTGTACTGCACCCGACATTTATCGATTGAGATTATCTATATTAATGCGGCTTTAAAAAGTGGGTTTTGTATATGGCTTTGCATAGATATTCATGGTGTGTGTGTTTGTGTGTGGTGGTGGGATGTGAGTGTGTGCGTTGTGCTTTCTTTTTCTCACTTAAAAGCGAATTGTGCAGACCCAAACAATATATATATATAATGTATATAGTATTAGATATATATATTAATATATATAGAGATATGAGAGTAGAGATATAGATATATATATATTATATATAATTTTGTTTTCTTTTTTTTTTTTGTTCTTTGCCCCTCTTGAATTCTGCACGTTAAGATATTTTAGCCCGATGTCTTAATTTATTTTGTGTGTTAATGTCTTTTTTTTTTTTTTTTTTCTTTTTCTGATTGGATTGCTGCTAAATTTAGTTGTTACACTGTGTGGTCTGTGTAGTTTACTTTCTATTCTAACTGTCCAGTGAAGTTCATACGATTTTGGCACTGTTTTTTTTGGCGCCATTGTATAATATTTTTTTTTAATACCTGTGTTATTTACAATTACATGTGCATATTATTCACTGATGGTCATATGAAAAGGTTTTTACATAATCGTAGTGCCAGTATTCAAAACAATTTTGCAAACCTTCAAGATATTAAAAATATCTATTTAAAAGTCATACTTTGTTTGCCGTTTGCAAACGGAATTTTCAAACTTAGTCTCTAATCCTAATTTTTTAAAAATTTGGTCTAGAATTGCTTCTGTGGAGTCTCTAGTTTTCAAAACAAAAATGTTAATCATTATTAGCCTTCATCATCTGTTAATTTAACCATTTAAGCAATAGCATTTCCAACAAATTGCTATAACCCAGCAGCACTTGAACAGGTCCCAAAATTGCACACACCCACACACACACACACACACATATATTATATATGATGAGGTGTGCGTATTATAAGGGGGGTGCATGCAGCACTTATAAACCCATAAAATCATTAAAAATAATGGAAAAAATGACTCATGATGTTGTCTACTTAAAAACCTCCAATTTTAAGCAAATAAAATGCGAATCTCTCCTGTATGCATAGGTCCCTGAGCAGGATGACACATACGCAGAAGACAGCTTTGTGGTCCAGTGGCAGCGAGGTTGAAGAGGTTGGCAGTGAATTTTTTACTGATGAGAAGAACGAGGGACACTGCAGGAAGAGAATAGCCCTGAGACTCCTACATCGATGAGGAAAGTATATTGCAACACGGCGCAGACTAGAGTCATGTTAGACGGACGCGAAGCAACAGGAGAAACAGCAGATCTCCAGATTAAAGCACCCCAGAAAAACCAAAACGCTCCTTCCTCCCGAATTGTTCAGAATGGGAGGACACCAGTGACAGTGATGGAGGAGGGAAAAAGGACCGAAAAGAAAAGATGCTACTTGCGAAGGAGCTGTGTGTTTCAAGAGCGACTAGATGAGGAAAGAATTTTAAAGTCTCTACCTTCCAAATGCATTCTTTGCGCGAATTTGAAACCTTTTCACAACGTTGAGAGAAGAAACAAAGCAGGATACGCAGCATCAGGGAGAGGACTAGAAAAAATGTTCAGCAAACAACAAGGCAATTGCTGTCTGAACAAGTTGGATTTCAAGGAAACCTCATTATCCTCCTTTAATCACAACTGGGGTAAGATCACAGTAGTTACTGTAACAGTAAAATATACTCTTGATAAAAGCAGCAGTGAACGCAATTGTAGAAGCATATGGTGTTTTTCAAGGCGCAGTGCAGTTCTGCTATGACTGCATCCGAACATTTTGTAGTAATTTTTACTAAGGTGAATCATGCCCTGCCTAAATACCTGTGCCAAATGTTATTACTGTCCTTGCGCATCTTAACCATGGGTATCTTAACAATATGGGTGGAGCTCTAAGCATTGCAGATTATTTGGTCAAATGCAATTGTCACAAAATGATCACACGTCTTTGATCAAGTCAAATGACTGTCCATGACCAAATAGAAAAGGCAGTTAGACTGGCTTTCCTGAGTAAAAGATAAATCAGAACTTGAAGCTCCTTTATCATTGTTTCCGTTTATGCATACTGTTAGCGCTCATTGCGTGTGAATTATTGTGACCACTATACAGCCTAAGGATACCTCTGGGTACAGATTAGTAGTTGTATCTTGCAGTACTGCCCAGTCGGGGACACAAAATTTTGAACACTCAAGGGCACTAAAAGGGTTTGAAGTGATGTGTTATAAGAACCACATTCTGTTGGAATATCAGATATTTGGTTCACACCCAGACAGTTCTCAGATATATCATATTAAGAAAGTGAACACAACTATCATGTGTTTTCCACTTTGTTAGATGTTTATTTTTGTTTAACAGTCATATAATTTTTAAAAAATATTTTACTGGAATCCTGATTGTACCTGTGTTTTAATTCATGCCTTCAGGCAACTGGTGCCTCTTTCTCTGTGAGTGGTGATCATATAGACGGAGTCTCGAATATCCAGGCCCCTGCTTCATTGGGTTGTGTGAGTATACTAGTCGACAGCCGTTGTATCAGCAGTGGTGCGGAAGTTGTGTCCTCTCTCCGCTTAAAGCATGGAGCAGCAGTACAGGTCTGCTCTTTAGTCATCTGTGATTTCATTGTGAGCAATCGCATGGCAGTGGAGTGGCAGAGCGAGTCTGAAGTAGCCAGCCCTCATAGTCGAAAACGGCTGCATGACAGGATACAAAGTCTACAGGCTTTATTTGACCGGGTATGCTTCATTGTGGAGAAGGATCGTACTAAACCTGGTAAGCTATGTTCACCTTTGTGTTGTGATTTTCAGCAAGGTTGAAGTCGGCCAGTGCTTAACATTTTGTGGTTTTTATTGTGGTTAAAGATGAGGAGAGTTTCAAAAAGATTTGCCTTATAATTTGAATTTCTTCAAAAATCCTGCTAATGAAATTAATAATTGTGTCTATTTGGATTTGTGCTCTATTCATATGTTTGTTTATTCATTCATTCATTAGTTTGTTCGTTCAGTACTTTTAAGGTCATTTTTATGTTTACTCCTAGGAGAGTCATTGCGATCCTTCCAGCGCAGCCGTTACTATGATAGCACTGTGGCTGCACTGGTGAGAGCAGGAGTTCGACTGCTGGTCAGCCAGGGTCCAGAGGACACTGCTGCACTCTTGGCAGAATTGGCCAAAGTGGAACTGAGAAAAGGGCAGGCGATCTGTGTGCCCTTAGAGGTCAAAGGTTCTCAATCACAGGCTCTACAGTTTTACCTCACATTCCCCTGCGTCACCTACATAAATGCGTTGTACATGTGTCATCGCTTCAACTCTGTCAGTCATCTGGTTAGCAGGTATAGCATACAGTATAATACACCTATTTTAAAGTAGCTCTGTGTAAGATGTCTTTGTTCAAAATTAAATAAGTAGCATTGTTGTGTAGAATGAAAAACTGCTAAAATATGGTGTCTAAATGCTGCTGCAGTTTTAAAAATACCAGTACACCATTTAGTCAGTACAAGCCATATGCATTGTGCTTTCTCTTCTTTACCACTACTTTATGCTAATGTTAGTTCTAGGAAACTTAATACAACATCATGTTTCTGTTCTTTTTCAGTTCTGTGGATGAACTGCAGGCAGGTGTGTCTATAAGCCGTTCCAGAGCTGAGGAGATTTACTGCTATCTGCACCACACGTTTGACACCACACTAATAAAAACTATAATTTCAAAAAGCACCATTTGAGCATCTGACAGACCAAGAAACTACATAATGTAAGCTACCTCTTAATTTCTTAGTGCACTTTCAGGACACAGGGATGGTTATGGAAGAAGTGAAGTAAGCTACTTGAATGTCTTTGTATTGTGATTGTAGTGTGTATATATGAACATTTAAATATGTACAAATAATTAGCATTTATGTTAGCTTTGTAATTAAAAAATGACATTAAGCAATATAAATAAATTGTCTAACCATGTTTTATGAATATCTTTACCTGTTTTGACCATGCTTTTGATGGAACAATAAATAGAATAGAATATATATTTATATAACTTACCAAGCCAGCAAGAATTGTCATATGTAAAGTCCCACTTATAGGCACACACCACAATATGTTCAGAGGTTTTCTAACATGGAAGCATATCACTAGCAAAACTGTAAAAGCAATTTACACAACTGTTTAATACTAATAAATCGGTTCAAAGTCAGTTCTTTAAGCTTGTGTTCAGACTGCCAGTCAAAATGTCATTTTTGGCTTATGCAGATCGTATTCAGACTGTGTGTTTTTTTGTTTGTTTATTTTTTTGTTTGTTTTATTTTTTTTTGTTTTGAGTGATCTGGAGAGCAAAAAATAAAGAAAAAGAAAACACAACTTTGAAGGTGGTTTGAAATGTGATTTTTATGGATGACTCTCAGTCTGGATACATTGGTTGTTCAAATTGGATTTTAAAGTGTCTGTTGTGTCACAATGCAACAAACAACAATAGTAAATCCAGAGTGAAGTCCTGGGATTTCAGAAGAGGTGTGAACTGTGGCTTCACTGCACCATCGTCTCTCCTGCATCTGCAGGAGCTGCTACACCAGCGTGGCTATATAGTTTCTGCCACTCATATCATTATTACAGCAACCCATGCAGATAGATTAATGCTGTTCGTACACACAAATCCAATCTGATCAGTTAGAAATAATGTGGGGAGTCATCTTAAAAATCATAAAAAAGAAAAAAAAATCATAAAGATAAACAACTAATCTGATTTGAGAAACAAATCCAATCTCCCTGAACACAGTCTAAGACTTGTAGAAAAAGCCAACAACAAATTAATTAAAAATTAGGTCTCTTTTCTTGATCAGGCTGCCAAGCACCATCAAGTGCTCCAGAACAGGATGGTATGTTTTGGTCATGGATATATTAAATGGTTACAGCTTTCTTGTCTGCAGGAAAAGAACTACAACTGTAAGTTCAGTAGATTCATATGTAGTTTTATTTGTAGTTGTATTTGTTTTTTAATATGCATTGGGAAAGCACGTTTACAAAGCAAGTGCTTCTTTAAAAACTATATAAACATGTAATTAAATGTGGAACTGTGATTTCATGATTATATAAAATAAAAAGAAAAAAGTTTAAAGTTTCAGCACAAGTCTCTGAATTAGTCTTTTGTAGTGTTTAATGTGATTAATTATATCAGACACCACAGTTTAGCTCATTTTGTGCACAACTGGTAATTGCAGACTAATTTAATCTAAGAGTCAGAGTTTACGCAGAGGTCAAAGGGTCTCCACGGCAGTCACAATATTGAGCCACATACCAAAACTAGCTTCAATAAATGTTTATCATTGCAAAATTACATTTGCACAAGATATCACAATGGCCCCTTTTTTACATCAGCAGTTTGGGGGATAAACATCCTTACCTTTAAAGGAGGGGACCGGACCCAAATTATAAGATTAAATCAGGTGCTACCAGATTCTTTTTTAATGGTGTCTTCATATGAAAAGTCAAAATTCGGTTTTATCAACCTAAAACGGGCAACACACTACACTTTTAAAAAATGGCTATTATGAAATAGCCGATACTGGCACACTTCTTCAAATTCTTACAAAGCATAAAGGTGCGATTGGAAGGAAAACTGTATTTACATTGTCAAAGTTGAATGAGGAAAGTTTGGTATTTGGGACTGACACACCATGAACCTCAAACATTGTTGTCTCTTCCTTAAAATACTAATCTTGCATTTACACAAACAGGACAGTAAAACAGACCCATTTCAAAATCTTTTGGCAAAAAAAAATACACTCAGTAGCATACCAGCAGAAAATCTACGCTGTTAAAAAAAAACAGTGTAATAATTCAAGTGTTTAAAACTTTTTATACCCTTTCCAAGAAACTGAACTGTCAAATGGGTATGGTTGATATTCTTCTTTAAACGAGACTGAGGTCCTGAGGTATGCTACAGCTTGTGGAGAATTTAGATGGTGAAGAGAAAGCTAACATCCTGCAATCTGTAATAAGGTTCCGAACGTCTTAAATTCAAAGCTCTGAGGTTGCATTGCATATTTCACTCAAGACTGTTTACCAAATCTTGGACAACAGCAAGCAGGCTGAAGAGACTGGAGAGAAGAAAGGTTCCAACTTTAATAATATCACACCCTAGCCGTTTGGCTTCATTTGTGATTAATGTGACCTCATCTGCTTTTTGACAGTTGCAGCAAGGTCAATATAAAAATAATATTTCACTAACTTTCATTTATTTACTTTGTGTTGTTGCCAGCTCCATAAAACTTTTAATTTCATTTTCCTGTCTTTTTTATGTCCTTTCTGTGATAATTACAGTACCTTGCTGTCAACAAACAAATTGAAGCAGAACTCAAATTATTTTCACCCTTAACTGCCAGCGTCGCATAAAGTGTGAGTAGTGTGGGACTCAGAATTTGAAATTTAATATCAGTTATAGTGTTAAAAAGTACTGTTAATTTGCTGTCTTATTTAGCATTGCAGGGGAAGAATTTAAATCTCAAATCTATTTTTTTCTTAAACTTAATACGAGTAAAACAGTAACTATATTTATTATTAAACTATACTATTATTATTTGATATTTATTTATTTTTAAAAAGTATTAAAAGTTTGTTTACAGTAGAGAATATGTTCATTTATTTTCATATACAAAATAAAATGTCATTTGACTACCAGCCAGTTACATATACTTGCATTATAAAGTCAAACATCTGAAGGTGCTGTCTGATCAGTGTCATAATGTGGTCTCTTAATGCCAAGTACATCGAAAGTTAATACAGTGTTTTCTTTTTGTTTGTTTTTTTAATTATTCATGCACATTAAGGAGGTACTATGATATTTCTTAATTATCATATTGTGACTGTAGCTGGATATGGCCTTAATATACCAACTCTTTTGTGGTAAAACATTGCTACTTAGAAGTTAAACTAATGTTGTGTCTCCTTGCTGCTCAGATAGCTCTCAGCTTAGCTGTGCTTTTGTCTTTTAATTATTGTCTTATGTATGTGACATTTGAAGTTTCTTATGTGTCCCGTTTTTAATTTTTTATATATATATATATTTTGACAAGTCAGGAACACTATGAAGCGAAAATAGATCATCTTTTGTTATTGTATGTCTTTTCATTTCTCTTTTGGATTTGAACTTCAGTAACATGTTTCTATAGAGCTTTTTGTGGCCATGGCAGTTTCTTTAGTTGGTGCAATCTCAGCCATACTACTGACAATAGTTAAAGAGTTGACGCTATGCAGAAGAGCATTAACATAATCAGAACGTTTGCATAGTGTTGTGCACATTTTGCTAATGAAATGTATAGCTGTGCCTTTATTTATTAAAAAAAAAAAAAACCCAACAACGAATGTGTGTTTTCTTAAAGCCAGTGTGTGTGGTCTTTGTTGTCCAGGACGGTCCACATTCCAAAGAATACACAGTTATGTTAAAACCTTTTGAGATGATCACAACCAGAATGTGAAAATGACAGTCTGTGTGACAGTCTGTGTTCCCAGTCACATGCTGAGAGAGTATTATTTGGCATAATGGTCATTGGGATTGTCAATATGTATGTTAAAATCAAGCCATAATAAAATGATCATCAATGGAAATAAAAGATAACAATAACATCATTCATTAATAAAACTGAGCCTTGTACTTTGAAGGCTCTGAGCTCCATTATATTCTGGGTGTAAATACAGTAACAACAGTAGCGTTTTATCATTTAAGACAAGCTGCACTAACATGCAATAAGATAAGGATAGAAGGACTCTGTACATCAACGCTGAGCCTGCAGTCATGGACAACTCAAACTAATGCTGTCTAAGTACTATGGTGAGATTAAAAACCTGATTGAAATGTTTTATATAATTGGTTTAATATTAGATAACTATTAAATAATTTAAAAATCAACATTTATGTAGACCTTATGTAGGAAAAGAAATACTTTAAATTGGTCTAACAATGATATTTTATGCAAAGTTCCATGCTGCACTTTTTTCAGTAGAAGCTTCATCTATGTTTTTTTAGGAAGATTACTGGACCTTGTTCCAGCTTGATGAACTATGCTCATCGATCAGGCTATTGCAGATGCTGAAAAACTGTGGCTCATAGAAAGTCAATCATTACTTTTTTGGTTTTTGGGGCCTGTCTAATTTCTGTTGTTTTTTTTTTATTTGGAAAAAAAAATGTAATTGGGAAGAACTCCTTTTTGGGATTCTACATTAAATACCTACAAATGCAAAAACAAAATACTTATTTTGGCGGACTAAGCATAGCTACTAGATAATTAGAGGACTGGCATGTTTTTTTTTGTAAACAGGGCTTTAGAAATTCAAATTGCAGAAAATTTGAAAGTAGCGCCCTTCTTTTGTATAAATCTTTTTTTTTTTTTTACCGAAACAACACACCATATTCCCTTCAGAAACTGGGCCGCAGGGGCAGGGCAACCTGTAAAGCTCTAGTAAACTCCATTAAGACAATACTGAGTTAAGGCAGTACTGGAAAATAATGGTGGCCACACAAAATATTGACAATTTGGACACAATTCGACTTTTTTCACTTAGGGTGTACTTACTTTTGTTCCCAGCGGTTTAGACATTAATGGCTGTGTGTCGAGTTATTTTGTATATTTGTTTTACAAGCTGTACATTGACCACTTTACATTGTATCAAAGTGTCATAGCTCCAGTGTTGTCCCATGAAAAGATATAATGAAAGATTTACAAAAATGTGAAGGGTGTACTCACTTTTGTGAGATACTGTAAGTATGGTGTTTTGGGAAAATATGTGTTTGTGTCTTTTGTCAGTTCACTTTTAATATTGTTATGTCGTTTTTATGGGAATTGGGCTATATCTTTTGATAGATATAGCCTATATCTTCCTTATGAAACAACCAAAATAATTCTTGCTACATAGTCCCAAGTCTAATGCTAAATAACCAAATATCTCACAAATTTGCTGGTATTTAATAAAAACACTGCAGAAATGCTTTTTAATTTAACTCAGCACACACAACTACGGGGCATGGCCATCAACAACAGCCTCAAGTAACTGCAGGAGGTGGACTTCCTCTGTGAGAGAGGGTAATGCCCAAGCCCCACTTGCAGCACTGATCCAGAAAACACAGAAGAGACTTAATGTGAAATTCTTTACTTTCAGATTTTATTACCTACACACACAAATTAAACATATTTATATCTATAGATATTAAGATCATTTAGTTTAAACTGCTTCTTAAAGGATGATTTATATTCTTTTGGGTTGATTGAACTGGAAATTTTGGGATTGTTTATACCGTTATAGCTTTCTAAAAGCCAAAATAGTTTGAATTACTTATTTATTAGCATACATGTAGACACTAATCTATTTATCATACTTTTTTAAAAATAGTTGGTTTACTTTTATTGCTGAGGTGCTGCTCACTTGTTGTTTTACAGTTTAAATTTTTGTAGTTATAAAAATTAAGTTGCCTTAAATTTGTATTTTTTTCTGTAAGCATTTTCGTGAGAGAAACAAAAATCATCCACAGTTGAAACCAAATTCCCTGTCTGCTTCAGTGTATGGTAACATGTACAAAGAATAAAAACACTACTATCTGGTGTTAAACTTTGCCTTCACAAAGTTCCTTCTAAGATCCTTCTAAAGCCATACATACCATTTAAAATAAAAATAGAGTGCCAAATAATGCAACAGAACCACATAAATAATACTATCACCACTGAAAACAAATACAAAAAAGAGCCAGGGTCCACGTATTACAAAACATTTGTACTGTGTAACAATTCTATAACATGTAATATACGTTCCCTTGTGCCATAGCAATCACATCACAGTAACACATTAACAGGAAGGACAGTTGGACAGCAAATTTACAATAGATAGAACCCATTAAATGCAGCTGTTTATTAGGTAAAATTGTGGTTTGGCAAAGATCCTCTTCAAAGATACCTACAGGGTGGCATTGTCATAATTACACTTTATAATTTAAATAATATTTTATGTTTGCAAAATTGGCCAAACCCACTGAATCTAATCCAAATTAACTATATATATATTTTTAATAGTTCATAAATGTATTAATTAATAATGACATTAATAAAACTTACACACTAGGGACAATGAAGTTAAATTTTTAGAGCTGTTCAGTAAATTTCCTCTAAAAACCTAACACAACACACAACAGGGCATTAACAGTCAGTTTGCAGTGGCATATAGAATCGCAAAAGGACCTTTGCAACAGAGGCGTGGCATTTCAAGTCACTTTAGTTTCAGAAAAACCTGCATGAGGACTTCCAAATGAAGATGTCCAGTCACAGGCTTGAGGTTTGGAGGTGCGGTTGCTGTACAGGCTGATGAGCAGACTCGCAGTCTTTCAGACCAGCATCATCATCTCGCATGTACATGAGGAACAGTGTAACTGTGGCAAAAGTGGTAGCATTGACAGGGAAGGCCCTGAGGAGGGTAGAGGTCAGACCTCTAGTAAAAACTCTCCAGCCCTCCCTCTGCATGCTCTGTTGTATGCAGTCCATAATCCCACTGTACTTGTTAACTCCACCCATTCCATCTGCCTGGAGACGGGACTTGATAACGTCTACCGGATAGGTGGACAGCCAGGAAGCAATCCCGGACATACCACCTGCAAACAGCAGCTTGGGAACTATGTAGAGGTCGTCTGGTTCACAACCCATTGAACGAGTCAGCATATCATAGGTCAGAAAGTAGACACCAAACCCTGGTGTCTCACGAATAACAGTAGTGAGCATTCCGCGGTTGATTCCCTTGATTCCCTCTTTCTTGTAGATGCGAATTAAGCAGTCCAAAGAATTCTTGTACAGCTTCTTTGAGGACTTCTTCTTTCCTGTACCTTGCATTTGCATACGAGTCTTGGCTAGCTCCATCGGACAACAAATGATGCACTGAATAGCACCAGCCGCGGCACCTGCCAGGAACTGATTAAGGGGAGTATCTCTACCTAGCCTACGCATAGCATTGCCCTGAACACCGAATACAATAGCATTAATGAACGTCAGGCCCATCATAGGAGACCCAATACCTTTGTAGAGCCCCAAAACCTGTAAGCAATAGAGAAAAACAAAAAAATAATAACTACACCTTGGAAATGATACATGAACAAAGTTAATTGTTCAAACCTGAAAAGTATGCAAATATAACATAAAACAGAAATCAGAAATCCAAACCGCTTTTAGTCAACTGGCCAGTAAACATTTTTATTTATATATTGACTTCAAATTACTTTAAATGTATTCTTTACATGTTTTCAACACGGTGGTAATGAGGGTAATGGGTGCACTGATCTGATATTGGGATCGGATATCGGCTGCCAGGAGGAAAAACTATCGTGGTCAACGAGGCACAAAAAGTAGTGTGAGTGCATACTGGGGAAAAGCAACTCGTCTCAAGAGGCTCGAAACCTTCTACCGGCTAGTCATGAAAGACATTTGCACGTGGCAATGTCAACTTAAGACTGAGGAACCAAGGGCCAGCATTCTCATGCTTAAGTAGCGTGAGCTGCACGTGTTAGTGCTTGCCGCTTGATTGCTTACTGGTTGCCCTTTGTGTCCCGGAGGTGGATCTGCAGGAACCCGAAACCTTACAGTAGACTTGACTTACAAACAGGAACAACAACATGGAGCAAGCCAGAGAAAGCTGCATGAGTAAGCTTAGTAAAGTGTTGTTTGTCATTCCTGGTGCCTTACATCACTCCAACATAGTGAAGTATATGGCTTATTCATTCAAAAATGGTATCAGATCAATATCGGGGATCGACAGATACAGTAAAAATTGTTGTATTTATTTAATAACTGAGAGATAAATATATGACAGTGATGAAAGCTAATGATTATGAGACAGCATGTAACTTTAGAAAATGTATATTTAATAGTGTAGCCCACCAGAACTGCACACTAAGCCTAGACAGCAAATGAAGGGGAAGCTTAAATTAGTTCTTAATGAAAGTCATTCCTACTAACCCTTTATACAGTCATTCCACCTGCACAGCTCCTGTGACCAGTTAGTATACTGCACTGGTACAGCTGTTAGTGTCAAGCTATTCTAAAATCGAACAGCTTTTAGCTTAAATGTTTAGCAAATATGTTTTTAGGATTTCCTGCTACAGTATTTGTGTAAATAATGGTAAATCTAGATCAAAGAACAACAAAGAAGTTTAACCTGAGAGGCTAAATTGTTAAATTATTCAAAGTTCCGTTATCCTCTCTTGTATTGCAAAAACATAAACATAAATAAGTCTTTTGGTCTCCATACTCACAGACTCTTGGCGAACAATAGACTGGAAGCAATGGTATGTTCCACGATACAGGGGCTTGTCCACATTTTGAACCTGGAGTCTCACCTAAAAATTTAATTTGAATAATTCCAACCAGAGGTTAAGACTAAATTTTACCTCTAGTAAATGGGTTTCAACTGAACATATGGTTAGCAAATGAGAATAAAAACGGAAATGGAAGAACAGTAAATCATAGAAACGATCTAGTGTATTTAATGGGGTTAATTGTTATTCCATAGCTGAGGGATACTCTCATGTTAAATAAAAACCCAAAACATTCCATGTTCGATGGAAATAGAGAAATTGACCTTGACTGTACTTACTAGGTTAAACATCCGTGCAGGGGTTGTAAATCCCTCACCCTCATCTACAACAAAGTGACACTTATGCTGTGAAAGACAGACCCTGTAGCAGGGTTTACAGTAAGCAAAGAAAAAAAGGCAGGAAATTGGCTATGAAATGGGCATTGGATCTCCCTGCATTGATCATGGCACCGGCATTCTTTTACAGATGCTAAACAAAATGTTAGATAAGGTCATACCTTTTAACTGAAAATCATTTCCCCAGCATTTCTTTGTCAGTGAAACAGTTATAAATTTAGGAGAAATGTACTTCCAGTGTCAAGCCGCAAACCGGCACAGATAAAGGCTTCTTTCTACATACTGCCTTTATCTACAAATGCAGTGTCTATATGAAATAAATAGATTTCTGCAGTTCATTCCATGCTGGTCTAAGCTGGGCACCCAGCTCAAGCATTCAAAACACAATATATGCTGATTTTCCCCCCAACAAGGCTAAGGACTATCCCACTTAAAAGTACGGACTGCAGAAGCAGCTGTGTTAGTAACTCCTCTTAATAAGACATCCATTGTACATGTTTCTAAAACATCCATTTAGTCTTCCAGCTACAGTGCTTTTAAATGTGTCAACTGTGTCAGTAGGATGTCCTTATTAATTCTTGGACATACAGAATTTTTTGTTAGACAAATGATAAGAAAATTTTTACTCTTTAGTGAGAACATACAGAGTCTTACTCTTTGCTCTGAACTAGTCCAGCACTGCATGGCCCTGTAAAATCAGGTGACTCAGGGTGACAGCATAACTTGGTTTATGGATATTTTTTTTTAAACCTTTTGTCCTAATTTCAAAATCACATGCACAGTAAATTACTGTTTTCTAGGGCCGATAAATTTGTTTGCTTTGTTGACTCTGATTGCCCAAAAAATTTAAATAGCCAAAAAAAAAAAAAAAAAAAACTTAATAGATTTTTTTGCCAACACAGAGCAACTTGAACATCTTGACATTTTGAGCCCACCTTAACAGTATCAAAAGGATGCCCAACCAATACACCAGCAGCACCTGCAACAAATTAAGGCAATTCAATGTTAGTGTGACCTGATGAATACATTTTGGAGAGTGACAGAAGTACAGCACTTTTAATTTAAGGGTATTGGGGTATGACAGCTGGTCCAAAAACAAAACAGTCTTGCTTAAATGTTAATAGGTATATGCAAAAAACACCAGCTACAGAAAACATGCAAAATGCCACTTATCCTGCTTGTTTTACCTTTAATAAAACTCGTAGAAATAGAAACTATAAATAGAACTAGAAATGTGCAGTAACTTGGTTTGTTTCCCCCAATATGCCAAATATTGACAGCAACAGTGTAAAAAATGTACAGAGATGATTTTGCTGTAGAGGATCTCTGCCCAATAAAACATGTAAGCCTAACTTAACCAAGGGCTTCCAAGCTTTTGCATACAGCTATACACTGAGAGGTAAATAGGTTTAACGGGTACTAAAGTATGGTCTAAATAAAAATGATTTAGCCATGCAGCATTTCCGAATACAAATCTACCAAATAGATTCCTGAGAACTGGAAGCATGTGGAAGAATGTTAGGAGTGACTTGCTTAACACTGTCAGTTTCATAGTGTCCTTGAGCTTTGCAAATGAGAAAGTGTATCACTAAAACACCTGCGTCATGACCTGTGTGGTAACTGAGGCTTACTCTCAAAAAGTAGGCAGATGAAAGATCGGTCATTTTTATTGGCTCACTGCAACAATTCCACAGTAGAGAGAGAGAGAACTGATAAGGACATCGGTTTTTAAGGCACATATTATTATCATTATTATTATTACATGTTATTACATATACACAGCATCTTTCAGAATAAATTAACGTTTGCCTTTTACACCATTAATACAAGCGTCACTAGATTTTTCTCTACATGCACGTGCACGCTGGAACAAGTGGGTTAGTTTTACGGTCACGTGTTGCAATTTTGTCAGACCTGCAGCCTACGCAGTGAAGTGAAGAAATAATACGCAACTTAATTTGAAGTTTCAGTAAAAAGGAGAGTGTGAGACAGGAACATGTGATTAATACAACAACCATTTATAACCTGAAGAATTTTGCGTTTTGAATGGAAATCACTATAAAACCATCAAATGAGCCTGGAATCAGTCCCAGGGCACCTGTTAAATCATTTATAATGCGATAGCAACTCATTAGTAAAAAACACCCAAAAGTAGTAATAAAAACTTTCACTGGTCCTTAATCCTCATCAGGGACATTTCTCAGTCTCTTTCTTTCAGTATGACAATCGTTTACTTTACAATTCGAACTCTGTCAGTAAACCACACGACTAGTAGTAATATTTTGTTAGCTGAAATCAGATAGAACCGTTCTGTTCTTCTTTGCTTTTGCGTTTAGTCAACCGCCCCATGTAGATGTGTGGTTTGTTACTTCTGGAAGGTTCCACTTACCTCCGATACATCCCGCTACGAAGTCCAGTGCCATTCCTTAGCTTTCCTGTAGTAGAAGGTAAACGATCGTTGCCACGCACGCACACACATACACTATCTACCAGTGCTGTCGTCCAAAAACAGATTAACCAAAGCTTTCCAAACCTGATTCAGCTAGCAGGTACGATAATGTGTTTGATAGTGGTTAGCTAAATGAAATAGCTCTCTCTGTGTATTTGTATGACGTTTACGTTAGTTGGACAGTCGACTCTGTTGAATTTTGATGAAAGTTATAATCGACTTCACTGCATGGCCGAAAGACAGCCCGAGTCTATTTTTGTACTTTCTGAATGAAGTTAAGAGCCAGAAAGGGTTAGATCCATATTTAAGCAGGGGCCTTGGCCAATCGCTGCCTGAATACGAAAGCAACACCCCCACCAACAACAGTCCTGCGCCTTCGCTCGACCACGGCAACCAGGCTGCGTTGCGGCTGTTTGTCTCTCCCTCTTTTGGTACTTTCCTCTACTGCCCTCTCCTGGACAACAGCACTACGAATGGAGTGAACAAGCGGGACAGCTGATCCACTCCATCATCAACAAGGTTCAAGTCGACTGCGTATAAACTGGGCCTCGAAAACAGGCAAATAATAATACTGCAATACAGGATCAGCCTGGCTTTCATTTCATTTCACATTAATCACAAAATGCTAGTAAATACCAGCAAAACTCGACCATGCTAAAAAAAAAAAAAAAGCTGTATAAACATATAGAAACAACTGTGCCACTGCTTAGGCTCCACTATATGTTAGCAAGAGCTAAAGAACAGCCTTGATATACCAGTGCTATCAAGGTCTCTTCACTTTACAGGAGGTTTTGTGCCATCAGCAAATTACAATGAATTAGGCAAGTGGTTCTCATCCCTGGTTCCAAAAGCATCATACAAGAATTTGTAGTTTTGGTACTGTGCTACCCCTACAGTTATAACTACCCCTACAGAGTATAATTTACTGTTACACCACTGTCATTAAAACAAATCATGCTTTGTGCCCCCTCAGGGACAGCTGTACCAAACCCAACACCAGGATGAAGTGACTGAGGGTGTAGTTGAAGGCAAATCTTTTGTATAATAAATAGACCATGGGGTGCACCCATTGGTTGAATAATTCTGAAAATATGGGGAAATTCTGGCTATGTGCCTTCTGGGTACCCCTTAATGATGATGTGCCCTCTAGAGAAAGAACATTTGACAATGTGTTTTAAGTAGTTGCATTTTGGTGGGCAAAACATGATGCCATGCTTTGTAAGGTGCCCTTATAATGTTCTAAACTTTACTTTCCATGCAGATGACTCTTCAGTGGAAAAATGCCCTCTATGTCACTTTCTACATGACTTTGTCCCAAAGAGGCTCTTACCAGTACTGAAAATGTGATGTGTTGCTGTATAGGGTACTCTTGCAGGAAGAAAAACATGATTATAAAGTGTTCAATCAGATGCTCCTTTAGAAGATGTGCTCTTCCATGGATAAAAGGATGCACTGATGCAGTGCTTTAAAGGGTGTTCATGAGAACATGGGATTATGGGAAAGTTTCCCAAAGGATGTCCCTCCTAGGGGGAAAAAGGCTCTTGACACAAAGTGAACCTGGGTGACAGGTTAGCCAACACAGATAGAGAGTAACCAAGGTAAAAGCACTTAATACCTGTACTTATTACCAGTGTTGTTTAGAAAGTAACCTCTAAATGTCTAGCTATACCTATACTGAAATAGACTAATCTTATGATCAAACACTAGTGAGTCGACAACTTTGCTAATACAGTAAAACATTATGCGAGTGCACCATTCACATTAGCTGTAGATCCATTTTGGTTGGCGTGGCGCCATCTATTTATATGTGTGCACGAATTGAGGTAAAAAATAATTAGAACTTTTGCTATTTCTTACTACTATATCTATGATTGTTTCCAACATTGTTTACTACATAAAAGCCCAACACATCATAACTTCCCTGTCTAATAATATATTCCCTAATATTTTCTGTGACACAAGTGTGTTTCAGTAGTTTGCTAATCTAATAAATAGATAGCAAGAGTTAACATCAGTTACTCCCACCCCAAATTTGTTAGGAAAAGTTGGGAAGACCATTAAGTTGTGTGGGAAATAACCTTCAGTTATGACTTTAGTCGTTAATGGGTGTAAGCCTTTCGATTTTTATTCTCAGTTCATTCTATGCATCTGATATGTATGTTGATACGTAATGAGTGTGCATCATGTAATAGAGAAGTGCACACTGAATACATTCTGTGCATGAAAGCTAGATAGTGTGGCCACATGTCTTGTTTTAACCGTCATTTTTTTGTCATGATATTAATAATCAAATGATAATTTACGTCTCCTTGCCATTAGCACACTGAGTTCAAATAACACCTCACAGCTTATACAGGTGTGGGCGTTCCCAAGCTGTCGTCTGAGGTGACCACACTTTAATATCAAACTACATTTTGCTATCCAATGACTTGTGATGTCAGAGTATGGTGTTTTTACAAGCCAAAAACAACTCTGCTACTAGAATAAATGGCTTGAAACAATGTACTTCTGCAAATGATTTGCATTGTTGCTTTTGCATAGTTTACACAGAAAAAATTTGATGTAGGGGAGACTGGTTGAGTATGGTTGTAACACTTTTTGCTTCAGCACCTGTAACTCACTGGAGTTCTCAAACTTTATACAAAGCACGCACATTTGTCCCACCTCGTGAATTGATTTCAAATACTAATGGGGTAGGTTGTGACACATGCTGGGGTAAGTTGTAACAATTAGACAAACAAAGCAAAAACAGAGGCCTCACCATGCAATATGCTTCAAAATGAGGTTTATTGAAATAAAAGAACCATCCAGAGCAATGTCTCTCTCTCTGTGACTGACCATCAACTCAAATCCACTTTCTGTTTGGCTCAGGAATGTGTGCATTGTAAGTAAATTAGCGTATACGTACAAACTTCCTTAATTCCTTAAAATTCCTTAGTGTGTGTTTTTTTTAATTATTTTGACCTTGGCTTACACTTGGCTATTATCTTTATAATAGTGTATATAGTAATAATGTAATAGTTTTGAAATTAAAGGTATATCCATCTTTGGAAAGGAGCTCTGGAACTCACAACTTGCTGACTTTCATGAGAAGGCCCTTTTAGCATGGAGGCTTTGCTTTGTGCACACTTTTATTCTATATTAATCTAAATTATGGAACAATGATATATGATGATCAGAATGATCCTGACATGAAACAAATCCCTGTTCTTTGAGAACTGGTATAACAAAAGTATAGATTATTTGTCTGATTTATCTGATGAAAAAGGAGATTTGTAGTCCGACTTTGACTTGACTAAATATAGCTTTCATGTTGGTCATAAGATATTTAATTCTGTTATCAAAGCTATACCGAAAGGTCATTGTGTTAGTATTCATGATTTGAAATGTAGCAATAAATAAAGATAGAATGCATTTCACACTGAAGTGTAATGTCAGAGAAGTACGAGTTATTGTTATAGTTATAGTTATAGTTACTAAGCTGTGCATGATTGAGCAGTTTGCGAATCAGATGTCAGTGTGTTTTCTATATGTCATTAAGTGGTCTGTACAACTCATGTTATTCTGTCTTTATGGACATCTGTGTCTTTTGACATACTGATACACAGGCTCGCCTCCCTGCCTTCATATTTTCTTTTTTTCACTCGTACATTGGTGACCTTGCAACTCATAAAAACTTGGAAGTAGTTTCCTGCTGTTGCCAAGCAACAGGACTGGAGCTGGTATTTTACGCACACACACAAATAACTGTCCAGGTGGTATAAATATAATCCGGGAGGGACACCTATATTCTATCCTTTCAGCATGTTGTAAACCTTCTTTTCCTTTATAAAATTCTATTATAGTATTGCATTAACGTGCACTCCAGAGTGAGTTTGTTATATTTCCATGACAGTAGTAAAGTTTTGAACTGTTTTTCCAAGTTTTACTGTATGGAAAATGTTATTTAAACATATTTTTACACCACACATTATTCCAGTATGGAATAATAGGTATGTCACTTATTAGATGTTACAGGATAGCATTCTATGTTATAAGAATCATTGTGAAAAGTATGGTTTAATTGTTATATTGTAACTAAAAAAAAAAAAAGAAAAAACATTAGGCTAAAAGTATAGTGCCTTATAATATGGTGGCCTATAAATTGTGCTTTTATTTAAAGACCCCTAGTAATATTTCATGTTATTTTTTTTATTTTGTTGTTCATTTTGTTTACATGTTTTGTGTTGATTGGTTCTTTGTTAGTATGTGGTTTGTACCATATTGTTGATATTCTCTAATAATAATCTAAAGGAATTTCCTAGGACCGGGTTTGGATTGTGCGACGGTTTGTATAGGTCACTCTGCACAGGATCCATGCATCCAGGAGTTAAATTGCCCGGACCAACATGGCAGCGACGCTGACGCATAATCCAGCGGCTAATTCCACATCTACGTATATGTCAGTGGTGCAGTCAACTCTACAGCCCATGTTTGGAATATGGAATATCTGGCTAACAATTAGACTTTCATACGAATTCTGGAATTACAGTAAAGGTTTTAATAATGTAAAGTGAGAGCTTTTATTTCCCGTTTCTCTGTTCAGCTGACTCTGTTTCTGCACGAACAGTAAATTTTGTGACACGTTAAATTACATCAAAGATTACTCAGGCAGCGGCGCTGAATCAAGTACCAGTCCCTTCCACAGACGCTTTATCTGTTCAACTTCTAAAACCGCTAGTTGATTGAAAATATCGGGCAGCCAAAAGACAGCGATGGTGGAGTTATGCGAGCTCAGTCTGGCACATCAGAGGACAGGCTAGTTTGTGTGTAGAAAGCGAGGATGCGGCTGGCAGACTTCATCGCCGGCTCTGTTGGAGGTAGTTAACCTGATTATTGTACAATGTAATATCTATGAAACGATCTGAAATCATCGTGATGAAATGTCCGTGAACGAGCCGATGTGACGATGGCACTAACCTCTATAAATTGATCTAAAGTAGATGTCATATGAAGGTCAGCGGATGGAACGGCTTGGTGACACAGTACAGCCCGTAAGGGTTCCATGCAGTACTTTTGTGCGTCGTTTTCTGTATTTATTTTTTAGGGAACATACACACGGGCATGCTTTATAAGTTCGATTTTTATAAGTATGTGGATGGAAAAGTAGAGAGAATGTCGCTATTCACACAGATGTTCATTTATTTTTTCTGCGTCCGAACGAAACCAAAGCTCACTATTAGGGATTTAGGACAATTCAGTGACGGGTTAACATTTTGCCCTTGTTTTGCGTCTAGGTGCATTTGGAGTAGCTGTGGGATATCCTCTGGATACAGTTAAGGTAAAAACGTGTTCCTCCTTATACATACATATAGTATCCACTGCTGCTTAATAACAGTCTTATATATTTTTGGATTATCAGGTTAGAATACAGACTCAAAGAAAATTCACTGGAGTTTGGCAATGCATTCGCACAACTTGCAGAACAGAAGGGGTATGTAGCAGTGAACTGATCGCAAGTCATGTTTTGTTGTTATTAATGAACATGTTGATGCAGTGCTGTCATTATTTTCCGCAGATGTATGGTTTCTACAAAGGGATGTCCATGCCTATAACAACGGTCTCTGTCAGCTCTTCTGTGGTCTTTGGCACATACAGAAATGTACTTCAAGTCTTCCACCAGCTGAGCCTTAAAAGTGCAGATGCACCGAGTGCTAAGCTGCACATTTTTCTGTCTGGTTTAGCTGGAGGAATTGCTCAGGTAAAAGATGCAATTACTATCAAAACACCAAAATGTGAGACAGAAGATTCTGTTCTGTGAATTCCAAGGAATATGCGAGAAAATGCATGAAATACCCTTCTCATGAAACAGTTATGTGATATACGATGGTTAACATGCATGTGCTTTTTGGTTCAGTTTTAGATGTGCATGTACAAATATTTATAATAATTAACTGGTAATATAATCTTAAATAGCTACTCACAAATTAATATGATCTGTTTAGCTCTTAGTGAAAGTTTCTTTAAAGTTTTTGCCAGTAAGGCCCTGTTTCTATAATATTCTATTCGTCAACTAGGAAAGTTTTATTGTAACCACTTTCTAAACTCTCTTTTGTTTGTGTAAGGTTTCAGTAATGTCCCCTGTGGACATTGTAAAAGTTCGTCTCCAGTGTCAGACAGAGCCATTCGAAGGATCTGACCTCAAATACAGGCCTAAATACAGGGGGCCTGTGCACTGCCTTTTCACCATTGCACGTGAGGAGGGTGTTCTTGGTCTTTACAAGGGAGCCGGCGCTTTAGTTTTGCGGGATGGCCCATCTTTTGCCACCTATTTCCTCGTCTATAACACTGTCTGTGAATGGCTCTCTCCAAACAACAATAGTGGACCAGGTAAAAATCCTCCAAACATGGGCGTCAAACTCTGAGCTACAGCTCTGCACTGCATAGTGGTTTGATCTTTAAAAGACCAGTCATCGGCATGTCATGATGCATGTTGCATGTGTTTCACTCACTGTCCTTCATGTTTGTGTTTCACCTGTTTCCTTCTATGGCTTTTCATGTCTCCTTCTCTGCCCCCTACACAGTGCATTTTAATATACTTTGCTGATTTTACTTAACATACTGTAGAGGTTCTGTCACAATTAAGGAGAAGAGGTTTGCATGAGCTGCACTGGGAAAAAATGCTTGTGTCTGAGCTGTGGCAGAAATTCACAAAAGAGAAGTCACTATGATTGAATGACTTGCATATTCAAGACTGGAGGTTTGATCCCCTGTCCAAGCAAGAATAGTGCATTAAAGCTGGCCACATACAACACACCCGACATATTTTCTTTATAGATTTTGAAAAATAGAAAAAAGCTGTCAGGCGTACTGTGGTCAAACGTTGTGGTCTATGCATGAATATAGGGTTGGACAGACACAATAGGTGAAGCATTGTACTACTACAAAACTGAAAAGCAGGTGTGAAACAGACTAAAGTTATTATTGAGGCACTAAAGTCATAAAATGCTCATGTGGTGGTCAGAATTCAACAAGCAGCCTCTCCAACGCTGTGCATATACTTACCTGTGTCTGTTTGCCTTCTCTAGCCTGAATCACACATTCAGATATGTTGCATAATCTCTTCTATTTGTTTCTCATATAGAAAATCAGTCACAAAAGAGCAAGTCAGGTTTAAAATTGACAAAAAATGTAATAACTGCTGTTATTCACCCACCATCAAAAAAACAGTTTTTAATGAGAAAGTCTGTTTACAATCGAAACGTTCACAATAACTCTCCTAATACCTGTTTTATACTTACTACATTCTGTATAGGTATATGGTTGTGTGAGAATTTGTGTGCATGCTGCAGTTGTTTAAGTAAGTGTCTTTGCTGAATACAACACCTTTTCTATAACTTATTAGAAGTTTTCACTCCTTTACCAGTAAAAAAAACAGATTGGAAGGTGGTGATGTTTGCTGGAGGATTATCAGGAATGTGCGGCTGGTGTATTGGGACCCCCATGGATGTGATAAAGGCCCGCTTACAGACTGACTACATGGGCAAGCGGCGGTACAGAGGATTCATTCATTGTATTACTGAAAGTGTGAGAACAGAGGGACCAGGTGTGCTATTTAAGGGCCTTATACTCAACTGCATACGTGCCTTTCCAGTCAACATGGCTGTTTTTGTTACGTATGAGCTAGTACTTAGTTATCTACAAACAGAGTCATAGGTCATACTTAGTGGTGATACACTCTTACACAGCAGGCATATGTATTGCATAATTTGTTTTTGTAAATTAAAGGTACATATCATGACTTTAGCATTAGGCACCCTAACATTGTGTGTTTACATGCATGTAATAATTCAATCATAATCTAATTACTGAATATGTCTGATTATTCAAGTAGTCATGTAAACAGCAGACTCGTGATTTCTTAGTTTGGATTAAGAAACTTCAGTTACAACATTTTTCTCAACACATGTACACTCTTAATCGGTGTTCTGGTGAAAATATACTATGGTGCTATAAATAAACAACAACGTTTAACATGTCGACCGAAAAACAGAAGCCAAAGCGCAATGTTCGAGTTTTATGGGCTGATTGCAAAACAGAAATCTAATTACTGAAATCAAATTTGTTTTCCATGGTCCGATTACACAAGTGCATGTAAAAACATTAGAACAAATTCCTGACAAAATCTGATTTTTGCCCATAATTACGTCACGTTCATGTAAACACACTCTTTGATAATGTGAAAAGATATGCTGCAAAACTGAACGAAGTTAAAAGGTAAAAGGCTGAATCGTTGAGTATTATATTTTTATTGGCTAATGATTTTCAATCACTACATCCAGAACAATATCGGTGCTGTTGCACAAAAAACTTGTGTCTCCTTCTTAATGTGAAAACAGCTTTGCATTGTGGTAACATTTTATAGCGAACAAAAAAATATTATATAACTATAAATATTAAGTAAAGAATGCTTTTGCTTCTGTTGTTATTTTACTATTTTGGAGATACAAGGTTTTGTTCCAACAGCAGCAACATACAGTGGAGGAAATAAGGAATTTTCTTTATTTTTAAAGTTGATATTTTTGGGGATCAAATACTTATTTCCTCCACTGTACGTGTTTCTAAAGGTATGTCATGAAAGTTTGATGTGTATAAGTTTAGAATTACTAATTGTTGTTTACATTCAATTTGATTATTTTCTTATTTTCTTTGAAATCTTGGAATATGTAGAGTTTGAGCATTGTTTGCTTAATGGTACTATTCAGGTTCAAGAGAGTGGTTGTGTAGACCAAGGGTGCCAAATCTTGATCCTGGAGATCTACCACACTCTACCTCCCCAGGCATAATTTACCATGCCTTATCCAGGTATTCAAGGCCTTGGGGGTTATTGTACTTTTTGAGCTTGGTGTGTTGGATCTGAAGTCTTCAGGGTGGTAGGTCTTCAGGACCAGAATTGAACACTTCCAGTGTGTATTGTTTATTAAATTATTTTATGAATTTTAAAAATATGCTACTTTGTGGGAACGCACTGCAGTCGATTGTGAGAAGAACAATCTAATCATCTCTGATGTTGCACCTTTATTAATCAGAACTCACACAAATAATGAGTGTTTTCTTTTCCATCATGTGTTTTTTTTTCTTTCCTGACTGATGATGCCATTTGGGATTTTTAAAGTCTATAATGCTGTTTTGGAAAAATCTAAAACCTAACCATAACCAAAGTATGGTTACCTTTATTATAGTTAGAAACAGATTTAAATATTGAATTTAGGATCTAAATATATAAATGCAATTTCTTGCACATTTGAAAACATATATATAGAACATACAGTGTTGTTAAGAATGAGGTACAAGTTTAATTTAAACTGTGGAAAAAATAAAATGTAATTTTTGTTCCATTTTGTTATACACGTTTCCGTCTGTTCATTTGTAGTGAACTGGTTAGACACAATTGCAAGTGTTTTCATTCAGGAGTTTTATTTAACATGCTGGACAACATCACTGTGATGTTCTCAAACTGACTCATATTTTGATCAACAGGGCATGACTCACTGGTCCTTGAAGTTTGTAAAATATGGCCAGTTGGGCATTGCATGACATTTAACTGACAGCCTGCAGTCCATCTCTCACCTATTCCTTTCAACCAAACTAGAAGTTGAAGTCTAGCTTCCGTGGGGTCATAAACTGCTTGATAGTCTCATCTGTAACTTGCTTACGTCTGTTTTGGTGGTCTGCAATCATAGGCTGAAGGGTCTCAATAAGACACTTCTTGAGTTCACCAGTCAGAAGTGCTCCACTGGTATAATCCTGAAGAAAAAACATAATTTCAAAATCAACGTATCTACTTGTTGAAATTCCAGGAAAATAGAGCCCCAATTTTATATATATATATATACACAGAAACCAAGTATTTTCACTTTTAATGACAGTCGAACAAGACGGCAATTCTCACACAGTGTAAACGGCAAAATATGTAATAAGGAATTTATATGTGTCAATAATAAACCTCGAAGAAGAATGTCCAACATCAAACCTGTCTAATTTTCTCCAGCTGCTCATCATCCTCAAGGAAGAAGGTCAGGTACATAAATGACACATCCACATCTGGGTTTCCTCCATGTTTCCTGTGTTCCTCTACGGTGTCTTTTCCACCAGAGAATGCATGCTTATTGATCTGTGTGAATCAGAGCAAATGTTTTTTGGCAATGGGTTTTTTTTTTTATCCAGCTCACAAGTCATTGACCATTTTGAACAAAACCAAAATGTTTCTAAAACCAAAAATCTACACCAAGAAACATTTAGGGACCTTTATTATTAAAAAGAATTAGACAATCTAAACATTAACATTTGTACTAGTTCTTAGGGTTGTGTGCTGCTGAAAGACTACCTTGTTTTTGATCTGTTTGGATGTGTCTGTTAAGAAGATGGAGGAGTTAGGATCACTGGCACTCATCTTGGTCTGAGCTCCTTGCAAGGCAGGAAAAAAGGTGGAGTGTAGCAGAGCAGGTTTAGGGTAACCTACTCGAGGAGCTACGTCTCGTGTCATACGAAAATATGGATCCTATGAAATTTAAGACATACTTAGCACAGTGTAGCCCTATGCACTGGCACTAATTTGACATTTAAAATATTGACATATTTAAGAAACTTCTTAATTTCTATTTTTATTATTTATTTACTAAATAATACCTTTGCTCTGCACAAAATATGTATGATATTTTCAGGTAAAATGTACACCATAAGATAAAATCATTAACCATAGCAAAATGACAACATTTTAAACTCTTATTTATGCTACAATATGTATAAATTTGATTAATGTGGATAGAAATGTCATGGTTTAATGCAGTTATGTATTTGTAACATATGTAATCCCAGACATAAGTAGTTGTTATAAGCAGAAAAGGGGAATATGAAAACATATAACTTAGAAACACATAACTGTACAACAGAAGCATAAAAACCAACAAGCTCACCTGGTCAATCGCACAGGGGATTAAACACTGCAAATCTTTTCTGTCATTAAAGATCTGTGGGAATGAACTGCTGAAGGAAGGGGCAGCTTGAATTGCAGGGAAACTGATCTTTCCTTAAGAGAAATGGAAAGTAGCAACTGCATTAGACACACAGAAATATTGCTCTAAAATCAAAATCTGTTTATAGTTTTTGTCATTTTTAAGTACTGAGTTTTTACCAATGCAGTCGCTGTCTGTGAATCCAAAGATGCCTTTGACTTGGTTAAATGTTACATGCTTCTGTATTTTCACAACATTTCTGTAGAATGATGGACTTGTGCTGTACAGAGATAAAATAAATCCACATTCAATGCACTTGAGGGTTCTAATGAGCCTCTTCTGACCAGTCTTATTTTAGCTGTGAGCAAGACTTCTATCTTTCCCAAGTTATTGCCCATAATCCTTCAAGAAAAGTCATCTGAACGGTATGTTTTTTTTTTTTCGTTCATAGTCGTTACAACTGTAATACCATAGCGACATCAGCTGAAAACCTACTTCATCACAGGAAAACAGTTTGTAAAATCCCACCCAAATCACAACTGTTATTACAAACAAACAGACCGATATATGTACACAGTTTCAGGCTCAAGTGTATCTGTTCCTTACCCCAAATAGTCTAGGTCGGAAAAGATGAATGTCTTGTTGACATCAAATCCACAAGCAATTATGTCTTTAGCATTCTCCACAGCATATCGATAACATTCCTCCTGCGTCAGATCCTTCCACAGGTACTTCTCATCATCAGTCAACTGAATGACTAGAGGCACGTCAAACACATCCTGAAGCCATCTACAGGACATATCAAGTTTATGCTTCAAGTTTAAAAGGAAAAATGTCAAATAACTTTCTAAACGTTGGCTTTAAGATACACATATCAGAGCATTTCCAGAAATATCCAATAGGCCTAACAGTTAAGCCTGATCCAAATTCCTATTAGACAATGTACTCTTACTGTTCAGACTACATCCTGTGTAAGACGACAAGCATTCTTACTTGGTGAAGATAAAGGGGACAAGATGGCCAACATGCATTGCTTCTGATGAAGGCCCTCTCCCAGTGTAAAGAAAGAATGACTTCTTGCTCTCATACGCATCCAGGACTTGATGCATGTCTCTAGAAGACAACATCACAGAATAATACAATGTGACTTGTAACAAACATAATGCAAAATTCAATTACCGGTCAACTACTGAATCATGACCAACCTATGCGAAAAGACAATTCCTCGGCGGAGAAAACGGTGTGGTGTCTGACCAGTGACTTTGCCAATTCTGTCAATCAATTCCTGGTCAATCTTACTGCTTCCAAATCTTACTGTGAACAAGAAAAGCCCAAGTGAAATGTTTTGTCAGACAAAAAAAGACAGCATCATCAATAAGCAAAGTAAATGTATCAAATGAACAAGTCTGTTTGGTGTAAAACCACCTATGCTACACAATTATCAATAACCAACCAATGAGCTTGTCATAGTCCACCCCTTTGGCACTGGTGGTAGACACTTTCCAGGGGTCCACTTGATCATCCTCTTCCTCTACAGCAGGTCCATTATTATTTGAGACGACAATGTCGGTCGGTGGACTACCAGCTTTATAATCTTGACCTGTGATTCTTTTGTAGTCCACTTTCAGTTTCAGCAACAACTGTACAGCGGCATCGATCTCAGGCTTAAAAAAAAAAAATTAAACATACTATTTATCAACTGAACCACCTAATAATGATCTAAAATACACGCAAAGTGACAGCACAGCAGAATTTAAAAAATGTACTAAAGGGCGCGGGTAAAAATTATCCATCAGTTGTCGCGTGTCACTTTTAAAAGGAACCTCGCATGACTACTTGTGGTGATAATGCAACCGTACTCACTTTATCGGCCTTCTCTGACTTCAGTCCTCGTACTTTCTCTCCTTGCACATTGAGTTTCTCATAAAGTTCCATGGGGGTCAGATCAGGAGACCCATCACCCTGACAGTCTGTCATCTTCTAGCCTGAAAGCCACAGAAACCCCGCGATTATACACATAGAGCCTAGCTCGGTAAAGTTAGGTTGATTTTGAATATTCGATAGATATAGACGGATATTTTCACATTACCTGTGTATGTCAGCACGTTTCGAGTCTTTAAAAATCAACAGGTTTTTCTTGTCTCTGAATCTTGTACGTTCTGAAACAGAAACCTCACTTTAGCGACGGTCCCCTGCCGTTTTCAGCGCATGCTGCAGCGATTCTGGCTATTTTCATCAAACGTATTTGGCGAAAGGAAAGATCGGGGACTTTGACAAAATATAATAGCTGTATTTGTTTCCTGGTTTACCACGACTTAGAAGATGCGGTTTTATATGTCTTAGGAGGTTTCTGTGAGCGGTAGGAGGTACGAAAGGCGAATATCTGTCGAATATCCAAAATCAACCAACTTTACCGAGCTATAGAGCCTGACTTTCTGTATATCAGTAATCTGTCTGCTTTCCTAATCATCTACAACTGCCAGTGTCATATGGTTTAATATGATAACATATGTTTGCAAACCTGAACATAAAAAGATAGCATCCATCAGACCAGTGGCCACAGGTGTAGAGACCCCATTACAGTAAGAAATACATATGTGAACTGACGTTAGCATTCAGAGCTAGCTATCCACTCTTATCAAAACATTGTCTCACCAGACCAGTGGCCACAGTTGTAGAGACCTCATTACAGTAAAAACACATATGTGAACTGACGTTAACATTCAGAGCTAGCTATCTACTCTTATCAACCCACTGTGTCGTATTACTTCGGCAATTTAAATGACACAGTAATTTGCAGTTAATATTTATACATGCAGAACACCAGAGAGATACCTACCACTTCGAGGTTGACTGACTGCTTCGCTGTCTTTTCATTCAGCTTGCATCAGACTTGGCAGAAGGGACTTTGCCAGTGTCGCAGGAAATCTTCTCCCCAGTGAAACACCTAACGAAAAACAGTTCCACCCCATGGGCACTTGACCAAATAATATGACAGAAGTCCCTTCTGCTAAATTGGAATATAGAGCTTTTCATATTGAATGTTCTATATTTATATATGTACAATATTTATTGATGACTTTTTGTGATGGAAGTTTAGCGCATAGTACTGACTCTTGTACTGACAATGAGTTTACAACAGGACCACATAATCAAATAAATCTTAACAGTTTGCGTTTTAAAATAATATTTAGGGTATTTTGATAGCCTAAATCACCCTGTCAACTGGAGTCTGCACTGAAATAACCTTTAAAACATAACAAACCATTTGAATCATTACTGCGCCATACCAAATGATATGCGCATGCAGAAGGTGGCGGTAATGCACCAAATCGTAGTTTGCCACCGGCAGAAAAAGAAGAAGACGCATAGTGACATGCCGCTTCCTCAGGACAGCTACGCCACTTTTTCCATTTGTCGAGTTTTGTGTTAGACGTGCTCATGTAAGTTAGCTGTTTGTCGTTGCATACTCAATTCACTTCGATATTCGCCTTCTATCCAACAGATGTCAACATTTTCCTTTCAGTATAAAATCAAAAAAGCCATAGTGGGGAATACCTCTGCATAGACCTAGAAACGCATTGTCGTGGCGTGGCATGAATTCATTAGTGGATTACGATGATTCTGAAGGCGAGGATTCGTTTCCTGGAAGGAGTGGCAGCCTTATTGAGAGAGAACAGGAAACGCGGTGGAGCACACGGGTTACATCAGGCTTCGATCTCCACATCGACAGGGATAAAACAGAGAGGTATACAGCGCCCCCAGATTTTTCTACAGAACCTGCCACTTCAAACGGGCGCCCTCAAAGTACACACGAATATACACAAGTACAAAACTCAGTGACCTGCAGTGCAAAAAGACCTCAGCCCCCACCATCTGGACTGAGACCATACATGTCAAAGAGACAGAAACTGACCACACAGGCCGAGCCTGCAGAGTTAAATAAGGAAAGTTCATTTAAGTTACAGTCTAAAAACTTGCATATTCTCTCAGATGTGTCAGAGAGGGTACGTCCGGTCTTAGGCAGAAAACAAGACGGAAGAGTAGCTTTGCCTAGATATGTCCAACACCACCTTCAGGCCCACCAGGGTCCAGTCAATACAGTGCAGTGGTGCCCAGTGCCTCATCTCAGTCACCTGCTGCTCTCTGCGTCCATGGACAAGACTTTCAAGGTAAGTTTGATCTCATTAACAACACAGCTGTGGAGGTGGTCAGCAGCACCAGGTTCCTGGGGGTGCACATCACTGACCAACTCACCTGGTCTGAGAAAACAGCATTGCTAGTTATTGTTGCATGTATGTGTGAAAGAGTGTGAAGGGGAGGCTGTAGCATCAAGGCTGTTGAAGTGCAGTTGTCTAGTACACCCTCTAGAGAAAACTTTCCTTTCTTTATTTGACAGAAGCATATGGCTCATTATTAAGACTAATTACTGTGTGTTTTTTGTTGTTGTTGTGAGGTTTGGGATGGTGCAGCCAGTGGACGGTGCGTCCAGACCTGCTCTGTCCACTGTGGGGCTGTTCGAGATGTTTGTTGGCTGCCATGTGGACAACGTGTCTTATCTGGCTCCTTTGACAACACTGCCAACGTGACAGATATTGAGACAGGTGTGTAATTTTACCCCTCAGAATAGCAGGGGAAAGAGAGATTTTATTTAGTGTTTGACAGTTCATTTTAGATGGTCATTAAAACAAATACATGGGGAAAGTTTATAAATCTGTCTTGCATGTTTGAGGTTTTGCCAAAAAAACGTGATTACTTTCCAGCAGCTAATCACTAATTTAATGGACCAGTCAGATGGAAGATAACAGCACATTCTTCCAGAGGATTGTAGATATTATAAATCCTATAGCAACAAACAGGAATGAAAGTGTTTTAATTTTCTACAATGTACAGATTACAGAAATGGTCAAAAATTGTCTAACAGCTTAAAATAAGCATATGTTGTTTATGAAGCTCAAATTTACTTTATATTACTTTATATTTACGTTGTGGAACGAATACAATGATATTTAAGATGGAATGGAGAATCCAAATAGGAAGAGAGCTGCTCTGCTGTGGTAAAAGCTAGTTTCATGTTCGCTTTTTGGATGTATTATCTGATTAATGTGTGTAAAAAAAAAAAAAAAAAAAAAGAGCTGTGCAGTAAGACCCGAAGTGGGGGACTGTGTGTTTTAATCAGCAGTGAATGGTGTAGAAATGCGGCGCTAGTCTATGCTTACCGCTAATGCTGTACTGAATGCACTGAATGAACTGTACAGCACTGTTAGCGACCTCCAAAACGCACTGTTTATCATTGCTGGAGATTTACTCAAACATCCCGAGCGCGTACAGGGCAGAGCCCCGCCACGACTACGGCTACTCAGACCACATCTCTCTGATGCTCACTCCAGCATACAGACGGCTAATCAGACGTTCCAAACCAGACCAAAAGCAAGTAAGAAACTCCCTCCTATGAGCTATCTCTATTCAGAACTGTTTTGAACACACTGATTGGGAGATGTTCAGAGAAGCAGCTTTGTCTGGTGACTCCATCGGCCTGAAGGAGTATACAGAATTAGTGAATGGCTACATCAGCAAGTGCATTGATTTTACTGTCTCCGAACTTGTCACAATTCATCCCAACCTGAAACCATGGATGACTGCAGAGTTGCACAAACTGCTGAGAACCCACAATAAGACTTTTAAGTCAGGGGATAAAGCAAGCCTCAGGATAGCAAGAGCCAGGCTTTTCCGGCCTATCAGAGAGGCTAAGCGTGCCTACTCAAAGAAAATCCATGAGCATTTTCAAAGCACTGCAGAGACACATTGCATGTTGCAGGGCATCTATGCTGTCACTAAATACAAGACATATCCACCTGCTGACAGTGACAGTTGACTTCCAGATGTGCTTAATAACTTTGGTAGGTTTGAAGCACAGAACAATAGGACAATGGTGAGGAAAACCACACCTCCTTCAAATGCACAGGTCTATCCACTGCTGATGTGTGGAGAACTCACAGAGGCAATCCACGAAAAAGAACCAGGGTCTGACAGAATACCGGGCAGAGTGCTCAGAGAATGCACTGAACAGCTTGCTGATATTCTTACGGACATATTCAACATCACTCTGAGCACTGCAGTCATTCCAACATGCTTCAAATCCACCACCATCATCCCTGTGCCGAAGAAGTTTCCAGTGTCCTGTCTAAATGTCTCGTTGCACTCACTCCCATCCTCATGAAGTGCTTCAAAAGGTTTGTCAAGAGGCACATTAGACCAGCTCCCTCCTTCACTGCAATTTGCATATCGCCCCAACCATTTTACATACTGCGCCATTTCCACCACACTCCACACACCTTCATCCCTCAGCAGCTGACTGGAAAACTGAGCATCCTGGGACTGAACACCTCACTCTGTAACTGGGTCCTGGATGTCCTGACTGAGAGACCTCAGTTAGTCAGGATAGGTAATAACATCTCCAGCACCACCATACTGAGCACCAGTGCAGGTCATGGGTCTTGCAACAGGATAATGACCCAAAACACACATCTAAAACACCCAAGAATGGCTAAGAGAAAAACACTGGACTATTCTGAAGTGGGCTTCTATGAGCTCTGACCTAAATCCTATTGAGCATCTTTGGAAGGAGCTGAAAAATGCCATCGGGAAATGGCATGTTTCTGGAAAAGGCACCCTTTAAACCTGAGACAACTGGAGCAGTTTGCTCATGAGGAGTGGGCCAAAATACCTGCTGAGAGGTGCAGAAGTCTCATTGACAGATACAGGAATCGTTTGATTGCGGTGGTTGCCTCAAAAGGTTGTGCAACAAAATATTAAGTTAAGGGTACAATCATTTCTGTCCAGGTCTGTTTCAGAAGTTTATTTTTTTAAATAATTCTGTTGAAGCATGGTTGAAAAGCAATGTCTGACTTTCATTTGTTCATTTTCATAGAATTTTAATTTATTATTACTTTTGTCAGATTAAAGTTATTTTTGTTACCATTGTGGGTTTCTCTTTCATTAACCGAGGGGTTCCAACAATTTTGTCCACGTGTGTATTATCGGAATGAAACGGATATTTCAGCTTTCAAGCTGGCAACTGACTGACTGTGGCGATGTGTGCATGAAAACAAAAATTTAGTTTTTGTGTAAATAAATAGGACCAGTAGGGCCCGTGATCACCTGTAGCCCAGGACCCCAAGCAGATTTAAGGGCCCTTGGATAGAAATATTTAATAGTTAATAGTGATATACAGTGTGTATAATTAAACTCTGATGATTTATAAAGAGAATTTATGTTAAATTTACACATTTTTGTTTGTTTGTTTGTTTAATCCAGCTCTTACGGTGAATTCATAAAACTGAAAGGAATAATACCTTTGCAGCAGTATGTGTCCATAGTCTATCTATGACACTACCAGAAGAGACTGCATCATGAATCTCTCTCTGCTGTATATTGTGTGTTCATCCATTTTTAATTTTATGATTGTGTGCTGCCACGTTTGTTATATTGTCTGGTTCTCGGACAGAGTATAATTGTCTACTGTTTTTGCAAGTGTGGCATAACAACACTGTTTTAGCCATTTGATTGATTCACCCATTGATAACAGGGGCATAAAATCAACCACATAGTCAGTCTCTTTGGATAAATGGTGGCAGGCATACTGAATCACTTTAAAGATACCTTTAAGCATAGCCCTGTCATAGGATGCCACCTTTTGCCAGAAGTCTGTTCATGAAATTTCTGCCATGCTAGATTTGCCCTGGTCAGCTATTAGTGCTATGATTGTAAAGGGTCTAGGTGTAACAACAGCTTGGTCATGCAGCAGTAGATAATGCAGGGACACGGTGCTGAAGCATGTTGCTCATAAAATGATAAAAATTGATACCTATGCACATTGGCTAGAGTGGTGTAAGCAGTGGAAACAAGTTGGAGTAATGAATTCCATTTTGCCACCTGGCAGTGTGATGGGCAAGTTTGGTGGATGCCAGGAGAACTCTGTCTACTGGAATGGATAGTTCAGTCTTTAACGTAGGTGTCTATGGGACAATCAGTGCCTAACCTCAAAAATGTCCTTTTGATTAAATGAGCAAAATCACCACAGACACACTAGGCATCTTGTTGGTTTCCAGAAGTGTGCCACAAAAGGCGAACCAGCTCCACATTTAATGCCCATGGTTTTTGAATGAGATTCTCAACAAGCTTATTTGCATATGACAGTCAGATATCCACATACTTTCATAGTGTACAAAAAGTAACTATATGTATATGACCATTTCTGATGAAACCTGATAATGTGCTTTTGTTTGTGTTCAGGTCAGGTTGTTGCCAAGGTAGAAAACTATTTTAAGGTGACTTGTCTTGCCCTTCATCCATCGGATCCCAATGTTTTTCTAAGTGGTGGTTTCAGTTCTGAGGTCAAGGCATGGGATTCCCGATCCTGCAAGGTCAGTTTAATCAGTTCTCAGGTGTATTCTGGATTATCAAGGCAAATGGCTTCAAATGTTAAATCTGAATTTAAGTACACAGCGTGTGTGTGTGTGTACCAAGGCAGTAGGGCTTTATATGCTAGTAGACAAAAATATAGCTATTTATAAATATTTTTTTTTCCTAATCCATCTCCTTTAAAAAATTAATATTTTCTGTCAAAAAAGTGTTGGCCTATATGACAGCATTAATGACAAATTTCAAACATGGAATTTGGTACATTGAAGATGTTTCAAATGTTAAGTTTAAACAAGCAGTCAGATATTTTGTCTCACAATATCTGAACGATTAAGAAATTGGCAATGTACTGAAAATTGTAAAATCAAGTGTTAAAAATATTACTGAATTGTAGAAGACTTAAAGTAGGGATATGTTAACGTAAATGAGTACTTGCATTAACTTAATTGACGTTTTCATGTTACTAGCCTTCCTAGCTAGCATCCGTGCTTGTTCTTCCAGGTCATAAGAGATACACTTGTGTATCTGGCTGTTGCTACTATTTTATTTCATATTCTAATGTTCATTATTTACCTAATTGCCTGGACCTGCCCAATGAACTCTGTGCCTTTCTAAACTCTGTGCCTTTCAAAACTTTCACTATGAAACCCCTCAATTGCTACAGTTGGAAAGTAATTTGGGCATTTTACGAAGACCCAAACACTGCTGTCGAGCTTTGCGGCAAAATTAGCCATCATTCCAGCAATATTTTCTTTCTCCAAACATTGTATCGCTGTGAGGTTTCTAAAATGTAATTTGGATTTATTGATCATATTTGTGACCAAAACTTATCACAGCAACAACAAACTTGGGTCAACAAAGTACAGTGTATGGCATCAGATCGCTGTCAAACTAGAGGGCACAAAAACACACTGTAAAAAACATACACCTGCAACATTTTGTGTGTGTAAATCCCACTTATGAGCGTAAATGTGAAACCTGCTAGTACAAAAAGATTTGCATGTGCATATTTCATAATACTGCACTCCCACTGTTTGTTTTTTAATTTAAAATGTATTTTTGAAAACATGTGGTTTTAATTTCTCACCTGTCAGCATTTCTCCTCATCCGCCATCTACGTTGTTCTGGAGAAGGCGTTTCATAGTGAATGATACCAGGTCCCATCAGCCAATAGCATTTGCTGACAGAACCAACCCATGTGCCCGCCCCCAATGTGTCCAAACCACCCCTATCAAGACTCAAGTGCAAAAAATTGTCTCAAGCTCAGAGAGGGTGATGCACTTTAAACACAAGGAAAGCTAACAGGTGGAGAAGGAAAACAGACAACTTTAGTGCAAAATTATGAAAAATGCGCATGCACATTTGCGCTCATGAGTGGGACGTTTACACACGTTAATTAGCAGGTGTATGTTCAGTGTTTTTGCACCCCCTAGTTTTACAGTAATCTGACACCATACACGTCTTAAGTCAGGGTTATGGTTAAAGGTTTTATTTACATACGTGTTTGTTATGAATATAGTTTCTATTTATTCTTTTGCGTAATTGCTTTATTTAGGTAGTCAGTGTATATAGGGCTGGGATTCAACAGACACTGGACATCTTATTTCTAAGTGAAGGGAAAGAATTTGTGACCAGCAGTGACGTGGTCAGTCGAGACTCTGCAGATCGTACCCTTATTGCCTGGGACTTCAGGACTACTGCCAAAGTCTCCAACCAGATATTCCATGTAAGAACAACCACACACTTAACCAGCCACCCATTGCCCACCCTTTCGTCACAAGCTCTATCGTAGGTGATTGCTAATGGTTTTCTCTTTAAGCTATTAGTGCATTTGAAATTCAACCAGTAATAATGTAAAACAGTTGAATTTTTTTTAAACAATTGTCGGTTAACTTATTGACATGTTTGGTATTAAGTTTAAATCTAATATTAATGATGGGATTCCTTATAGTTTGAAACACCCACATGAATCATTAACAGCACCCCTACAAGAATCACTTCTAATCATTGTTGCCTATTTCACAGTAATACTGGTGCTGTGGCTTATTAGGTAGCTAACATAGTTTTTATTTTCTTACTTGTGTCTTTCTTTAAAAATGCTGTTTAGAACTGTTTAGAATGGGGCCATTTACGAAAAAGAATTACTTTTAATTCATAGCCAATGCAAAATGTAGAATACAGCATTTTGTTTTTGCATGGTTTGCTGCAGGAGAGATACACCTGCCCCAGTTTGGCACTGCACCCACAGGAGGACACCTTTTTTGCTCAAACCAATGGAAACTACGTTGCGATCTTCTCATCCCAGAAGCCATACCGCATGAACAAGAGGAAGCGATTTGAGGGACACAAGGTTAGTGAGTTTAATGCTCTGTGCCTGCAATAAATCAAAGTTAATAATTAATCTGCATCAAATCTGTATGTAATACCAGGCTTTGTATGGTCTCCCTGTCTGTATCTTCAGCATTTTGCCAAATTATGTTTAACCTACACCATCCAAGCTTGTAATTTTCAAACAGGGAAACAGATGAAAAATGAAAAAATGATGGTGAGACAAAATATTTCCTCCTTAATGTTTCTGTGTTGTAGGTGGAAGGTTATGCTGTGCAGTGCGAGATGTCTTCAGATGGAACCATGCTAGCTTCAGGCAGTTCTACTGGCTTTGTGCACTTCTATGATTATCAGAGTGCTCAGAGCTTGCTCAGACTACATGCTCATCAGCAAGCCAGTGTGTGTGTGTCTCTGCACCCTGTACTACCTGCTGTGGTTGCCACATGTGACTGGGGTGGAGAGATCAAAATATGGAAATAAAACAAATTCCATTTGTTGCAGGAATTCCAAGACTGTTTTGAAACGAAATTCTTTAAGCTCTTTGAACATTTGTGAACATGTTACAATATAGAGTGTATATAAATCAGTATAAGCATTATGTGTATTGCACTAAAGTCAATCGCCAACAATAATCTATCAATATGCTTTCAGTTAAAAAGTGTATAGTTATGGCAGGAGTAGAAAAGATGTAGTATAGAATCAATGTACCTCAACATAGTCTGAAACAGTGCTGCCCAAGAACTGTAATGTCTCAAAAGGTACATTGAAAAGTATTCAATAATTAATAAAGAGCTTTTTAATTATGTGCTATAGAAAACTAGCACATAGTGTCTGTTTATTCTTTTTTTTAAACATTTTCCTTTGGTTGGGTCTACCTTGTTAGTGTAATACTGTAATTGTTGTGAATATTATTGCTAAATTAATATTTCAAGAGATTGATACAGCAACTGAGTTAACAGTTCAGTTATTATCTGCTGTGATAGTAAAAAATACATAATATACAAAATATTTCTTGTGAATGTTATAAATGTCTGTTAACATGACATAACATCATAAGGAATGAGGTAGAACAAACAGGAAGGTTTATCAGTGAACAGAGAAACAACAGCCAGCATAACAATGAAACCATAAATAATTTAAAGTTATGCTAACATTGAGTATTAAAACTGTAACCCAAAAAAAATAGTTTTCTTGTTAAAACCTTTAAGCGCTTATTCCTTTTTAGGCACTGCATTTTTTGATGATGGCCATGCATTTTGAGTGTTGCGTTGCTTTAAAGAAGTTGTGTTGGTCAGTATTCACTTTTTTATGCCTTTAAACAGTCTTTAAAGTGGGAGGGGTGATGTCAGTGACCTAAAAAAAATCCTGCTCACCACATGACGTTTACTTCTGGATAGCTCAATTGTAACTAAATAACCAGGAGCACTTTAGGTGATACTGATGAAGTTTTATTAGAGCCACTGATCCTAAAAGGCTAACTGATGCACTGCTGAAATAAGTTTCAGTGATTTAAAAAAAAAAAAAATACTTGTGTCAAAGTGATAGAAACCTGTTGTCTTTGGGGCTGTAGCTTTTTGGCTAAGCTAACAAGAGCGTAATTGGCAGGCCTTATTTGGAGAGTTACTTAACAGATGACTTCCAATAAGAGTAATAGCCAAAATGAAACCTGTTCATTGTCAGGCGTGTAGCTTGTAGCAACTGCTGATCAGAGATTTTCTGAGAGGTCAGCTGTAAAATAAAATCGAACTAATTGTAAAGTAAGTAACTTTTAAAATACCTTAATTATTTTTTAAAATAAAGTCATTACATATAAATACTGAAGAACACATTATTTACATAAATATATGCATATATTTAATATTACTCGTCAAAAGAACAATGTTGGCCGTTTCACAGATATTTTGCCTGTATTTTTTGTGAGTCTATTTTTTTTGTAATGATGATAGTGTTTGTAGACCACCAGGTTAATAGAGAGGTATTTATCCAGTCAAAAACAAAAGTTAAATAGACAACATTTCAGCATAGCTATTGACTTTTTGAAAGAGGGAAAACAAGCAGACGTGCTGAGGCTTTTACACTCTTAGTTTAGCTGTTTATGTTTAAAAACTTAAAATATAAAAAAATGAAAGCAGCCTTATTTCCTTCAGTATATTCCTGCCCTCATTACAGAAGACAAGGAGTTGTGGAAATCCAGTTAGCGGTCAAAGAGGAGGAGACAAAGTAAAATACACCAAACAGGAATTTTCTTTGCATTAAATATCTCAGTCTGCACCTCATCCATCTTATACTTTTGAGTATTATATACTGATGTGTTAAATGTGTGATTAATCATGATGCAATCACTTTTTTATTCATATTTTATTTAATAGCTTAGAAGAACTAGCCTATTCATTTTATGACTTTTTATGAATAATTTTCATTTTTAGCCTATTTGTATGGTACACTGGACATTTTGTGGACACTGGTGATCACAGTTTTCTAGTGAAAAGTGGAAATTAAAGGAACATAACACAAAACTTGATTTCACCTGGGCAATGCATGAAAAATTTTTAGAACTTTAGAAATTTTAGAACAAGTTAACTGAAAAGGCTTGTAGGAAAGCAATTAAAGAAATTGCCAGAGGTAAGGGTTTCTTTCATGCAGGAATCAATGTACTCCATGCAAACCTTTGATGACATTCACATAATGGAGACTTTTAACTTAGGCATGAGGAACACTAGGACACGATTCTTCATGTTTTTTTTTCCCTTTGTCTTCTTTTTACCTAATACAGGTAAGCAAAGTTCTGTAACTTACAGTCCTGAAACAAATATAATTGGTGATGGAATAAAATATAGCTTTATTAGGATCACAAACTGACTTGTAGACCACTGCCATTGGCCAGTGATTACTTTAATGACACACGTTAGGACCTCTACACATTTTTAAATACTGCTAACTCTTTAACAATTTGCTGATGTATGACAAAAACGGGCATGTCATCTACAAAAAAAAGAGGCAAAATACAAAAGTTATGGTGAGAAAAATAATTTACTTCCATTAAGTCAAAAACCAACTCTGTAAGCCAGCAGAACCCTTGAATGAAGTAAATTACAGCAATTATGTTTTAAATGCCCCATAAGGTCAATGCCGCTATGCATGTGATTTTGTATTTCACCTACTGCAATATGTAACAACACAAAAATTTAAATAAAAACTACATCTACAAAGCAACTGAGGCTTGGGAATTGATTAATGATTGCTGTCTGCAAAATGCTTGTACAAAATCCAGACAGTAAGGTAAGTAAAATGGAACATAGTAGAAGGAAAAGTAGGTCTGAAAAAAATCTATAGTCTATTCTAAAACCATGTGTGTTGTACAAAATGATGGCTTTTGGAGTGGGTATTTCAAAAGTAAAATCATATCATTTTATTTTACACCGTTCATTATAATGCCTTATTTGGTTATGTTTCAGAATGCTTCAGAATCACAGAAAACTAGCTTAGTTAAGCAGTGTTCCATACAACTGCGCCTTAGTGAGACTGTCCTTTCTACTGAGTCCTGTGGTTCCAAATTTTTGGTGCTGTGGAGTGTTTCTCTTTGACCTGGGACTTGGACGCTGATAATGCTGCACTCTGGTAGCCTCCAATGGATTTTTATTTAATGACTCAGCTGAGCTGTTGGGGCTTATATCTGCGTATTCTTTGTTTACGTTACTTGCCGCATTCTCCTTTTCTTTTGAGCTTCTGTGAAGAAAGAGGCTGTTCTTACTATTTCCCTTTGATAGGTACACTGGTCCTTTCTCAGTCTTAGACAGATCAAGACTGTGTTTAGGGTCTGATGAGTTCAAGCTAGGTGAGGTGGGGACGCAGGTATCAAACATGCGGGTGTGGAAGATGTCATCTCCCTCTTGGAAGCTCCTATTTACGGGTTTTATTTTGATCTTAGTAGGGCCCATTGCAAAGTGCTGCTCAGACAAACTGTAAGGAGAAATGCGTCCAGGGCTGTGATAAGGGAAGGTGTTGATGTCCTCCATGCTCAGCTGCTGCCAGCACTCTGTCATCTCCTCCTCTGATATGTTCATGCTGCTGTGGGTCTCTTTTGCAACACCAGAGGAGCCCATGCTGTGGGAGAAAGTGAGATCTGGTAAGCAGTATGGCTTACCGGATGCTGTTTGCTTATGGGCTGGAGAGTTGCTCTTTTGTGGGTTCGCAGCCATGTGCTGGAAGCTGTGTGACTTTGGAAACCCAGAGCTATCTTTGTCATATAAGGATGTGTTTTTCCCCTCATAATCTCCCTCTCGCCAGTCCATGTACAGAGCCAGGTAAGAGGAGGAAAGGGTGCTGCTAGGAGTGTGGCCCTTTTCGTCTGAGGCCAAGCTAAAGGTGGAGTAGGAGGTGGAGCCTGAAGGGGATGCTCCAGTGAATTCGTGGAAAGGTATATTGTTGTGGGTAAAGCTGGGGTGGAAGTTGTCCTCCTCTGGATTACTATCGATGGAGTTCTGGGCTTGAAAAATTCTGGTCTCTTTACCATCAAGGTCCACACTTTGACGCCGCTGTTGCCAGCGGTCCCTTTGTCTGTCATCTGTGGGACAATACAGTGCCGTGTCACTGCAGTACAGGTCAGAAGATTTGTAGGCTGTGCGGCGGTGAAAAGAGTCCACAATGCCTGTTTCATTGTTCGTCAGGAAGTCTGTGTCTCGACTCTGAGGGCTAGATGAGCGTGTGACTGGGCAGCTACTACCTGGCTCAGACTTCTCCAGGACCTTGGCAATAATTGCAGTAGGCACAACGTCAGAGTAGGGTGGTTTGCACAGGCCCTTGCTCCTTACGTGCCCTTGCTTCTTTATGTGAGAACTTACCCTCTCTTGAAAGTCAATGGGCAACTGGGAAAGTAAATAAAGAGTCAGATAGGAATACATGGAGTTTACAACTTAAAATCAGTACAAAGGCTGTAAATGGCATATTACATGTTTACTGGTGCTGGTGTTATGCCCCAGAGAGAAATTACAGTCATATGCCAAAGTGTTCTCTTTTTCAAAATTTGCATTACCTTTGGTCTTTTTAAACAGACACTGGGGAAAAATAGAATGTTTTTATGCTCTATGTTAAATTTACATGGGGTTTGTCACTTTATTATAAAATATAGACTTTGTAAATTGTGTCTTTGTGTGTTATTCCATCACAAACTGGCAGAACATCTACAATGCTCTTTGGCATCGAATCGAGCTAACTGTGTCAGTCACGCGCCTCCGCTGCAGCTTTGGTTAGGAAAAGTTCTTACATACAGTTTCCAACCTATTATTAATTTCTTTCCCATAGATATAAATACAAATGTGACAGCTATTGCAACATCCAACTGAGTAGTAGAACACTTTATCAAAGCCATTTAGATCATTTAAAGAATGCCAGAGAGCATGGCTGAATGCTTTTATTATACATGCATAGTATAAAGTTTCTAAAGGGCTATTTGTCTTTCTATCAGTTCTTTAGGGTTCTATAGTCAAGTTATTTGGCTTGTCCATATTGTTACTGTCACATCAAAGCCTTGTATTTCATAGTTTGTTGTTTTTTCTCTTTTTAATTATTTTTTTTTTATTTGGGAGTGCCTTTTACATTTTACGTTTGAATTTTATGGTAAATGGATCAATAGAAGTAATCAAAAAAAAATATCCTACAAAATTATCATTATGGAGATTCAAGTCTAATAATCAGCAAAAATCTATAAAATGTTCTTTCTTTATTTTCTTTTCTTTCTTTCTACACTATATTGCCAAAAGTATTCACTTAACCATCCAAAATATTGAACTCAGGTGTTCCAATCACCTCCATGGCCACAGCTGTATAAAACCAAGCACCTAGGCACCACACTGCTTCTACAGACACTAGCAAAAGCATGGGTTGGTCTCAGGAGCTCAGTGAATGTCAGCGTGGTACCTTGATGCTGTTAGTGGTATTATAACAAAGTGGAAGCAATTGGGAACGACAGCAGCTCAGCCATGAAGTGGTAAGCCATGTAAAATGACAGAGTTGGTTCAGTAGATGCTGAGGCGCAAAGGTCAGCAACTTTCTGAGTCAAACTGCCAATCCAATGGATGAGTCTGGGTTTGGCAGTTACCAGGAGAACAGTACTTGTCTAACTGTGTCACTTGTGTTACTATTTTTATTATTATTACTATTGTACTATTTGTAGTTGTCCTATTAATTCCTAATAACAATTTATATTTTCAAGACAGTATTACTTGATTGCTTGTCAGGCATTGAACTTTTACACTTTTTTAGAAAGTGATGAAAAATGATTTACATGTCCGTTATTTTTTTTAGATCACTCTGATGAAACTGCCATTAGTACAATATGCTTTGTATTTTAGGCTTGGGGTTAGAATTACCTCAGACAGCTTGTGTGCTCTGTTATTGGATGTTCCACACCGTAGGAGCTGAGCAGCAAGGTTGCAGTCTTTCCTGTACAAGTCCTGTGAGAAAGAGGCATGTTATTGCTGTTGCCTAGCAAGGACAAATACACTCATAGTAAAAAAACAACAACAATAAAATAATTGCACCCAGAAGGAATCAACCGACAAGTATAAAACTGTGTAGGTTTGACATTGTAAGAGATGTGAATGATTCAAGTTTCACACTTGGCCGCACATGTGACGTAAGCAAGCATAGCCCATATTGCTGTACCTGACACAATTGTGGAAAATATCGAGTGAAGCCCCCCAGGACTCTTGCTTTTGTTTTGGTAGAGATAACCAACAAATCCTTGTGTGGAGGCACCGTGGTCAAGGCCAGGATGAACATTTTTCTGTCCAAATGGCCTGGTGTCACTCCACTTCTCCCAAAGTAAAACCTCCAGGAACTTCGCAAGAATATTCCAGCTGCATGGGATGATTATCGCATGACACAATTAGGAACCTTAACAACTCCACAACATTTCTGTGCCGAGACATCTGGAAAGTTGCAAGCATGGTGCCCCGCTGCCATGCTTAAAGGCACTTCTGTATGTGTAAAGCTTTTAAGGTGGAAAGAATGTTAAGGTGGCGGGAAATTTAGGGTGGAATTAAATTTAAGGTGGAAGAGAATTTAAGGTAGCAATGATTTTAAGGTGGCAGGAGTTTAAGGGAATTTAAGGTGTTGATGGAATTCAAGAAGGTATTTAATTTAAGTTGGCAATAAATTTAAGGTACGATAGATTTTAAACTTTTAAGCATAATTGTTAGACTTTTCAAGCCAGTTTAAAGTTCTTTCAAGAACTTTCCCTTTCTAAGTTTAGTTGCTGTATAATTGACCTGTCATTGTCCTTGTTTCTTTTCCTTGTTTGGTTGGACTTTTAGTTTGTTTGTTGCAATCATTTTACAACTTATTCCAAAAATAATGGGATGCTGTGTTTACTGTATTGCTGTATTCACAAATAAAACCCATATATGGAAAGTGAGATATTACCATTGCATGAAATTTTTAACTCGAACGCCACTGTAGATGTTGTTGCTAAAAACAAACACAGAGAAAGGCATTAAGTCTTTTAGATAAACTGGCAAATGCCAATGGCTTGTTACTAGCCCAGGCTTTTTCAGATCTTATCTTTTAGTTTAAAACCCAGTTTGTGAAGAGATTGTAAACTGTTGCTAAACACTCTATTTTATTCAGTTTATATGAGTAGAGTGTAAAAATTACGTTGAAGCTAGCTTTTATTAGCTCTAACTTCCAGCATTCTACAGAGGTATTCACCTACATGAGGCTATACCATGCTTCCGTATCCAATGTGTGGTGGCCATAATTCAAAGTTTTGGAATCCCCTGTGTGGTTTAATCCAGAAAACCAATTGTCTGAATGTCTGTGATAAGACTAATGGATTTCACATAATCATCAATGAAATTGTAAATACGAATCACTACACAGCAAGCTTTGTCAGAAAAGTGGGTTTAGTGTAACATGGAGAAAGATGTATGATCAGCCCCTAAGTATCGGTATGGCAGACCACAAGCTCTTGCTTTGAGCACCATTTAGCTATACTTCTTTGTCCATCAACAATGACAGCAGCATTACAACTTAGTTTATGAGTGTAAGGCAGTTTCTTGCTTGACAGAAAAGATTGCCCAGTTGTGCATCCAGACATTAGAAGAAGATTAAAAGCTAGTTAGGAAAGCTTAGATGCTGTGTTAAAAGCTAAAAGTGCCTCTAAGAGATTTAGCATGCACTCTGCTCCGCCAGCAAGCAGGGCGAATTGGTGGAGTAAACTACCCCACATGAACACTACTCTTCCACCATTTACTTTCCAATTTTAGACTCATCAAGTTTCACACATTTAGACTTTAAGGTTACCTCTACAGTGGAGGAAATAAATATTTGATCCCTTGCTGATTTTGTAAGTTTGCCCACTGTCATAGATATGAACAGTCTATCATTTTAAGGGTAGGTTTATTTTAACAGTGAGAGATAGAATATCAAAAAGAAAATCCAGAAAATTACTGTATAAAATATATAGATTTAATTTCATTTTGCAGAGTGAAATCAGCTTTTGATCCCTTTAGCAAACAAAACTTAATACTTGGTGGCACAACCCTTGTTGTCAAGGACAGCAGTCAGACGTTTTTTGTAGTTGATGATGAGGTTTGCACACGTGTCAGGAAGAATTTTGGTCCACTCCCCTTTGCAGATCATCTCTAAATCATTAAGATTTTGAGGCTATCGCTTGGCAACTCGGACCTTCAGCTCCCTCCATTAGTTTTCTATGGGATTAAGGTCTGGCTAAGACTGGCTAAGCCACTGGCTAAGCCACTTCATGACCTTAATGTGCTGTTTTTTGAGCCACTCTTTTGTTCCCTGTATGTTTTAGGTCATTGTCGTGCTGTAAGAGCCAGCAACGACTCATTTTAAATGTCCTGGCAGAAGAAAGGAGGTTGTCCCTCAGGATTTTATGGTACATGGCTCCATCCATTCTCCCACTGATGTGGTGAAGTAGTCCTGTGCCCTTAGCAGAGAAACACAAATGTTTCCACCTCCATGCTTGACAGTGAGGACAGTATTCTTTGGGTCATAGTCAGCATTTCTCTTCCTTCAAACAGGGCGAGTTGAGTTAATGCCAAAGAGCTCAATTTTTGTCTCATCTGACTACAGCACCTTCTCCCAATCACTCTCAGAATCATCCAGGTGTTCATTGGCAAACTTCAGATGAGCCTGCACATGTGCCTTCTTGAGCAGGGGGACCTTGCGGGCACTGCAGGATTTTAATCCATTACTGCGTAATTTGTTACCAATGGTTTTCTTGGTGACTGCGGTCCCAGCTGCCTTAAGATCATTAACAAGTTCCCCCCGTGTAGTTTTAGGCTGATTTCTCACCTTCTTCGTGATCAAGGATACCCCACGAGGTAAGATTTTGCATGGTGCCCCAGATCGAGGTCGATTGACAGTCATTTTGTATTTCTTCCATTTTCTTACAATGGCACCAACAGTTGTCTCCTTCTCACCCAGCATCTTACTTAAGGTTTTGTAGCCCATCCAGCTTTGTGCAGGTCTATGATCTCGTCCCTGACATCCTTAGAAAGCTCTTTGGTCTTGCCCATGTTGGAGAGGTTAGAGAGAGTCTGACTGATTAATCGAGTCTGTGGACAGGTGGTTTTTATACAAGTGACAATTTAAGACAGCTGTTTTTAATGCAGGTAACGAGTTGATTAGGAGCGTCTAACTGGTCTGTAGGAGCCAGAACTCTTAATGTTTGCTAGAGAAATCAAATACTTATTTCTCTCTGCAAAATGCAATTAAACTGATATACAAACCGGATTCCAAAAAAGTTGGGACACTAAACAAATTGTGAATAAAAACTGAATGCAATGATGTGGAGGTTTGACTGGAAGTTTGTTACTTCATATGTATAGTTTCACCAAGATGTTCGTTGTGCTTTTTGAATTTTCCCTTTTTATCCAATATTTTCTCTATGGGCTGATAACACAAACATTTCACAAAGCTACTCTTTATCATTATCTCTCTTCTGTTAAATTTAATGGCTAACTCATTTAACAGTAGTGGAAGTTCTCATGGACTTCCTGTTAACTTCATATCAGGAAACGTGAGGGGTCTAAACAGTCCAATTAAAGAGAATCAGAATATTTCTCTCTAGCTAGAGGTACACGCCAAGGTTGTTTGTTACCCCTCCTATTATTTGCAATTGGATTAGAACCTCTCTAATCCACAACATCACCTGCTTTCTATGGCATTACCAGATAGGATCGGGAATATTGTCTGCCTCTGTATGCAGACGATCTTTTACTGTTTGGTACCGACCCTTTAATTTCTATTCCCAAGATTTCTATTCTTGAAGAGTTTGGTCATTTCTCAGGCTACAAATTGTCAGAAAAGTAAATGCTTTCCCATAACCCATCATGACTCCTCCCATAAGTTATCTACCCTACCTTTATGTGTTTCAAAATCCAGTTTTAAATATCTGAGCATTCACATCACTCGTAAAATTTTCTCAGTTACATGATATTAACCTAGAAACATTAGTTCAGAAAACAAAATTGAATTAAAGCTTCCCATGTCTCCTTATATACTCCTATTAGAAACAATCACATTTTTACTCTTTCAACTATGGACTCCTCCTTTGTACTTTGGGAAAACCAAGGCATAATCAATTTCAAGGATGTTTGATGAGAATAAAATTTTTTTTTACTTTTCTGATTTCTGTAAAAAATTTGCAATCCCCCAAATAAATCTTTTTTGATATTTTCAGGTCAGAGACTTTGTGCATACTCATTGTCCATCATTCCCAGTTCTGCCTGTAATTGGCCCACATAACATCCTTTTTGAATTGCAACAATCAGAAAGGCCAAATCTCTCATTTATATATCTATATTTTAACCCTTGATGATGACAGCTGTGCTCAAAAACAAAGACTTGGGTGGGAGGCAGAACTGGAGACCAAGTTTAGCGCTAAATGGTGGAAGGAGGTCTTATGTCGAGTTCATATGTCGGCATCTTGCGCAGAGTCCACTGTTGCAAAACCGAGCTTACCAAGATTTACCCTCACATAGATCAGACTTGTAACTGGTGTCGTGGTATACCTGCTGATTTATCTAATATATTCTGGGCACATCATAAACTCCAGTCCTATTGGATCTCTATTTTCAAAATATTGTCCAAAATCATCAATGTTAACATATTAACATTTTTGGGACTCCGCATTCCAGCTTGCAACTTATAGGCAATCTCAGATTTTGCTTCTCTTGTAGCCAGGTGTAGAATACTATTACAATGGAAATCTCACAAGCCCCCTTCTTTTGGCTCCTGGCTCACAGAATTAAGTTCACACTGCGTGGATCAACAGACAAATTCTATTCTTATTGGAAAACCTTTATTGAATATTTTGAATCTTTGTCAGACCTTTCCACATATTGATTGTTACAGGAATCACAAATGATTGTTACACACCAAGGTTTATGTGTATTTAGTAGCTTTTGGATAACACATTTAAATGTAAATGCCATTTTATTTACCAAAATGTTGTATGTGTTGGATTTTGTGTTTATATATATATATAAACCTTGGTGTGTAACTATCATTTGTGTATATATATATATATATATATATATATATATATATATATATATATATATATATATATATACACTTCATATACATCATTTACACTTTATATATATATGTGTGTGTGTGTGTGTGTGTGTGTGTGTGTGTGTGTGTTTATGTATGTGTGTGTAAATCCCATTTATGACCTTATATATTTTATAATTCTTTAAAAAAACGTTACTTCCAGCTGGTGCAACGGGTATGGGAAGGGTGGGGGGATATTTGTATATTGTAATCGGTGAAAATTCAATAAATAAAAGTTTTAAAAAATCTTTGTCATTGGGCAAACTTACAAAATCAGCAAGGGATCAAATATTTATTTCCTCCACTGTAAATATGCAACCACACTACTTTGACTTTAGGTATAAACATAATTTACCCATTTTTCCTCAGAGCACAACAGAGTCAGATTATTACCTTATATTACCAACTTGTGTTGTAGTATTTGTTTATCTCCACACTGTTGTGTTTAACATACTGTAACATTCTTTATAGCTAGTAGCTTTATCTGAAACTTTCCAGATCTTTTGTCTACCAAACCTGCCCGTCTAAACCTCCTGAACTGAACCTCCTGACGCAATCTAATCGTTTATTGTAGGGCTGGCAAATGACTGAAACAATTGCATTTGTTTGCGTAATTAATCATTATTAATCATATTTCTTTCATTTGTTTTAACTTGACAAATTTAATAAGCAGTGCATTTGTTGCTGTATAAGTGGACAAAATTATATACAGTATTACCTACAATAATTACATTTTAACCTGGACAAAAAATAATTGTAAAAAGAATGTAAAAGTTCTGTCTGGTATGCAAGAAACACTGTGTTGTAAGACAGACCCCTAGATTGAGAATGTTCTCATTTAAATTGTAACTTTTTAGAACCTCATGACATATAATCATAAAAAAAACACAAATCAGCCAGTTATAAATTTATATAACACTATTGGTTTTCTCCTCTGCCTCCAATCTCCCAAACTTTATCTCTCAGAATCCACCACCCGATGATGTCATAGTCACCTGTCCGGCATCAACCAATCACACCCCATTTTCACGTTCATCATCCCCAGAGTACTGGTTACACACACCTGTCATTTAATCTGTTTGCTCAAATACTCCTGGTTCCCTCTCCCACATTGCGAAGTATTGTCATGCTCTGTCCTTACTAAAACTATCCCTGTGATTTCTGACAAAAGTTGAGTTGCTTTTACAGAACACGGGCCAGATCCTCAGTGGTGCAGATTTCCCATAGAGCTGCAGCACAACTTAAACAACCTCAGACTCTACCTTGAAAATACCTGAATTAATCTGTAATATTACTTTACTAACATAACCTCGAATTAACAGCAACCAGGTCTCAGTAGCAACTTATTTACAACTTCTGATTTGTCTGGTTTCTTCCTCGTAGCTTCTGATTGTCTCCTGATTTCCTCCTTATTTTCAGCTTCTGATTTATTTGGCCCCTTATTAACAGCTTCTGATTCGTTTAGCTTCCTATTTACAGCTTATGTTTTGTTTTCCTTATTAGGCAGCGTCTGATTCATTTGGCTTCTTATTTACAGCTTTTTATTAATTTGACTTTATATTTGTAGCTTCTGATCCAATTGGCCTCCTGTTTATTGTTTCTCATTTATTTGACTCCTTATTTGCAGCTTCTGTTTCATTTGGCTTCTTATTCACAGCGTTTGATTGATTTGGCTTCTTATAGACAGCTTCTTGTTTGTTTGGCTTCTTAATCACAAAATTTGTGTTGCTTCTTATTCTCAACTTCTGATTCATTTGGCTTCTTTTTTTGCAGCTTCTGATTCATTATACTCTGATTTGTTTGCCTCTCTATGTGCAGCTTCTTATTCATTTGGCTCTTTATTCACAGTTTCTGATTCATTTGCCTCATTTACAGCATTTGATTAGTTTGGCTTTCAATTTAAAGCTTCTGATTCGTTTGCCTCATTCACAGCTTCTAATTTGTTTGGCTCCTTACAACTTTAAAATCATGGAGGTCTAGTCATGTGTGATTGTACCATTCTCAACTTTTAGATTTATTATATCTTGTGCTCTGTGGCGAAACCACAGGGTTTAAAGTACCACAGAGTAAAATGTAGTACTATGGGCTAGCAGCTGTGGGCTAGTTGCTTTTCAAGGAGATTCATTTTACACTGTCATGATCTCATTTCAATCAGGTGTATGTGTTTAAAGCACCACATGGCAAAAGCAAATACAGCTATGCTTTACTTAATTTTACAGGTGATTGTGTTCAATTCTGACATGAATTCAGCATTTTAATTTGTGAATGCAAATCCTCCTGAATTGTGTTTCAGAAGATCAAGTGTGTGAAAAAATTTTAATAGGTGTTTTTCATTTTGGCACAAATACAGCATGTTATAGTTAAGTGTGTCCTGCATTTAACATTTTTTCCTACATGTTTGCATTTCAGTTTGACACTAATTCCTCTCTCTTACAAACTGATATGGGCCTCCATGTTAAGGAATTATGTTTCTTGAATTAAGTTATTTAAACAATGTTGCTGTTTATGTACGTATATACAGTGAGGAAAATAAGTATTTGAACACCCTGCGACTTTGCAAGTTCTCCCACTTAGAAATTATAGAGGGGTCTGAAATGTTCATCTTAGGTGCATGTCCACTGTGAGAGACATAATCTAATAAAAAATCCGGAAATCACTATGTATGATTTTTTAATAATTTATTTATGTGTTACTGCTGCAAATAAGTATTTGAACACCTGCCAATCAGCAAAAATTCTGACCCTCAAAGACCTGTTAGTCCACCTCTAAAAACTCCACCTCCACTCCACTTATTATTCTAAATTAGAAGCACCTGTTTGAGGTCGTTAGCTGCAAAAAGACACCTGTCCACCCCACACAATCAGTAAGACTCCAACTATTAACATGGCTAAGACCAAAGAGCTGTCCAAAGACAGAGACAAAATTGTTGACCACCACAGGGCTGGAAAGGACTACGGTGAAAAAAGATCAACTGTTGGAGCAATTATTAGAAAATGGAGGGTGAGGAATCAGCCCAGCCCAATGAAGGTGAGGAATCAGCCCAGAACTACACGGGTGGAGCTGGTCAATGACCTGAAGAGAGCTGGCACCACTGTTTCCAAGGTTACTGTGGGTAATACACTAAGACGTCATAGTTTAAAGTCATGCATGGCACGGAAGTTTCCCCTGCTTAAATCAGCACACGTCCAAACCCGTCTTAAGTTTGCCCATGACCATTTGGATGATCCAGAGGAGTCATCAGAGAAAGTTCTGTGGTCAGATGAGACCAAAATAGAACTTAATTCCTCTCGCCGTGTTTGGAGGACGAAGAATGATGAGTACCATCCCAAAAACACCCTCCCTACTGTGAAGCAGGGGGTTGGAAGCATCATGCTTTGGGGGTGTTTTTTTGCACATGGGACAGGACGACTGCCCTGTATTAAGGAGAGGATGACCGGGGTCATGTATTACGAGATTTTGGGGAACAACCTCCTTCCCTCAGTTAGAGCATTGAAGATGGGTCATGGCTGGGTCTTCCAACATGACAATGACCCAAAGCACACAGCCAGGATAACCAAGGAGTGGCTCCGTAAGAAGCATATCAAGGTTCTGGAGTGGCCTAGCCAGTCTCCAGACCTAAACTCTGTGTTTCTCAGCGACAGCCCAGAAACCTGGCTGATCTGGAGAAGATCTGTGTGGAGGAATGGGCCAAAATCCCTGCTGCAGTGTGTGCAAACCTGGTGAAAAACTACGGGAAACGTTTAACCTCTGTAATTGCAAACAAAGGCTACTGTACCAAATATTAACATTGATTTTCACAGGTGTTCAAATACTTACTTGAAGCAGTAACACACAAATAAATTATTAAAAAATCATACATTGTGATTTCTGGATTTTTTTTTAGATTATGTCTCTCACTGTGGAAATGCACCTAAGATGAAACTTTCAGACCCCTCCATGATTTTTTAAGTGGGAGAACTTGCAAAGTCGCAGGGTGTTCAAATACTTATTTTCCTCACTGTAAGTGTATGTAAGTTTACCATGTGGGGAGCAGCTGCGTTCCCAGAACAGAACTTGCATTTCATGCATTTACAACGAAGTTGGAGTCCCAGGGAAAATGTTGTCATCAGTGTGTTACAGGCTTTGGGTCTGTCGTGTGCTAAGTACTCAACAAAAATAAACGGGTTTGTGGTAAAAGAAATGATCGCAGTAGGCACATAGCTATCACTCTTATTGCCCAACCGCCGTCTCCCCTTCATCACCCCTTCATTTCTTTTTTTTTTCCCCACATTTGTTTGCCCTAATCTGATCCACATGTTTCTTACACAGTTTTCCTTCTACCTTTACAAGGTAATTCACTGGACCTAACACTCTTTCAGTTACTCCACTTTTCCAAGCCTTTCCTTCCCCTCCCCGGTAAACACGAACCATGACCAATTGTTGTGGTTTGAAAGAGCGAACTTTCATTTTCTTTTGATCAATTTTCTCAATCTGATTGTTTTGCTTTTTATGCATAGAAGCAGAAAAATTAGGGTGGACTTGAGATAGCCTAGAACGTACGTGTCTTTTCAGGAACAGCACAGCTGGAGTTTTGCCTGTTGTATTCTGCAGTGTGTTTCTGTAACTGAAAAGAAACCTTTCCACACAATGTTTTAAAGGAAGTCCCAACTCTTTCTGTTTTTCCAATGACTGTTTGAACCAGCCTTCTACTAAACCATTCGAGGCTGGATGGTAGGGGGCAGATCTTAGGTGCTTCACTTCATTTTTCTCTAGAAAAGATTCAAATTCCCTAGATACTAGTTGAGGCTCATTGTCAGACACAACTATTTCTGGAAGTCCAAAAGCTGCAAACATTTCTCTTAAAGCCTCTACAGTGGAACCAGCTGTTATGTCTTTCATGACTTTTATTTCTGGCCACTGTGAATAAGCATCTGTCACCAGTAAAAACTGATGTTTTCCCTTGTCTGCAAAATCAACATGTATCCTCTGCCATGGATTATCAGGCCACCTCCAAGGGTGCACCGGTGCAGAGCTTGGGAGAGGTCTGTTTATCTGGCACACTAAACAGTGGTTTACCATTTCCTCGATATCCTGATCAAAATTTGGCATAAGATATGGGTTCTTCTGACCCATCTGGCATCTCATGGGAGATTACGGCTCCCCACAGGCAGAAGAATCGCATGCTAACAGCAATGGAAGCTGCGGATCAAAATGAGTTAGCACTGTATCAGAAGATAAAGCTGCTTTGGCTCTCTCAAAAACTGCTTGGCAGTTATCTGACCAATGCCATGGTTGGTCCTTTTTCAGGAGCTCGGTTAATGGCTTCACCAAAGTAGACATGTTCTTTATGAACTTTCCATAATAGGACAATAAAGCTAGAAAAGCCCTAAGTTCTGTGACATTCTTTGGAATGGGAGCCTTTTCTATTGCTGCAACCTTTTCTTGCACTGGGTGTACACCTTTACCATCAATCAGATGCCCAAGGTAGGTAACACTTGGCTGGCAAAAAGCACACTTGTCTTGATTGACCCTGATGCCACGCTCCTGTAGGCGTTCCAGCACCCTCTGCGACCTGTATGTCATCTAGGTAACATACTACTCCTGGAAGCCCCTGCAACACTTGGTCCATAATTCTCTGAAAAATAGCTGGTGAGCTCGCTATCCCATATGGCAATCTGTTCATTTGAAAAAGGCCCTTCTGGGTATTAATGACTAGATATGGTTTTGATGCATTATCCACTTCTACCTGTTGATAAGCTTAAGTAAGTTCCAGTTTTGTGAAGAATTTCCCTCCTGCTAGAGTAGCAATAAATCCTGAGTTTTTGGTAAGGGGTATTGGTCTACCTCAAGCCATGGGTTTATCATCACCACAAATCCTCACCTCACCATTGTTTTTGGGGATGCACACTACAGGAGCAGCCCATTCATTATACTCCACGGGTGTAATCACCCCTTGTTCTTCCAGCTGCTCTAACTGTTTGTTCACAGCTTCTTTCAAAGCATAAGGTACAGGTCGAGCTTTGAAAAATTTAGGAACTGCATTGCTCCCTACCTGTAGCTTTGCCTTTACACCAGAAATTACACCTCTGTCTGAGTATTTTTCACAGATTTCCGTTACCTCACTGGTAACTCGATTCACCCGAGACCAATCTAGTTGTAAAAACTGAATCCAATTTTTGCCCATCAATGCAGGACCATTCCCCTTCGACATTAGTAGAACTACGTGCTGAGTCTGATCACCACACTGCACTTTTACTTTGAACTTTCCTAATAAAAGAATGGGTTCTGCACTGTAGGTTTTTAAACACACCTCAGATGGCTCTAGCTTCCACTTTCTGAACCTGCGCTTGTACAGCTTTTCAGAGATCAAGCTCATGGCAGCTCCTGTATCAACCTCCATCCTGATTGCAACATCATTACATCTCACCATGACCTGATACGGTCTCACATACTTACAGTCACCTTTAACTGAAAGTCCCCAACCTTTTTCAGCCCCAAGACATGCTCTTTCAGTTCCCTGCGCTGGACGTTGGGCAGGTTGCCGGGTCGTGTCCGGAGGTACTGGATCTGGGGGGCGTTTTGGTATCTCGAAGGTAATAGATTTTGGAAGACCAGATGATCTTGGCTCCGTCCTTTTCTCGATGTGGTCCTCTTCAGACGTTGAAGCAGCCGCACAATACTTCGTGTCGTGCAGCCGTGGATGTCCTTTGACGCTCCGCAATGTATTGCCGTTTGGACTTGTGATGTCTTTAACGTTTCTGCAGGCCCGCTCCAGATGCCCATTTTATATCATGCTCGACACTGAAAGTCTTTGTTTTTGCAGAAGGCGGCGGTATGCCCCTCTCCCAAGCAGCGGTAGCAATTGCCTTTACCTGCCTTTCTGAAACCTGGTGCTGTCTCTGATGAACGCGCCTTCGCACTCACTTGATCCGTTTTCATGGTGGTTTGGTGAAACGTTTTTCATACTGGCAGGGGTGCACTCAAAATTATTTACAATATCCATCACCTTGGTCCAGCCTAACAACTCTCCGTATGCAGCACTAAGCAGTTTTGCTCGCAACTCCTTACTGCTAATGCCGTAAACCACCTGATCTCTCAGTTGCTCCTCCAGTTTTTCCCAAATTCACAAGTAGACGCAAGACCCTTCAGTGTGGCTACATATTCGGCGACGGTCTCCCCACTTAACTCCTTTCTTGCTCTAAATGTGTAACGCTCGCTCAACACATTTTTCTTGGGCAAGTAAAAGTCTCTCAGCGCCTGCAAAATGCAAAATAACACCTTCAGTGGCGTGTCGCAGGGTTTTCCCGGTGCCAGCAAGTCTTTTAAGAGAGAGAAAGTCTTTGCACCTACCACAGAGAGAAAAACTACTAATTTCTTATTCTCTTCGATTCCATTTGTCTCAACAAACTGGGCAAACCACTCTTCATACGTGCTGAATCTCTTTGTAGCTCCATTGAAGCACAGTCCCGTCTCACTGCTGAACAATGCCATTACTTCATTTTCTGGATCGTCTTTCCAGTTTCAGCTAGCAGACGTATTTCCTTTTTAGCCTACCTATACTTTCCCACAACATGCCATACTCGTCGCCAGCTGTCGTGTACTAAGTACTCAACAAAAATAAACGGGTTTGTGGTAAAAGAAATGACCGCCAAAGGCTCAGTAGGCTAATTTTGTTTAACGTTATTTTCCATGCAGACAACACAGCTGTCACTCTTGTTGCCCGACTGCCGTCTCCCCTTCATTGCCGGAACACCGGGTTTTTACTACAGCACCCTCTACTGGCCGTCTCATACACAACTTATTTAGTAAAAAACCCTCAACTACAATACACCACAAGATCAAACACGTTCTGAAGGAGAGTTGATCATATGGTAAAACCATACAAGAATACTCCCTCTTAGTACATTATTGGGGTGGTAAAAGGTCTATAAAAACCCTGTGACCAGATACTGTCTTCGGACAGGACAGGACAAAGCTGTGAGTCGATTGTGATTGCCTTGAAATAAACTATTCCAAAATCTTCAGCCAACAGGATCCGAAAATCTTCCTTCAGCTGCTGGCTCAGGCATAAGACGTCTGGAGAAAAAGAACTTAGGAAACAAAAGCAAAGCACCAGAAAAGCAAAAGAGTCAGTTTATGTTTGTTTGTCTTGTTAAAAGTCCTAGGCCTTAGTTGAACTCACAAGATCTTTTATTATGACTGTCATATCGACCTGTGAACTGTGTTTTTCCAGGTCTACATCGCATACTCATGAGATCATATTAAAATCCAATCTAAGTTAGTCTTCACAACCTGCAAACAGTGTTTGCCCAGGTCAAAATTACACAGTAATACTACTTTAGTATAAGTAACACTACTTCAGAGTGCTCTTTGTGTGTTTTTAGTAAACATAGACCCACCAAAATGTTTTCCTGGTTGTCCTAAAAATTTCTGCATGTACTGCTGCATCTATGCCTTCCACATAGGCTGATAAAGAGGCATTTATAACAAACTTAAGCCAGATGTTAGATAGAATGTATGCAAACAAAAAAACTAAATTGTGTCTGTCCTGTCACAAGACAGTTTGGTGTTTATATTATGTATATAAACACTATATATTATATTATGTATATTATATATTATATTATATATTATATTATGTATATTATATATTATATTATATATTATGTATATGTTTATATTTCGAGAAAGGTCCTTTAATGATCGGAAGGCATATTTAAAGGAGATGTGCTTCAAATGTTGTTCTTCATCATCACATGTTGCAAGGGACTGTAGAATTAAAGTCCAGTGTTCTGAATGCAAAAGCAAAAGACACCACACTGTGCTTCACCCTGGACCTGCAACCCGGAAGGAAAAGATGGATCCTGCTCCAGAGCACGGCGGGGAGGAGACGAAAGACACATCTCTGCCTTATGTCACCAGCAAATGCACAAAGGTATGTGGCGGAGATCTGACAGACCGATCTTGTTCTAAAATATGTCTTGTAAAGGTCTATCCAGCTGGGTACAGAAACAAAGCAGTGAAGCTGTATGCGATTGTAGATGAGCAGAGCAACAGGTCATTAGTTCGTTCGCAGTTCTTTGAGGTGTTCAGTGACCAAAGTGCAAGTGCTCCTTACACATTGAGAACATGTGCAGGGGTGAAGGAGCTGGTAGGAAGACAAGCCAGTGGCTATGAAGTGGAATCTCTGGATGGAACTGTCCACATCCCTTTGCCCAGCCTCATAGAGTGTAATGACATTCCTAATAACAGAGATGAGATTCCAACCCCTGACGTGGCACTTCATCATGCACGCTCTTTGATCCATGTCCCAACGTGTTTCATATTAAGGAAAGATACAGCGACATCCAGAGCTTCAGTCCCCCTCCATTATCGTCTGAGGAGATATTTGTCTGTGAGACTGACCACCTGGGATGCACTGTATTCAGGAAGACCAAAGAGGACAATAACATAGCTCCTTCACTCCAGGATGCAGTCTTTATAGAAATAATGGATGAGGGGCTACGGAAGGATTCTAACAACAGTTGGGTAGCACCGTTACCCTTCAAATGCCCACGACAACGACTCCCTAACAACAGGTCCCAAGCCATGAAGCGTTTCTTATCTCTTAAGCGTGAAAATGAGCCTGAAATGAGAGACCACTTCCTCAGCTTCAGTAGCATATATAAAAGTTACAGATGCTGCTGGGAACAAACTTGTGGGGTTTGTGATGGGAAAAGCCAAACTGGCCCCACAGCCTGAGCACACAATCCCGAGACTAGAACTTTGTGCAGCAGTGCTTGCTGTCGAGTTGGCAGACCTAATCTTGGCAGAACTAGACCTTAAGCTTGATGACATCACCTATTACTCAGACAGCAAGGTAGTTCTGGGCTACATCTGTAATAAAACCAGGTGCTTTTACGTCTATGTCAATAACCGAGTACTTCGAATCCGAAGATCCTCCAATCCAGACCAGTGGCATCAGACATGTGCCATCAGACCAGAACCCTGCAGATCATGCAACACGCTCTGTTGCTGCAGGTCATTTGAAAGACACCAATTGGTTAAGTGGACCCTGTCTGTAACACAGCAAAGCCCCTCTAAAAGCTCCTTTGATCTTGTTGATCCAAGTTTAGACCCAGACATCTGTCCTTTGGTCTCCACGTTAAGCACAACAACGTTCTCTAAGCAGCTGGGTTCCCAGCGATTTGCCAAGTTCTCTTCTTGGAAGTCGTGCTATTACACGCCTCATACATATAGCACAGCTTTTCAAAACGACCGAAGAGAAAAACGACTCCTGTAAGGGCTGGCATTACTGCAAAGCCAAATTCACTGTTGAGGAGTCCAATCAAGCTTCAGCTATCATCATCCAAGCAGCACAAGTGGAAGCTTATGCTCAAGACATCAGATGCATCCAAAAGCATGAGAAGATCCCTAAAAGTAGTCCCCTTAGAGATCTGGACCCTTTCATCGATGCTCAGGGCATTCTGAGAGTTGGGGGTCGACTCCACCAGTCAAATCTTGATCAGGGTGAAAAGACTCCAGTAATTATTCCTGGCAAACATCACATTGCAACCTTACTCATCAGACACCGCCATGAACAGACCCAGCACCAAGGCCGCCTGTTTACAGAAGGTGCTATCCGTTCAGCTGGCTTGTGGATAGTTGGTGGGAAGAGAAGAGTAAGCAGCATCATTCATCAATGCATGACTTGCAGGCGGCTTAGAGCTCCACCTGGCAGCCAAAAAATGGCCAACCTCCCAGCAGATCGTTTTTCAACAGATCCTCCCTTTACAAATGTGGGATTAGATGTGTTTGGCCCTTGGTGTGTTTCTTCACGTCGGACCAGAGGAGGGCTTTCACACAGCAAATGGTGGGCTGTGATCTTCACATGTTTGAGCATAAGGGCTGTTCTTATTGAAGTCATAGAATCCCTTGACACCTTCAGCTTCATCAATGCGCTAAGGCGTTTTCTTGCTGTGCATGGGCCAGTCAAACATATTCGTTCAGATCGAGGCACCAACTTTGTGAGTGCTTGCAAGGAAAATACCTTCGAACACTGACAGCTGTAAAGACTTACCTGTCAGACCAAGGGTGCTCTTGGACCTTCAATCCTCCACATGCTTCCCATTTCGGCGGAACATGGGAAAGGATGATTGGCCTTGCAAGGAGAATTCTAGACTCAATGTTTTTCCAGCTGAAAGGAACACTTACTCATGAAGTGTTGGTTACCTTCATGGCAGAGATAGCAGCCATTATCAATGCCAGGCCTCTCGTTCCCGTGACAAGTGATCCTGATGACCCGTTTGTACTTACACCAGCGGCTCTTCTCACACAAAAGGTGAATGTGATTCCTCCTCCTGCAGGGGAATTTGAAGCTTCAGACCTTTACAAGCACCAGTGGCGGCAAGTTCAGCACCTGTCCAACACTTTCTGGGACAGATGGCGAAAGCAGTACCTCCCAACACTACAAACACGCCAGAAGTGGCAGTCCATTCACCCCAACATCGAACCAGGAAGTGTCGTCCTACTCAAGAACAGTCAGGTTCAAAGGAATGAATGCCCCCTTGGACTAGTAACACAGACCTTCCCTGGCAAAGACGGGATGGTGCGCGAGGTTGAGATTAAGGTTGTTAAGCCTGGAAAAACAACACTGTTCCTTAGGCCCGTAAAAGAGCTAGTGCTTCTTCTTCCCCCGGAATAAAGCTGAGTGACATGTAATCACGTCAGGCAGGGAGTGTCATGTCACAAGACAGTTTGGTGTTTATATTAGATTTTGTTTAGATTTGTTCTGTAGTTATTTGTAGTTCATTTTTACAACCACTAGGGGTCAGTAGCTGCTGCTTGCTCTTTATGTAGCAGTCAGGAAGTAAGAGGTTCTTCCTTCTCAGAGAGCCATGAGAGTACGTTTTGGAATCAATCCAGTGTTGTCTGCATACATCTTCACGCCCTGATAGCATTGTGGGTATGTACTCATAGATTGTTTGTATCTACACTGCTATATTATTATTTTGGGACATTTTACTTTCTGTGGCGTATTGTGTTATGTGTCTGTCGAATTACCATTGTAAAAGCTACTGCTTTCACAAACACAAAAACATCCATTGTCTGTTGGCAAAAAGTTGTGGACTGTCCCCAAAAAAAGAATGAGGCTGTGTGTCAATATACGCAACTGTCACGCTTCCGGGTCTTCCCGGCTCCACCGCTCATCCGGGCTCAACTTCCCAGAGTGCATCACCTTATGACGTCACTACCACATGTCCCGAGTCTTCTAATCACTTTCGCTCTAGGTCACCAGAATTATAAACGCAGCTGTCCTCGATTACATATCTGTATTAAAGCCCAACACACACACACACCTCGCGAAGTTTCGCCAAACACTCGGCTGCAATTCTGAGCATTCTTTCTATTGTCTTGTTACTCCCGGCTTTGACCTCCTTTGTTATTCTGACTACCGAACTCTTTCCTGACCCCTTTGACTTCGTTCTCTTGTACCTTCTGGCTACTCGATCTCTTTTGTATTTTGACCATTCTTTCTGTCACTCCCCTCTATATTCTGATTGCCTCACTGACTGTTTATTCCGGTTCTGACCTCTCGCCTGTACCCTGACTTTGATCTTGTTCTCTCACTCACGTTTGATTGTGTTTTGCTGCTTTGTGTAACTGCCTACTGACTGTTCAATACAACTTGCTTGACATTTAGCTCTGCGTGCGTGGGCCTAAGTTCTTTGTCTGCGACAGATAGCTTTGCAGAAGTATTTCTAAATCATGGTGGCCAAACTCTTCTTTGAGTGAACTGGATGATAGTTTAGCTGGATATGAAAAAGAGCTAATGTGAAATTATACATCTCTACTGTGTTGCAAATGGTTGTTTAGAAACCAAGCAGTCAGAAACTTCAAGCAACAAGTTTTTGTCAATGTTGTAGGAAAAGTGGACATTGGGAGTGGAACTGTTACCAGTAGTCCTCATTCAGCAAGTAGCCCAGATGAATGCCTCCCCCACTCAGACAGATCAGTTAATGTAGAAATGTCTGATGTCCTGTTGAAATATTGCGAAGAACTCAGTAATTCAATCGAGGTGGTTGGTGTAGCTCAGCGAATAACACCACTACCCACCAGGGAGCCACCACCACATGTGGGAGACAGGAGTTTGAATCCCGGTCTGGGAAAGTATGCTGTGCTACACCAACCCTTGGACAAGACTCCTTACACAACATTGGCCTACCTGTAATATGAATACCCTTGTAAGTCGCTCTGAATAAGAGCGTCAGCTAAATGCCATGAATGTAAGAACTTGTGGAATGAACCACCAAAAGTGGGGCATATGATTGTTCCAAGACAGTGGGTTATGATTAAGAATTATACCACTACTCCATTAGAAGCTAAATGGAAAAGGCCATTCCAAGTACTTTTAGTCACAGATGCAGCAGCATTATGCCAAGGACATAAACATTATTCTTATTACAAAGCTAGTATGGTGGTACTGCCACCATAAATAGGGATAAATGGGTTAACTAAAAGGAGAGCCGGCCTCTAAGGGTGACGCTTCCCTATTCCTCAGATGCAATTAATGCTCTTCCCTTCTTTTAGTTGCTTAGCAACCCAGGATAGGAAGGGTCAGGGTGGTACCATATACAATTTTGAAGCATTGAGTCATAATTATTACTAAGTATCTGTTAGGTATGTAAAGACTACAAGATACAGCTTATGCTACAGGTTATAGGTCAAACACCTTCTGGAGGAGAGTTCACCATCTGGTAAAACCATACAATAATACACCCTCTTTGTGTATTAAAGTGGGGAGTGAAAGGTCTATAAAAAATCTTTGACCAGATACTGCCTTTGGACAGGACAGGATAAAAATAAACTACTCCAACATTTTCAGCCTTTCTCCTGATCCTACAGTGATTTATATCAAGAAAGAAAAAGACACGTCATTGCCATGCAACTTAGGTTCAGAACAACAGGTTGAGCTCAGGATGTCGATGAATTCCTGGACCAAGACACTGATCAAAGGTGCGATGAAGAGTCAGGGGTCTCGTTTTAGAGACAATATAGCTGTGAAATTATAAAACTCACCCTGTCTTCTCTTAGCTTTTCAATGGTGATCTTGGCTTCCATCAGGTGATTATTGAGTATGATGATCTCGCGGTTGAGTGCCCTTTTCTCCTCCTCATATTGTTCTGTCTAATCAAGAGACAAGCACAGCATTGTAAAAACTTTTATACATATGAATTATATGACTATATTTGCTAATGGAAATTGTATGTCCAAGCCAATGAATGGGCAAAATGAATTTGACTAATTCAGTGTAAAAGCTAAATCATTTGTTTCATATGTCATTTTTGTCATTTTATAGCGAGTCTAAAATATAGTATATAATTCATGAAAGAAAAGCCACATGTACTTTCTTATTGAACATTACAAACAATGATAAAAGCACTGTGCAATTTCTGGGCCTGAGATGGATTTCACTCTTATCTGGTAATAAAATGGTAAGTTATTAAAGTCCTATTCTCTTTTTAGTTTTGCTGGGTTGGATGCTTTAAAGTTTTACTGGCCCGTTGCTGCATTGCTAGATGATAGAGGTAAAAATATGCTGATGTATAACAGCCAGTGTTACTTTAAGAAAAAATTCTGCCTTTGGGCATGGCACCAATATGCTTGGAAATTCCAGCAGATTTTTAGGGCATGTTCTCTGGGGCCTAGGCCATGAGGGGGCACCTGTGAGCATTAATCATAAAATCTAAACTAAATTGAACTTGCAGCAGGAACTTTCCAAACAACACAATGAAAAAATGAACTAATTTGGAGCTGTGTTTCAACAATCATAGTCCAGATGCATAATTCACTGAATGTTTTCTTCATGTTTTTTATCCAGTCACACTTAGCACCAACAGATATTCTGATCAGATCAGATATTCTACTTGAAGCTGCCCTTGTTGGCAGCAATTTGCAAACCATTATCAGAGGATGATGTATAAAAAAAACTTTGCTGTGGCACTATTCTTTAGCTGCAGTGTTTGACAGGTTAGGTTTATAAGTTTGCTACTGTTTTCATTGTCTTTATGTGCTTCAGCTGTTCAATTTGAATGGTCTTCATTGGGATAATGTGTTGCTTGTGAATAGTGGATTCATAGGGAAATGTTGTATTAATTGTTGAGTTTATGTTAACCTGTGCTTTTGTTAAGGTGTGCATGATCTTGCAATTATTTAAAATACTCTAAATCCAACTATATGGTAAATAAGGCTGATAAAGTAAACTGTGAGTATGGAAGTGGCTTTTTCTACATGCATTACGTGTTGGACTGCATGCTATATGATTATGTTATATTGGGTGTCACTGAATATCTGGCACCTTTTTCCATAAATCATCTTTCACTCTTGTTGGTTAAAGGAAATGTTTTTTAGACCCTGAGTTCTATATAAAACCATTTCATGGTTAAATGATCCTTTGTATGGGAAAATTGTTCTTCAGGTTCAGCACCAAAATATTCTTATACATAAAGTCAAACAAAAATAAAATAAAATCCTTTTGGTGTACAACAATAACACATTCTTCATCAACCTAAACAACCATCTGACTATGCAAGCAATCATTTTAGCATGAAGTGTTTTGTTTTTTTAAATGAAACTCATAGTTATAAATGCTATAAATAAATATAAAATAAAACTGTTACCTTTGCTAACAAACCCTTTAAGAACCATCCTTTTAGGTGTGTACCACAAAATCGCATTAGGGATTACAGAGAATACTACACCTGAGTGCCATACATTTACCACACGGCCTGATTAATCTTAGGCAAACACAATTAGCTGTAGTAAAGTGCCACAAAAACCATACAGATGCCACATGTATTTGTATAATACCTACAGTAAAGTTATTACAGGACATATTTGTAAGGGTTGTAAAAGTTGTAAAGTTAACCAGATTTCTAAAATGAAAACGTGACTCATTCACTCCAGTATTAGCTGAATAAGATTTCCATAAGAACCATGTGAGAAATATATTCTTATATAGCTCTATTTTGTATCACAGGACTCTTTCAGCAGTCTCATGCACTTATTCATCACCGGAACAACTTACAAAGTCTTGTTTACTTATTCATCATTAGAACATCTTACTGAAATTTGGTTTTGCTGTTTTTCAAATGTTTGAGACAGCAGCTCTTCATGATTTACATAAGAGAGTTAGAAAATTTAATTGCTACTAATGATAGACTCATGCATGGCCTTAGCAAACCAAGGTAGAATTGGGAGTGAACGTTTTACCATTTGGTTCTTATTTTATGTCTTCTAAGCAGTCATAGCCCTTGTGCCACATAATTCTCAATTTATTATTAGCAGGAAATTAACGTTAATCCTTTCTTTTCAGCAAGGTACACAAGTGAGTTTGCTGTACAACTTAATTATTGCTGTGCTGTGCTGGAGCATTGACAAGGATATATCTGTCCAATCAGAGAATGCATCTTAAACTCTGCTATCCACAGGGACTTGGCAGTTAATAACTTGTGTAATTGGTATGTTTTGGGCTGCTCATCTGATTATGACTTCAAAGCTTCGTGGATTGTAAGAACTTTATTTTTGTGGTTGCAAATGAAAAGTGAAAAAGAAGGTCAATTTCGCATAAAATCCTAAAAGAAAAAATCCTAAAAGATGCACCACAGGATGCTCTCTGTGGTGCATCTGTAGAAGTTGGTGAGGATGTCAGGAGGCAGACCAAACTCCCTGAGCCTTCGCAGGAAGAAGAGGCACTGACGGGCAGACCTCACTACTTTATTGGTGTGGAGTGACCAGGTGAGGTCTTCAGTGAGGTGTACCCCAAGGAACCTAACACTGCTGACCCGCTCCACTTCAGCTCCATTGATGTATAAGGGAGAGTGACCACCCCTCTGCAGCTTCCTGTAGTCCACGATCATCTCCTTAGTTTTGCTGATGTTGAGACTGAGGTAGTTGTGGTAGCATCACAGAGTGGCAATACTTCGCAAAGACTAGTGTGAGAGAGGAGTATTTGTACAAACAGACTAAATTAACAACAGTTGTGATCAATACTCCGTTGACTTAGATCTAGAAAATGGAGTCCGGGAGATCAGGGGTGAGAAGAGATCCAGCAGCTGTGAAAGTGAATGACTGACTATTTCCTCTGGACTAATCTTGTTCACTTTGGACATGTACATGCTCATTTATGTACCGTCACCTTATGTTATACATATTATAATAAGTATATAGTGTAATTGTACTTCCATACACTCTCAACTTGTACATTCTGAATAGTCACTTTACTCATTTATAACTGTATATTATTTAGAATTATATTTATATTGTAACTGTTGCGGTACTTTATTCCCATTCTCACATTTAGTGCACTGTCCATATGTAACTATCTATATTATATATTGTATATTACAGCTCTTTTATTGTTTATTGTTTACTCTTGGAAAGTGTCACACTAATTGTTGTATGCAATGACAATGAAATGAATGATTCTATTCTGTGTTATTTCTCTTATTTTCTTTTGGCACAACACACATTTGCATTTCTCCACAGCCAGCTAAATTGCATGAATAATAAATAAAAAGTCTTGAGATGCACCCCTGAGGTATTTTAGAGAATTGGTTGATCACCGATCTACAGCTTAAACACATGATTCACCTTAAAGCTAATCATCAGGTAGTAGACATTTACCAAAAATGTCAGACATGTATAAAACGTGTTCTACAGCTTATGACAACTGGCTCAACACTTTTAAGCGTAATGTCTGTGTAGTGTAATTAATTAATGCTTAGATGGGTGTGTGGGTTGAACTATTACACAGAGAACACATATTTTTGACCAGCATTTTGAGCAACAAAACTAAATTAATTGATAATATAAGAAACAGCAGACAACTGTAGAAAGACATGATTATGTCAAAGCATTTGCTGTTTGTCCAAAATGAGAAATAGTTTTCATGATGTGCAGCGGTAAATAGATATTATGGAGTTTGGACAAGTAATTTTGATCAAATGTGCTAAGCCAGTTGCCATTAGCTGTGAAGCATGTTTTATACAATTCTGGCTTTTTTTGGTAAATGTCTACTGACCTCGTGATTAGCTTTCAGCTGAATCATGTGTTTCACTCATTAAGAGTTGGATGTGAAGCTTTAGATCAGTGATCAACCAATTATCTAAAATACCGCAGAGGAGCATCTTAAGAACCCTTGATTGGCAGGCATATACAGAGTACAACAGAGAAGAACTGAGAAAGAGGTGAGGAGGGCAATGACTTATGCACATTCCAGATAAATTAGGTCCACAACTGTCATGTACTTATTTGATTTTGCATTTCCCTTAATGGTTTATCTTTCTGTTCTGTATTGCAATTACACTGTGTCAACGCAATACAGTACAATCAGTAAGTGAATTAATGTGAATTTTGTCCAATCTCTGGCACTTATTCTCACAAATACATCTTGTATATACAGTCCTTGACTGAAGATATGCATATGTGCCTTACAGCAGACATGCATCCTTGTGCCTTTCAGTTATTGTAATAAAAACATTAGCCATCAGAAAATACTTACAGAATTACTGATATTCTGATAATATATATATGTTTTGTTTATAATCAATGACACAATGACACTTGGTGATAACACTGACATGTTCATTGATATAAATACTTTATATCGTATAAATAAAAAGAAAACCACTGAGTTAATGTACAGACGTAGGAAAGGGAAACTGGGACTAAGACCCCGTGAGCAAGTCAGAGTCATGTGTGGCAAGGAAAAACTCCCTTGGGTAAGGAAGAAACATCAAGAGGAACCAGACTCTGGAACCAGGAAATAGACTTAATGTTGTGCAAATATACATGATAACTTGAGAAAGCAGTATTTGTGGTGATATGGCCATGACTCTTACCATTCCGTGAATCTTATCCTCGAGGTTCTGGTTTATTCTTTGCAGTGCTGCATAGCTGTTCTGTATCCTGTGGGAAAATATCAGAAGGTTAATTAGAATCTTCTATTAGAACACTGCAAGCTTTAGTTTCACATGCTATGAATGTTCAATGCTATAATTAAAACGATGTATATATGATATTATATAAACAGGAGGGATAATTATTCTTAATTTATACTGTTAAAACATAGACTAATGGCAATCATTAAAGTCTCGCTTACAAAGACCTTTTGTTTGTCTTCTAGCACATTAGTGTAGTAATGAAGCTACTGGTGAATCACTTTCATTGTGCCAGCCGTATTCACATGTGGTACATTTTTCTTGTAAGCAATGAATAAGAAATCTTCTTATCTTTCCAGCGAAATGTTTAAGGCAATCTGAAGAGTAGACCTATATAGGAAGCATGACTGAAATGATGACCACAGACTGCTGACCAGTACTACTGGACCACATTTGGAAAATCTGGAAAATTGATGGTCCTTTGGACTTAAAGGTCATACCAAGAGTGCAGCAAACATGGACTGATCACTTCAGGCTATATACATCACCTTGTGAAAGAAATAGATTTCTGAACAGCAGTCATTCATTATAAGAAAAGCAAATAGCTGAAAAGGAATTGGAGTGTGAAAGATATTTTTGCTTGCCTGAAGCATGTGATCTAGAAAAACACAATGTTCTTCCCTAGCCACATCCATCTCTACCCCACTTCTCTTTATTTTCTTTTTCTTTCTCTTTCTGGAATTAAAGTGTAAAGATAATTATTGAGTCTACAAGTCTATTGTAGAGATATGTAGTAAACATGAATTATTGTACTATATTGACCCTATTCCCTCTCAAATTTGAAACTAGTGTCTAAACTACTGTCCATACTGTCTTAACATCTGATGACACTGTCATGTGTATGATACAAACAGTGCCAACAAATAATTTAATAATATAAATATTAATAAAATAATTTAATGTGCCTGCAAACAATGTCCAGTAAGTGAACTTGCTAGACTGGACAGTAGATAACTCGTTCACAGGTTTTCAAATATTATGGTTCATGAAGCACAACATTGTCCACAATGAAATCTCATTCCTTTGTTTTTAGATATTTGACCAAACATTGCTCCTTGGTCACTCCAGAAACAGATATTGCCTCATAGCAGTCACTTAAACATTGCTTGCTTTTTAAAGGAGTAGTATACACACCCCAAAGATGAGCCGGTCAGCTTCTGTATAAAATATGTAGGCATTTGAAGGCATGAGCAAGCAGGTCGACAGTTTAGCTGTCTGAACAGAAGCCAACAAAGGAAATGCCTAAAGGGTACCCTGATGAAACTTCATGCTATTCACTATCAACATTTTCCTAAAGTCCAAGTCATTTGTGTTTTCAAATATGGACCAATTTGATAGAATGGTTCATATTGCTTTGAGGATAGAAATCCCACATCACACTGACTTGTGCAACTTATCAGTGAACTTCTCCAGCTCCTCCTGTGCTCCCCGAAGCTCCGTCTCCAGGTACTGACGAGTGGAGTTAAACTCACTCTCCAGAATTTCCAACTTATGGGTAGTGCAGGACAGACGCTTCCGCAGGTCCTCCTTTTGTTCCTGCACTGAACTGTGCAGATAAAGGATAAAACAAATTTCCCAATATGATTTCATTTCTATCAGCAGCTAAATACATATTCTGGCCTATTTGAGTAATGAAAGTGAAGACAGTAGAGCTAATATTCAGTATATTGCTGTCAGAAAACTTACATTTCATGATGACCAAAGGAAATGGTGCAAATTTACATGGAAAAATGTCTGGTTGACTAAATTAAAAGTCAAGAAAGTGTTTTTTTTGCTGTGAAGTAAACATGGTGCAGATGCAAGGTGTAGTGTTGTATATTCAGAAGATATATAAACTGAATAAACCAACGTTGGGATAGAGTTTTAGTTGTCAAATCAGCCAAATGAGTGCATGCTTAGCTGATGTACTGAAATGTTATAATTTAGCTGCATAGGAAAAGCCAGACCTTAGCTGGCTGGCAGCTCTTTGATCTATGATCAATGAAAACGACATGGTAATGATTTTCCTTAACTGAGTGGAAACACAGGGACTGCTAATTGTGGAATGGAATAACACTCCCAATTCACTTCAAACTATCTTTTGCACATTAACTTGGAAATTAACTTGAAATCCTTTTCATAAGAATGTCACTGTATGAGTAGAATTTCATTTGCTTGTAGAATTTAAAGAGGAACTCTGTCATTTCCTAATTTTTTGTTTTTTGATGTAAACAAAAGTCATTAAGAGTGGTTCTAGAGAAACTTACTGTGTCAGAATTTTTAACAGCGGTGGTGATAGAAACCAGACGTCTAAAAGTTTAATGCCTCCAAAATCTCCCTCACAAAAAGTTGTTCTGTAAAATGGTTAGTCATATGCGGCCAGATATCTGAGACATTGTTTTATGATAATGTTTCGCCTTAAAATGTATTTTACATTGTTTATTTGAATCTATTTATGGAAGAAGAATACATGTAGTTCATTGTGAAGCAAAATAGTCACCAAGGAAAATCTGGAAGACATATGACATAGGTTCACTGTAAAATGCCTATATTTGTAGTGTAGATATGGCAAGTTCTGGTTTCTATCACCACCAGTGTAAAGAATCAGACTGTCTTTAATTCCTCTTGTTTCTCTATAATGAACAACTGAAAAAATGATAGAATTCCCATTAAATTGACTGAATGATTGAGACGGGGCTGTTGTGCCTTTATAAAAAAAGATGCTTCATGTCAATATGTCAGTAGGGAAAACAGAAGCATAAAGTGAAGACAAAGGGGTGAGACAGGGATGCGAAGGATGCGAGACAGTAGGTGGTCAGAAGTAAACAGCTATGAAAAGAGAAATGATGCTGACAGATCTTTGGTTTAAAAAGATTTTGGTACAGTGACCCTAGAGCAGCAGCACTCCATGCATTTTTGACCCCCTGAATGTGTCAAAATCCAATTCCCAACATACCAGACCACTGGCAGTAAGGTCCTGTGACCTCTAAAATTGGCGCAACACAACACAGAAGCAGCTCCTACTATACCATAATGAGCCTTTATACTGTATGTGTTTTAGCTAAACCCTGAATCACATGGAACATTTTTTCTAATTTAAAATGTATATTATGCATTTATCTATGTTGCAACATAGCTACAGTGTTTCTCTTTTACCCTTGTCTTTTACTGTTATTTTGACTGCTGAAGTCACTGATACTGTATTTTTGCTAGTTGGTAAAAATAGATGGACCGTGTAAACTGCCTGGCCTATAGGCTAGATTATGGCCCTGTGAAGTATGAGGACTGATATGAGGAGGTAAATGGTAGTGAAGTGAATTACAAACCGGATTCCAAAAAAGTTGGGACACTAAACAAATTGTGAATAAAAACTGAATGCAATGATGTGGAGGTGCCAACATCTAATATTTTATTCAGAATAAAACACAAATCACAGATCAAAAGTTTAAACTGAGAGAATGTATCATTTTAAGGGAAAAATATGTTGTTTCAAAATTTCATGGCGTCAACAAATCCCAACAAAGTTGGGACAAGGCCATTTTTACCACTGTGTGGCATCCCCCCATCTTCTTACAACACTCAACAGACATCTCGGGACAGAGGAGACCAGTTTCTCAAGTTTAGAAATAGGAATGCTCTCCCATTCATGTCTAATACAGGCCTCTAACTGTTCAATCGTCTTGGGCCTTCTTTGTCGCACCATCCTCTTTATGATGCGCCAAATGTTCTCTATAGGTGAAAGATCTGGACTGCAGGCTGGCCATTTCAGTACCCGGATCCTTCTCCTACGTAGCCGTGATGTTGTGATTGCTGCAGAATGTGGTCTGGCATTATCTTGTTGAAAAATGCAGTGTCTTCCCTGAAAGAGATGACGTCTAGATGGGAGCATATGTTGTTCTAGAACCTGAACATAGTTCTCTGCATTAATGGTGCCTTTCCAGACATGCAAGCTGCCCATGCCACAAGCACTCATGCAACCCCATACCATCAGTGATGCAGGCTTCTGAACGGAGCGTTGATAAAAATTTGGGTTATCCTTGTCCTCTCTGGTCCGGATGACATGGCGTCCCAGTGTTCCATAAAGAACTTCAAATCGTGACTCATCTGACCACAGAACAGTCTTCCATTTTGCCACACTCCATTTTAAAAGACCCCTGGCCCAGTGCAAACGTCTGAGCTTGTGGAGCTTGCTTAGAAATGGCTTCCTTTTTGCACTGTAGAGTTTCAGCTGACAACGGCGGATGGCACGGTGGATTGTGTTCACTGACAATGCTTTCTGGAAGTATTCCTGAGCCCATTCTGTTATTTCCTTGACAGTGGCATTCTGGTTTGAGGTGCAGTGACGTTTAAGGGCCCGGAGATCACAAGCATCCAGTAGAGTTTTACGGCCTTGACCCTTACGCACAGCGATTGTTCCAGATTCTCTGAATCTTTTGATGATGTTATGCGTGGTTGATGATGATAACTTAAAAGTATTTGCTATTTTACGCTGGGTAACACCATTCTGGTATTCTGGTATCTTTCTGCGCAACAATGGTGGAATTGGTGATCCTCTTACCGTCTTGGCTTCAGAGAGACACTGACACTCTGAGAAGCTCTTTTTATACCCAATCATGCTGTCAATTGACCTAATTAGTGTTAATTGGTCTTCCAGCTGTTCGTTATATGCTCAATTTCCTTTTTCCATCCACTTATTGCTACTTGTCCCAACTTTTTTGGGATTTGTTGACGGCATGAAATTTTGAAACAAGATATTTTTCCCTTAAATTCATTTTCCCTTAAAGAAATACATTCTCTCAGTTTAAACTTTTGATCTGTGATTTGTGTTCTATTCTGAATAAAATATTAGATGTTGGCACCTCCACATCATTGCATTCAGTTTTTATTCACAATTTGTTTGGTGTCCCAACTTTTTTGGAATCCGGTTTGTAATTATAAATACCATTAGGATTTGCCATTACTCTTACTGTGACTTACTCTTACCTTTTTTCTGACGTTTATAACCGGTCTGAGTTGGCTTTGTGCAGTTTTCCCAATATCTATTTTTTTTCATGTTGTAATTTTTGTGTAATTGGACTGAGGGTTTGTGCCTTGAGACTGTGAGGAACTCAGTGTTGGTCCTGCTGATAGAGTAGAAAATGAATCTTTATAGACACATAGGCTCCTAATGACTCTTGATGAATCCCAATAAAATGTAAACCAAAAAAATTCATTTCCAAGTCAGAGTGCTTTGTTCATTCTGTGGACCATTCTTAATGACATTATACTCTTGTACATTGTATTGGATTATTTGCTTTACAGTTATCTTGCAGACCTTAGCTACAGAAATGATCAACCACGGGTCAAATCCCTTAATGTACTGATCACATGACCATGCCAGTTGTTTTCCCAACGATCAGTTTCACAGTATCTTGCTCTGAGGCAATCACACCATAGATTCATTGTCCTCAATCCGGATCATCACTGATTGCAATCTGTGAAAGAGCCCCTGAGAAATTCGGTGTCAAGTCACATTACACACATCAAAAGTTAAAGCAGAGAGAGAAATCAAAAGGCTGCTGCAAGGATCTCATATTTGAATTATCTATTTGCAATCACTATGGATCATATTTGTCTTTAGTCTTGCATGGTGATGATGTCATAATGAAACGTCAGGGGGGAACATTTTGTTGTTGACCTGTATTAATAGAGAGCGAGTTTAGAAATACAGTATAGCCAATGGTGGTTTTATAGATAAAAATGTCTGAGTGTTTTGTTTATATAGTTGTTTGAACCATTATCCATCTGGGAAAGGCGCTGAAATGTATGCGGTTCAAATGAGACTCAATAAAATCTCAATGCTTTGTGAGAGGTAGATTAGTTTTAGACTTTTATCAAAGGCCTATAGTTTTAGTCCTATAGGTTATGTTTGCTTGTTTCTAACTGGACTTTATTCTGCCCTCTTAAAAAAAAATTGGCCAACAGATAGCTAACAGCATAACAAGCAATTCCAATAATTAAAGACAGAATTTAAATTGATATTGTTGTGGCCAGAGGGTGAAAGAAGTGAACAGGGTTGATCTTCCATACTGTCATGAAATATAATATTTGGATTAAATAGAGTCTGTGATTCTTTCTTGTCTATTGTATATAAATAAGCCTGTGTTTTGATGAATGAAATGTACTTAGCCTGTTAAAAAAATAAAATTAAATAAACTGATGAAGGGTTCACTTAGTAGTTTCTACTGTGCATCCAATATGGTGAGTGAAAAGGAAGTCTGATGACTGCCATTAAAAAAGCACAATCCTTAATACTTTGCCATCTTCCAGTCAAACATAAGTAATGTTCACTCTACAGTGATACACTGTTATAACAGATGGCCAAAAAGGCATTTTTAACTTTACTTTAGTTAGTTTATAGACTAGTGTTCAAATTCTATTCACTAGTCTTTCTCATGAAGCACATGTATCCAGTATCATATGCCATTGTTTTATTCAGCATTTGTAATCAACAGTGATAACCTCACATGCATTGTAGATGTCACATCTGTACAACATCAGTAGTATTTAAGCCTTGCTGTTGCAATTCTGAGCGTTTCCAAATTCTGTTCTAACTATCTGTGCTTTGACCTGATTTCCCTTTGAACTAGTCTGCCCCGTTACTCTCTGGCTCTCTACCCTGCTTTTGTCTCTCTGGTTTTCGGGTTCTGGTTTTTCTGGTTCGCCTGTCTGCCTGACCTTTTGGTTTTTGACCCTCGCCTGCCCTCCCATTTTATGACTCTGTGTTGTCCCCATTCTCTCCTGTCTCGTGTTCTGTTGTTGTGTGCCATCCCGGACTGATTCATTAAAACCCATTTTTCTCCTGTCTCGACTTGCATTGCTCCCAGTTTTTTGTCCGAGACAGTAGGTAAGCCTTTTTGAGGGGGAACTAAATATGCATCTGAAAAAAGTATAATATCTTTAAAAAAAAGTTGTCATATATTTTAAATTCATTACACATAAAGCAACATATTTCAAGCCTTTTAATCATTTTTTGTGAACTGAATGTATGTCAGCTCAGAGACTGTGGTGGGAGGTGGGGGTTGCCATTAAAGAAATGAACAAACCTTGATTTTCACTTCATTTGCAAAAGGATTACAAACAAAATCAACTTAATTTACCCTAAAATAACCAGTACTACATTAACAAATTACAAATAACAAATAACAATATAAAAAACAAGATGTAGTTTCCAATTAACAACATTAATAAGAGCAAAGATACAAAATAAAAAATAAGAGTAAATCTAAACCAAAAAGGACAAATAAGGAAAAAAGAATAAAGTGTTGTAAGAGTTGCCCATAATTAATCTCTAAGTGGAGTGATGGATTGAGTCTAGTGGTTTCCAGCTTATTCTATACATAAGTGACTCTGAGTAGAAATGTACAAGTGCTGGTCATAAAATTAGAATATAATGAAAAAGTTTTTTTTATTTCAGTAATTACATTCAAAAATGAAACTTGTATGATATATTAATTCATTACACACATATTGATATATTTCAAGTGTTGATTTCTTTTAATCTGGATGATTATAACTGACATCTAATAAACACCAAATTCAGTATCTCAGAAAATTAGAATATTGTGAAAAGATTCAATATTGAAGACACCTGGTGCCACACTCTAATCAGCTAATTAACTCAAAACACCTGCAAAGGCCTTTAAATGGTCTCTCAGTCTAGTTCTGTAGGCTACACAATCATGGGGAAGACTGCTCACTTGACAGTTGTCCAAAAGACGACCATTGACACCTTGCACAAGGACGGAAGACACAAAAGGTCATTGCTAAAGAGGCTGGCTGTTAACAGAGCTCTGTGTCCAAGCACATTAACAGAGAGGCGAAGGGAAGGAAAAGATGTGGTAGAAAAAAGCGTACAAGCAATAAGGATAACCGCACCCTGGAGAGGAGTGTGGAACCAAACCCATTCAAAAATGTGGGGGGGGGGTTCACAAAGAGTGGACTGCAGCTGGAGTCAGTGCTTCAAGAACCACCATGCACAGACGTATGCAAGACATGGGTTTCAGCTGTCGCATTCCTTGTGTCAAGCCACTCTTGAACAAGAGACAGAAGCGTCTCGCCTGGGCTAAAGACAAAACGGACTGGACTGCTGATGGGTGGTCCAAAATTATGTTCTCTGATGAAAGTAAATTTTGCATTTCCTTTGGAAATCAATGTACCAGAGTCTGGAGGAAGAGAGGAAAGGCACAGAATGCATGTTGCTTAAGGTGCAGTGTAAAGTTTCCACACTCAGTGATGGTTTGGGGTGCCATGTCATCTGCTGGTGTTGGTCCACTGTGTTTTCTGAGGTCCAAGGTCAACGCAGCCGTCTACCAGGAGGTTTTAGAGCACTTCATGCTTCCTGCTGCTGACCAACTTTATGGAGATGCAGATTTCATTTTCCAACAGGACTTGGCACCTGCACACAGTAACAAAACTACCAGTACCTGGTTTAAGGACCATGGTATCCCTGTTCTTAATTGGCCAGCAAACTCGCCTGACCTTAACCCCATAGAAAATCTGAGGAAGATGCGTTACGCCAGACCCAACAATGCAGAAGAGCTTAAGGCCACTATTAGAGCAAACTGGGCTCTCATAACACCTGAGCAGTGCCACAGACTGATCGACTCTATGCCATGCCACATTTCTGCAGTAATCCAGGCAAAAGGAGCCCCAGCTAAGCATTGAGTGCTGTATATGCTCATACTTTTCATGTTCATACTTTTCAGTTGGCCAGCATTTCTAAAAATCCTTTTTTGTATTTGTCTTAAGTGATATTCTAGTTTTCTGAGATACTGAATTTGGGGTTTTCATTAGTTGTTAGTTATAATTATCAAAATGAAAAGAAATAAACACTTGAAATATCAATCTGTGTGTGTAATGAATAAATATAATATACAAGTTACACTTTTTAAATGGAATTACAGAAATAAATAAACTTTTTTATGATATTCTTATTTTATGACCAGCACCTGTATACTATTATTTAAAGAGTCTGTACAGGTATGTAAATAAGCGTTATGTTACAGAGGATTTACTTATGAGTTGATTTTCTGCAAGTGCAAGGTGACCACTATGGAAAATAAGTGGAACAGCTCTGGGGCAAAAATCTGTTGTGCTGGTTTTAATGGTATTGAGTCTTCTGCCAGAATGAAGTGGTTGGATGAGGTGATGTCCCGGATGAGAGAGGTCAGATGTAAGTTGGCAGGACGCTTTCTCACGCTGATGCTGTAGTTGTCCTGAAGCATTGGCAGATCACCCCCAACAATGGTCTCTACTGTCCTGATTATGCACTGGACTTTGGCTCATTTAAGTAAGATGGAGGAACCAAACAGATGGTTATATGTGAGAATGGACTTGATGACTGCTGTGTAGAACTGCTTCATCAAGGTTTGAGGTAGCTTGAATTTCTTCAGTTGTCTCAATATGGATATTCTCTGCTGTACTTTTTTAGCTATGTAGACTGAGTTCCTCTTCCACTTTAGGTCCCTGGAAATGATGGTGCCCAGGAACTTGAGTTAAGTCCACAGTGAAAACAATGAAGCCATTGATGTTGAGAGGGGTTGGGAGGGGAGAAGACCAGCTGCTCTACTTCTTTTCTTTACTCATGTTCAGAAATATGTACATGCATGTTGTAACAAAGTGCAGGACCAGATTGACTGTGTCATCGACAGACATGTTGGCTCTGTATGCAATTTGCAAGGGGTCCAGAAGAGGGTCTGTAATGGCCTTCAGGTGGACCAAGTATTAATGACTACAGAAGTCAAGGCTACTGGCCTGGGGGTTGGAGGGCAGGTGACTGGAGCAAAAAGTCTGAAGATTGTCATTTGTGTTTTCAAAACTGCTGTAGAACTTATTCAGCTCAATGGTAAAGGTCGTTCAGGAAAAGGGAAGTCTTCACCTTAAAACCAGTGATCTCTTTGGGGCTTTCCAAGCTGCATATTGGTCATTGGCAGCAACATGGGTTTTCAGTTTCTCTGATTTTCTGTTTATGCTGCTTTAATTTCTTTCTCCAGCTTGTATTTGGCCTCTTAGTAGGGAATCCTGTTCCCACTTCTGAATGCTTCCTCCTTTTCCCTCAGAAACTGAGAATGCTTAATTACTGCTGTATTTCACATGTACTTTAGTTGAAATACACAAGTCTGCCACCAGTGAGAAGATGAAGAAGCAGCATTGTGTAGAATAATGGTTTACTAGATAATTTCAGGACAGGTAACCAATTAAAGAAACACGGTTAATGCTAACATTTAGGAAGAGGGACTGTGACTTTTCTTGTTTTTATGATTGGGGTGGTCACCACAACTTTATGGCAAAGTGTTGCCCCCTATTATGTAGAGTATGAATTCCACAGGTTCCACTTTACCTTACAATTTGCCCTTTTAAATGCTTATGAAATCCTATCGTGATAGAAATGTGTAAATTAAAAAAATGATCAATAATATTTCTTATTAGTATAATTAATGGATTAATTATGCTTACACTAAGAGTCAGTACAGGCAGAAAAAACATGAAATGCCAGTACTCTGCCAGTAAGTCTGTTTTGGAACAAGTGTTTCAATACTTCTCCTTGTATTTTCACCATCACACTCTGTTAGGGTCAATATTGCAGGGTTAGCTCAGCACTATCTGGGATTTTTGTGAGCTTTAGGTTAGCTTGTAACAGGCGTGTAAATAGCATTTGTATTTCTCAAGACTGTTTTTAAAGGCTTAAATTTAGTCTGTCTGTTATTATTGTAGAATTAGCCTAATATTGATTCCACCTGTCAGTTTATCATCTTGTTGTATCTGATTGGGCTTTTACGAGGAGTCATTAGGAGGTTATGATTTTATTGGAAAGTTCTGTGCTTTATGCAACATTAGTATTGTAGGGGTAATTTCATCTTTGCTTGCCTGTACCTGCAACTGCACTTTTTGTTGCCTCTAAATGCTTACACATGTAATCTGACAAAACAATACTTTAAAAAGTAATGCTGATATCAGCCACGAGGTGGCAGTAAAAGGGCTCTAGTTTTTGCTCTAGTATTGCTCTATGTGCAGCAATACTATGAATATATTTTTTTATTTACAACATACACCCATAAATCAACCAGCATATGGAAAGAATTGCCGTATATGTTGTGAAAAGAAAGTACAAGTGAAAGTGAAGATAATACAGTATTCTTTATTGGAACTGTAGCTGATAGAGAGTGGATTGCATGGATGGGTATGAATGCAACTGAAATCCCATTCAAATTGTTTATAGGAGTACAGGTAACATCTTGCCAAAAGACCTTCCAAACAAAGAACTTCACAGATTGCAAGTAAAGCGTCTAGTCTAAAGCCTCAAGCACAATGACAATGCAATTCCCAATACTCCAATACATGGTACATCCAGCTAGGAATATCTCGCATAAAAGAAGAATTTGAAAGAAGTCTTATAAAAATGAATAAATAAAAGAGTGACTGGTGACAGTAGAGAACAAAATCAACAATTAGGAGTGTGTATCAACCCAAAAGACTGGAATAAGTGGATGAGAGAGTTGCATGCTATGCCTTTAAACTGGATGCAGAATCAGGTTTCCACCGAATTGTCCTGGAATACGAATGCCCAAAACTATGCTCCTGGACCAGGCCATCAACAGCAGCCTGGGTAGGAGGATTTTAGAACAGCCACTGTGGCAAAGACACAAATTTTAATCATACATAAGCAATGTGCCATAACATACAGTCCACTGCACTCTGTTGTGTGTAAATACAGCACACAGACCAGTCACACTACCCATGCTAAACCCTCTCCACCATTGAAAGCGTCTATAATGGACAGGCAAACATTAAAACAGAATCTTGGACTAATAGCACAAAGTTGTCTTGTTAGAGTCTTTTTGGCAGGATGGCAGGGTATCTTTTGCGTTCATCTGGGGAAGTAATGGCTCCAGGATACAATGTAAGAAGAGGCAATGGAGTCAATGGATGAAGGATAATACTGCTGGTAAACCTTTGTTCTTGGCATTCATGTGGACAAAACAGTGTCACACTGTTGTGGAGCAAGTAGACCCCTTCATAGCAACTAGACTGGGCCTTAACAGTGCTGCCATCTAGAAAATGCATTAAAGCTTTGCTTATTTTAGTAAGGTGATGCCAAATCACATATTACAACAGTATGAGTCTGAGTCAGAGTGCTAAAATGGCCTGCCCGAAGTCCATACCTGTTTACCACAGAAAACAGTTGGTGGATTAAATTACCATAAAGGTGGCCCTAAACTGTTGAGCATCTGAAATCCTATAACTAATGAAAAAAGGAAAACAATACTACTTCAGCAGGACAGCAATTGGTCTCCTCAGTCTCCATTGTGGTTAACATGACCCTGTCCCAGCTTTTTTAAAAGTTACCTTAAAATTAATATGGGCATATATTTTTTCAAAAAACAGTAGAACTGCTTAGTTATACTAGATTAAATGCAGAGATTAAACAATTTGCACATCATTACATTTTTAGTTACGTTTTTGGAATAGGTGTTGTACCAGCACACCACTGCGGAATACATTTTTTTAAATGTCCTGTATTATGAATATACTGTATACGACAATAAACCAATCAAGAATCTTAAAATTAAATATGTCAGCGCACGACCTATCCTGTTGAGTCCATGCCTCAGCTGTCGAAACAGTTGTTTTGGACCAACAGCATGTTGTGCAGATGTCTAACTTCAAAGGCAGCATTATAAGCTGATAACACAACATTCAGCAGGGCTGGCCCTGACTAACCAGTGTGATGTCAGCATCAGTGAATAATCTGTATTTAAAACAAAGAGTTATGCTACACTAGCAGCATCACAGCACTCATCAGATTCTTCTCCTACTGACCAGGTCAGATCATTTAATTATGCAGCTTCCAAACCAGCCAATACCTACTATTAGTTCTCTACTTTAGCCTTCATTTAGCAACACAGTGATGTAAATCACCAGCTCCTACTGTCTGAGTCATGAGATTTCATCAACCTTTAACCATGATCCAATTAAAAAAGAAGAAGATCCAAGGCACCATTCAGAAACTACATTTATGGACATGCTAGTATGGAACTTGTTCTCATGTCTCAAACATCCTCTGACTGCCTTTGATTCTGAGTTTAGAGCTGATAATCAGACATTTACAGTTAATGTAGCAGCTCACATTAAAACCAGTTACATTCAAAGTATGTCTTTCAGCTCTTTTTGAATCACTATCCACCTCTTTGAATCACTAAAACCTCTTACATTTATAAATAAATTTCTTATAAGCCCTCCTCACACCCTTGTGGATCTGTATGGAACACATCATTGACTGCCCTGTTCATTTTTATAAGCATCTCCATCCGGAACTGGGCCAAGTAACCAGAAATAATAGTGAAAATAGTGATAACACCAGGCCAGAGCTGGTCGGGCTTTCTCAAATCTTGTATCAGGATGATTACAATAATTGTGTAGAATAATACAGTTACTATCTATTGCTTTTATAGCAACTTTGAAAACATATTATGAAAACACATCTCAGTGGAGATTGCTGTTGTTGCAAAAGCCTAGATGCTTTTCATATCTCTGATATGAAGAATTTACAGAACACAAGGCAGCATGACCTACTAAAATCAGGACCAGAGTTATTGATTTCAGGTCTAAAGAGCCAATGAGGTAATGCCCTAATGGCAACAAATTGAACTAGTCAGTATAATCACAGTCAGGCAGTACATTTAGGAAAACACTTCTCTTAACTCCTTCTTTACAGATATGGTTGTGTTACCGATCTATTCTAATTAAATTGTTTAAATCAATTTATTCTTTGCTCTGAGAAGTCGAATTATATTCATGCTTAGAGTACAGGTTCATACACCAAGGATATTAGCTTGTACAACAAAGCCATTTCTAAGTATCATTTCAATTGAGAAATGTCTGATTAATTTAGTACTAGCTATAGCCATGAACACAGCACATGTTAAAACATGTCAGGTAATGATGTTGTTACATACATTTTATAATCCATCTGGGTTTAAAAAACAAACAACAAAAAAAAGAAGATAGTTAAGAAAGACTGCATAGCAGCTCAACCTGTCAATGCCAAAGCCTGCACAATATTCACCAAACTAAATAAACAAACAAACAATCAAACGATAAATAAATAAAGGTGTAAAAGGTGTTCCCATTTAAGAACTACACAAGTGTGGCTGTCCCCTGCTGTCTCCCTCCCTCTTTCCCCAGGCCTCTCACTTTATCAATTGAAACCATATTACAGTCAGCGTTTCAAGACAAATGCTTACACACTCTCAGGAATCCACAGTCTTGTTGCCTCAGGCAGCTCCAGTTTCTGTGTGTTTCAGTGAAGATTCTACACCTGCCCTCTAGGTGAGTGGAAAGGCTTGTACTCTATTACTCAAAATCTCAGAACCTGGCAGGGTGACACACACTTTTCCAGTTCAGCACAGTCATGTGCTGTAAACCCAAAGGTCACACAGACACAGGAGCTTTGAGAAAAGAGGCTGCCAGAGGCATTGACCAGTTATAAGCAATGTGATTATGACCACAAAGTCAAAAGGTGGTCTAGGAAGTGGGGTCTGTGCATGTTACTGAAGCCAATGTGCTCAGTCTGTATAGTACTCAGCAGTAATTCAGCTTTGATTTGGGCAATCCAGTAAATTATCTATTCTGGTTTTGTATTTGTATTAAAATGTTGTAATTTATGGACCAGTAAAAATTCACTGTATGAGAAGTTGTCTGACACTGACAATATGTATGTTTCATCAGTGCTTTCTTAGCAAAGTATCCATGTAGAACCATAAACACTTTTTGAGAACTCGTCTATGTAGCATCAAAAGGTTATGCTATATTTGCTATACCGAGCTTATTACAATGGAATCTTTTTTTTTTTTTTTTTGTTATAGAACCATCACAACACATTCTCCAGCAATCTGAAGAACCCTTTATGATGCGAAGAACACTTTATTCATGTAAAGTTCAGATGTTCAGAGCAAAATGGTTAGAGCCATTTATTTAATTAAAGAACCCTTGAAGAACAATCTTTGCTATCTTTCAATCTCTATCCAAAACTCCTCAAAGAGCAAGCAGTTTTACAGATGATAATCCTTTATAACATTCTTTTAGATGCTATGGCAATTGTCCAATATTAATTTCATTTATTTTAATCAATGGGCAAGAATAGAACTTGTGAAGAATAGAACCTGTGGACAATAACCATTGTAATTTATCATTTGTGCCTGTGGTTAGGGTTTTGCTTTGTTTAGTTTTATTTGTTCTGTTACTGATAAAAAAGGAAAGTTGGATTTTAGCTGTCATTAAAAGAACTGAAACTGCTTTGGACTATGACCAAGAAATCCCAGTAAGGACCCATTGATCACAGACCTTCTACATAACGAACTCTCAAATATAAAACTTATAAGATCAAGAGAGTGTATGCCTGGCAGTTACTGACTTGACATCAAGTAGACACCGTAAAAGAAAATATGTGACCAACAGCCCTGGGTGACATACATCCTTTAAAAGCAATCACATTCCTACTTGCATCGTTTTCCAAACACTGTGTTGTCTTACCCATTGTGGGCTTTACATTTCATTTTTAGACCAGATCACTGTGTGCATGTGTCTGTATCCTCTCTTTCAGCAGTATGCACCATAATGAGCCTTTCCCAGTCCTTTGCTGTAGAGAGAGATGCTGTAAGCAAGCACTAAATTTCTCAGAGTCGACTGAGGCACAAGAAAAAGAGCGAGATAGGGAAAATAGAGAGAGGAGTAGAAGTGGGAGGGAGGGGGATAGGGAGGAAGGGATGACCATAAGGAATCAGAATAAAAGAAAAGTGGAAGAATGTGACCTACTTCATGACATGTGTCTCTCCATCAGAGGCCTGGGAAGAAAAAAGAAGGAATTTAAAAATCTGTCATTTTTATCCCCTACTTTCTTTTTTATTTTTATCACTACTGCTGTTGGTCAAGTGGCATAACATGCATCTATTTACACATGGGCTGTTCTTTTGTAAATACCAAATTTTGGAGACTATGTATGAGCTGTGAAATTATATGGTGTATCTATGGGGTAATCTATTGATTATTTAGTTAAATATGCTGGAAGCTCTTAGCTTGTTGTCCTCCTCACAGTAATTTCTGTCATTTGAGTAATCCATTGTCTTATAATTCTGATTTTAAGGCTACAGTACAGGGATATTTAGGGATATTTATATTTAGTACCATTAGCTTACCTTCTTCCCACTAAGTGCCTAGCAGATGTGGGGATACAGGGAATATGACCTGGCAAAAATGTAACATCATGTAACAGGAAATCTGAAGAAGAAACTGGGAATTAGGAAGCCTAATTCAGTCTTGTGTGACCTATTTGCTTTTTGTTATTTTTTTTGAAGGCTGTACAAAGATAACTCTTATTGCACCTCTTGTTACAGTCAATGGAGGTTTTTCAAACTGTGGTTGTTTTGTGTTTTATTGTGTGGCATACTAAATGCTAAAATAGCCACTCTGTTATGTACCTGAATGCAACCATTCAGTGTCTCCTGCCACACTTCATTTATATACTCTCTATTCCCCATCTGCATACTACAGAGTAGGTTTTTTCAAAGTCATTAATGTTGTGGATATGCAATTAAGAGAATGATTTAGGAAGAAAGGATTGCTTATGACTAAGAATTTGAAATGTGCTGTTAACAGGGATGGTTTGTGCACTCTATATGTACCTAGAACTTCAGAACACATGCTTGGAAGTACAAACAACAATATTAAGTTCTGTTTATAATATACAGTCCAGCAGTAAAGCAGCATACGTATTTCAAGAAATGTGTCCAAAAGTATGTGATCTGTTTAAACAAGTAGAAACACTAGTCAGATTGCTTCTGGTTGTTCCTCTGTCCTCAGCTGAACTAAGGCTGAAAAAAATCTTCATATGTTGAAGCATGGCTCAGTAGTACTATGATATAAGAACACCTTAATGTTGTGGTGTATCATATACACAAGAAAAATCTTGACAAATTCAACAGAATACTTGCACTGAAATGTATGGCTAAAAAAAATACTTGTTCTAATTAAAAATGTACTAATATGGTAATTCTAGGCCACTGCCAATATATTGTATGTATGCACACCCTGGGTCAAATGACATGTTATGGCTTATTTACTGACAACTCCCCCTTTTAAAATGACTATTACACCCCTTTTTCTGATCTCACCTGCCAGTCAGTCCTGCATTTTAAACAGCATGTCCCCCAAAAATTTAAGCAACTATGTTCAGATTAGGCATATCAGCGCTTCTATTTTGGGCATAGTGTACCTTAAAATGCATACTCATCCTGCTGCATACAGTTTCAAACAGGAACCACTAAGTAAAACCAAGTCCAACAACAAAAAAAGAAAAAGCCTAGAATGGAAAACGCATGCATACACCACACACATGCATAGCAAGATGACTCACTGGCATACTGACAGTACTCCCTTGCTATGCTCCAGAGAGCTTACTCTGGACTTTGAGCAGAGCCAGCCAGAACAAAGGCTTTCCCTGCATTCATCCCACTGCAGAGAACCAAGACGGAAGCATGATGGAAGCATGCAAAAGAGAATATGGGAAAGGTCTTACTCATTTCCATGTCCTCACATGATGTTTTGTCTTATAGTATAAATTGTGATGGTAATAGTGGCATTTGTGATAATAATATGTGTGGGGATGACAGAATGCAATATACTGTGCATCTGTCGAAGGAAGAAGAGCTTTGTACATTCAGAAATGTGAATATATGTATCTGTTATGCAGTTGTGGACAGTATATCTTTAATATCAATAGGACCATGTCTATTACCAATCATTGTGCAAACGCACATTTTTCTCACTGTTCACCTTTCAGAAATGCACCTCGGCATTCAGCGTAGTTTATAACACTGAGTCGAGACTATTATATACACATTCAATCATTAAAAAAAAAATCCTCAAATGCCTCACAGCCAAAGCCTTACTCATGCATACACACACATTTACACACCCACACAAACACAATATGCAGTCCTACCATTCATCTTTACTGAAACAAAATGTTTTTAGGAAAAAGCTTATGCACTAATAAGCACTAATATTTACATTTTACACTTCACTGAAACTTAAAAATGGTTGAAATACTGCACAGTATGATCATATTATAAATATTAAGCGAATTACTTTCAACATCTAATGCACATTTATATCACATTATATGAATATATATACAGTGAGTATTTGAACACCCTGCAAATTTGCAAGTTCTCCCACTTTTTTCATCTTAGGTGCATTAGGTCCACTGTGAGAGACATAATCTAAAAAAAAATATCCAGAAATCACAATGTATGACTTTTTAATAATTTATTTGTGTGTTACTGCTGCAAATAAGTATTTGAACACCTGCCAATCAGCAAAAATTCTGACCCTCAAAGACCTGTTAGTCCGCTTCTAAAAACTCCACCTCCACTCCACTTATTATTCTAAATTAGAAGCACCTGTTTGACGTTGGTAGCTGCATAAAGACACCTGTCTACCCCACACAATCAGTAAGACTCCAACTACTAACATGGCTAAGACCAAAGAGCTGTCCAAAGACACCAGGGACAAAATTGTTGACCACCACAGGGTTGGAAAGGGCTACGGGGCAATTGCCAAGCAGCTTGGTGAAAAAAGATCAACTGTTGGAGCAATTATTAGAAAATGGAAGAAGCTAAGCATGACTGTCAATCTCCCTCGGACTGGGGCTCCACGCAAGATCTCACCTCGTGGCGTATCAATGATCCTAAGAAAGTCCCCAAAGAAGATCCCAGAACTACACGGGAGGAGCTGGTCAATGACCTTAAGAGAGCTGGCACCACTGTTTCCAAGGTTACTGTGGGTAATACACTAAGACGTCATAGTTTAAAGTCATGCATGGCACGGAAGGTTCCCCTGCTTAAATCAGCACACGTCCAGGCCCGTCTTAAGTTTGCCCATGACCATTTGGATGATCCAGAGGAGTCATGGAAGACAGTGGTCAGATGGTCTTAATTCCACTCGCCGTGTTTGGAGGAGGAAGAAAAATGAGCACCATCCCAAAAGCACCCTCTCTACTGTGAAGCATGGGGGCAGAAGCATCATTTTTTGGGGGTGTTTTTCTGCACATGGGACAGGACGACTGCACTGTATTAAGGAGAGGATGACCGGGGCCATGTATTTTGAAATTTTTGGGAACAACCTTCTTCCCTCAGTTAGAGCATTGAAGATGGGTCGTAGCTGGGTCTTCCAACATGACAATGACCCAAAGCACACAGCCAGGATAACCAAAGAGTGGCTCCGTAAGAAGCATATCAAGGTTCTGGAGTGGCCTAGCCAGTCTCGAGACCTAAACCCTATAGAAAATCTTTGGAGCGAGCTCAAACTCAGTGTTTCTCAGCAACAGGCCAGAAACCTGGCTGATCTGGAGAAGATCTGTGTGGAGGAATGGGCCAAAATCCCTCCTGCAGTGTGTGCAAACCTGGTGAAAAACTATGCGACCTCTGTAATTGCAAACAAAGGCTACTGTACCAAATATTAACATTGATTTTCACAGGTGTTCAAATACTTACTTGCAGCAGTAACACACAAATAAATTATTAAAAAATTATACATTGTGATTTCCTTTTTTTTGTTTTTAGATTATGTCTCTCACAGTGGACATGCACCTAAGATAAAAAATTATATATATAATATATATATTGCATTATTTCATTAAGTTGTGTGCATTAGTTCCTAAGAAAATTTTTTTTTTTTCATTAATAATAGACTCTGTGTATATATATATATATATATATATATATATATATATATATATATATATATATATATATATATAGATAGATAGATATTCATACAGTCTATTACTAATGAAAAAAATATTTTTTTTTTCTTAGGAACTAATGCACATAACTTAATAAAATAAACAAATTGTACAAAATTAATTTAACTAAATTGGTATTAAGGATTTTTAACAATGCTTAAAAAATTATTTTAGAAATATTTCCAATTAATATGCTGAGAGGTCAACATTACACTAAAAGTGTACTCACCAAATTGTTTCTAATAGATATGGGTAGAGATGTAGAACAGTATGGTGTTGTAAGGGAGCCTTCTGCCTGGTTTGACACTGCACTTAGAGACTTCTTTGCAACAGAGCTGCTTTGGGGTTGTTTGGGACTATTAAACATGGTTCTCTCTCTTCTGGATTCTCTTGATTGTTTCTTCTTTTCTTCAATCTTTTCTCTAGTCCAAGCAGAGCTGAGCTCATTTTCCCTTTGTACGCTGTCTATGTCAGTTTCTAAGTAAGTTCTTCTGGGTGGATCCATAAAAGGCTTCTCCTCATGTGCCCTCCTCAGGGCTTCAGTGGTGTCCAAAATCTTGCAAGTTGGCATACACTTGCTCCACTGATACACAGATACAGCCACATTATTCTTCCAGGACTCCTCGCTTGCAGGCGGTGGACTTGGATTTGAATTGCACCCAGGGTTTGCGTGCATTGAACGCTGATAAGAGACAGAAGAAACGTGTGAACAGTTCACTGACGATGAGTTGGGAGCAGGTGCATCTTTCTGGCGTACTGCACCAAAAGCCTGTAAATACTCTGGATCTAGTACCCTGCAGGTTACTTCATCCAGAAACTGTGAAAACTTCAGCTTAGCTTCAATCTTCTCCTCTATACCTGTTGATGCAGCAGAAGCAACAGTGGAACAATGAGTTGAGATCTGACTCTGCACAGACTCCTTGGGTCCCACCGGCACCTTCTCTGCTGTTTGCTGGCTCTCTGGTTGCCTTTCACCATGCTGGCAGCTGTCCAAGTTCTGGCAGCCAGCCTCAGAATCACTTCCTGACTCATGTCTACTTCCTGAGCTGGCACGGACTCTAAAGACTTCTTCGCTGTGCTGCTTGATGGAACTTCGCAGCAGACAGGTGGCTCCTGAGCTCCAGCTGTTTGTGTCCCAACTGTCATCCTCACTTGAGCTGCTGCTCTGAACACTGGAGCTGGAGCTTCTGAAACTCATTGTAGAACTGCAGAAGCTGGTTGTGGAGCTGTGCAGGCTCTGGTTGGAGCTTTGAAGTGCAGAAGAAATAGGAAAGCTCTTGAAGTTGGACAGAGAACCTTGTAAACTGGGCAATGACCCCTGCAGGTGTGAGATTGACCTCTTGAGGCTGACAGTTGAGTTCTTGTGACTGGGGAGAGATCCATCTCCATGTTGGCTGGTAAGTGCACCCTGTAAGGTTGGGGAAGAGAGACTAGATGGACAGCTTGGTGATAGATCCTCATCCAGGTCCATCCGTCGTGCTGAGAAAACAGGGCATGAAGCAGTAGAAGAGCAGGAACCACGATCCTGCTTGTTTAATGCTGTTTTGTGCTGTTGCTGCCTCTGCAGTGTGGAGATCGACCCGTTGAGTCCTCGGCCTGTTTTTGAAGTTCCTTTTTGCATTTTCGGCCTAAAAGCTACACTTTCAAAAACTGCACATGTGGACATGTGGACCATGGTGTGCAGAGTTGTACAGATTTGTCAGTCGCCCTAAATTGATCAGCTGCAAGTGCAATGGAGCAATACTCTGACTGTGAGGGTGACACACTTTATTAACCCCCTGTCCTGTTCTGTCAGGACCAATATGTTATGGCCAATTTGTCTTGTGGATAGGAAGACAGACTGTATGGACGCACATCCAGTAAATATAAAACAAATCTTTGCCTGATGAACAACATTGTATTCTGCCTTTCATATTTCTAATGGTAATGGTAATATTGCCAAAAACTATTTCCTTGCCTGCTCTCACGTACATATGAACATGAGTTCCATCCCATTCTTAATACATAGGGTTTAATTTGATGTCATCATACTAAGGGTCTGAGCCCAAACCCTGAAAAACATCCCCACACCATAATCCCCTCTCCATTCGAAAATTTGCATTGTACATTGTGATGTAAGGCTTGGATGAAACTGCTCTGCCATAGAAAATTATTCCATGAAGCTCTCTATGCACGTTTCTTGAGCTAATCTGAAGGCCACATAAAGTTTGGAGGTCTGTAGTGAAAAGTTGCTAACCTTTGTGCGTGATACACTTCAGCATTCGCTGTCGCCGCTCTGTTAGTTTACATGGCCTAGACATCCTTTGTGATTGCTGCCATTCGCAATCACTTACACTTTGTTATAATACCACTGACAGTTGACTGTGAAATATTTAGTAGCAAGGAAATTTCATGACTGGATTTGTGGCACAGGTGGCATCTTGTCATGCTAGAATTCACTAAACTCCAGAGAGTGACTCATTCTTTCACAAATGTTTGTAGAGGCGGGCTGCATGCTAACAGTGCTATGTTCTAACAGTGCTGCCACTAGTATTTCCAGGTCACTTGTTCATTGGAGTAGGGTATTGATTCTGGGTACCACAAAGAGAGAATGTTAGCAGTGATGCAGAATTGGAGTGCCATAAATCAATTATTCATTGGAAATGTGCTGTTTACAGTGGTATGCTGCAACACACTGACTGTATTATGGCTACTGCCTAGTGATGATCTCTTTATATTTGAGGACCAACAGACCGCTTACAGTTCTGTAATTATTATTATTCTTTTTACAGTATTATTATTAGAATTATTATGGGGTCAATTAACTGATCAGCCTTTTCTATCTCTCTGAATTTACAATGCAAGAATTTTGGTAAAATCACCATTAATGAGAACTTATTCTTGTATTGAGTGGAAAACTGTGATTGTTAGGCTACACCTTCAATTGGGGGTGGCAAACTGTCAAAAAACCCCGCCCAAAAAACAAAAAAGAAAACAGGGAAAATAACTTCTCTCTAATAATACTATCAAGTTGTTTTGGTCATTCTAGATTAAGCACATAGTTTAAAAACCAAAAGCATGATGACTCTTTTACACAAAATTGATAAAAAAAAAAACATCACCTACTAATCTCCTAATTAGGCCTTGAGGGTTCCCCACTGCTATTATTTCAATACAGTAGCATGTGATTGTCTGGGCTTTAGGATGCAAACTACTTTATTTTATATACTTATAATACAGCTTCACCATTTTAGTAATTTGATATTTAGTATCCTAATGACTAAATTGTCAACAAAAGGCTATACACTGTGACTGTATACTCTAGATAGGTCATAGCTAGACAATACAATTGTTCATATTATTAATTTATATACATTATTTACTTCTAAAAAACATTTTTAATTGCAAAGTTTGTCTTAAGTTAAGTCTTAAACAATTATTTTTGATTATCAGACTATATTTAATATTTACAGTTTACAGTCCCTGCAGATGTTGCGATGGGGTTGATGTGACACATGCCAACAAACCGTTCATTATGTCCCTGACCAGGGCACCTCCACACATGGACTTGTTTGTTGTCTCCACCAAGACAAAAGCAAGATTCATTACTGAAGATTACTCGCTGCCATTCTCAGTCACCCCATGACAGCATTGCAGTGTTTGGTAATGTTGGCGTATTTATTTTGTTTGTTGTAATGGTTAGTACTTGTAGTCCAGGAGCTTGTGCAGAGTGAAAATTTTATTGTACAGTGCAACTGCTTGTTTCTCTATGCATATGAGCGTACTATGGTGCCATCTAGTGCCTATGTAAACACATGATAAATTCTCTCCCTTGACTACCCTGAATAATAAAGATGTTTTGCTGGTGTCTATCAACAAAGTCCTTTAAATGCTAAACAACATCTTTTTGTGCTAAAAACTAAATTTATGATTGTTTGATATGTTTCACTATTTGTAGATCACTATAAATAACTGATTTGGGAGCCAAATACTTTGTAAGGCTACTGTTAATTTCTTCTGTGTCTTTGTGCATGGTCACACTGAAGCCCTGACTTCCATGTGATCACTCCAGACACAGAGCTTTGCAGTTGACAGTCTTAAATCTCATTCACTGTCCTCACATTACAGCTTCTCTCATATGGTCATTCTGTAGTTCCACCCAATGCAGAGTAATATCACCCATCTGAAGCAAAAGTAGAGACTTCGCAGACTACATGGAGTCTTAGCATGTACTGTGGCGCCCATCTGTGCAAACCTCAGGTGCCATCCCAGGAAAAAAGGGTGTGAAGCTTACTCCACACTCTAATGTGGTGAGTGGTCCCACTCCAGGCATGGTCACAGAGCCATTTCTCCTACTTGCTATCTTGTACTGCCCATTGTCTTTTTATGTCTTCCCAGCATTGATTAAATCGGGTGCCATGGGGAGTTTTTTCCAACGTGCTCTGGCTAGTCTACTTCGAATCCCACTGGAACCTTTGGAGAAGCCCCTGGAAAACTCAGTGGTGACTGAAGACCAAGTGGCACAGGGCAGCGTCAGCCATGGTAGCACACTTCAAGCGGAGAAAATTTGGTTGTTTGTACTGGACAATACTGACTTTGTCATTTTGGGTTTACATTGGTTGCATAGACATAACCCCCTCATTTCATGGTCAGATCGTGAGATTTTGTTTTGGTCAGAACATTACACATCATTATTTATAATTTTCCTCGCTTTTGGTCAGCTCTACGTCTGTAGAGAGTTCTGATAATTACTCCTTGTCATGTTTCCTCAGAGTACACAGACCTGGCGAAGGTCTTTAGTAAACATGACTCAACTAAGCTTCCTCCACAAAGAACAGGTGATTGTGGCATTGAACTAATCGTTAGCCAAATACAACTCAAGTCATTTACCCACCCTCTCAAGTAGAGAAAGGCCATAGAGGAGTATGTACATGTGGCACTGATTTCGTTCCTGGGGTACATTGTTAGCTATTAGCTCTCCCAGTATCATGGCTCAAGCTTTTTCCAGTCCGCTTGTTACTCTCACATGCTGTCGTCGGCTGAGAGGAATTACGGAATAGGAGACTGGGAATTGCTGGCTACGAAGTGGGCCCTAGAGGAATGGTGACACTAGCTAAAGAGTGCTCATCCTCCTTTCATTGTTTTAACAGACCACAAAAACCTTGAGTATTTGAGGTCTGTTAAGAGAATGAACTCCTGTCAGGCCCGGTGGTCCTTGTTTTTCTCCAGATTTTACTGTGACTTACCGCCCAGTCTCACGGAACACTGAAGCTGATGCTTTATCACGCATGTATGAAATCTAGGCTGTTTCACCCAGCCTAGAGAATATGTTATCTCCCTCAATAATTGTGGCTCTCATCAGGTGGGAGATCTCTGAGGAGACCTCCTCTGCAGTGTCCTCTGAGTAATCTTTTCACAACTTTTTTCCATTCTTCGCTCACTTCAGGCCATCCGTGAGAAACTCGCACTTGCAAGCTGTTAGCCAGCTGCTTTTGGTGGGATAACATGATTTGTGACATCCACCACTTCATGGCTGTTCTATCTGTTCACAATGTAAAGTACCTTATACTCTCCTGGCTGGTAAACTCATGCCGAGATTGCCCAGAAGTTCTTCCACTTGTCTCACCCTGTTCCAAAGCATCTTAGGTTATTAGCCACTACTTGCCCATGCTGTGATCAGCTGGGCCCAGTGCTATAAACGTCAGGTGGACAGAAGTTACCGTCACGCGTTCTCTACCTATTTGTATTGCATTACTGTGTTTGACTTTTGCCTCATTTTCTGATACATCTTTTCAGCTCCGGTTTGCCACAGGGTGGTGCTAATTCATACCCTAGCAACTGTAAATGTCTGGAATATGTCTTTAAACTTTCGAATATGTCAAAAACTTGCTCATTTTCCACAAGGCTTATGGCTAGCCTAATTTATTATTAATTTCCCCAAACAAAGACCAAAGATGGGATGTTTAAATTCTCAGTTAATCTATGGAAGAGTGCATTACTAAAATCCTAGTAAGCAAAAGGATTTCAAGAAGAACAATTGTTAAACCAAGCATGTTGTTGCCACTGGAGCTACCATCACTATGGTGAGTGAGTTAGCAGGCATGCGGTACTGAAGTAGGCAGTCAACATGGGACCATCAAATGCCAGGAGGTATTTTGCACACTGGTTAAAGGACTTGCATTAGTAAGTTGACATGAATACAGTAAACCAAACCATACAATTTGGCATGTAACAAGGACAGTAGTTTTGAGTATGACACTAAAAAAACATTTTATTCATAATGCCATAGGTTATAAATACCTTCCACAGATCTAGGGCATTCCCAGCTGAGTGACCCACTCTCAGAAGCATTTCATGATACTGATAATGTACTTACACAAGGACCCTCTATTCTGTGCTTTTATGTGTATTGTTGAGAAGAGAGGGCTGCATGGCATGCAATGTAAATACATTGTAATACAAGGTATTAATATTCCCACCAACAGTCCATCTTTTACCACAAGTAGTCGCCTTCATGCTCAGCAGCAAGGCTCTAATTTAAAGCCTTATGCTGTCCCTTTGATCTGGAATGATTTCCTCTGTCAGCAAAGTTACTGAATATATTTACATCTTTAATGTTTTCCAGCTCAGTAAGCACTGTGATGCTGTGTGTTCATGTTAGTTACTTAGTTCAAGTTAAATTTTTTACACAGAAAGTATCACACTGGCAGGTTTAATTAATTAATTTTTTTTTCACACACAAGGACAAAATGTCACCATGACCTAATTCAGTTTGCCAGAATCTGAATGAAATGGTGTGCATTTCTGGCTATTGTCATAAAAATGCACTTCCTGTTTCCAGCCTAAACTGTACCCTTAGGTATTTCAAAACCTGTTTTAGGAGAGAGTCCTTCACATGTAAATCACAATTCACAAGGGGTGTGAGATAGTGGGGTGCAGTGCTTTTTTCCCCTTTTCCTTTTTTACAGCTGAAAATAAACCTGGATTGTAGTTGCACAGTTACCATGACAACAGCCTTATGCATATGTATGAGAACTGGCATATAACCACAGAGGGCCCAATTATTTTTCAGTGAGCCGGAAGAGATATGACTTGCACAGAACATAATGATACATGAGTTAAACATTACTGCATAGCCTTGGAGTGTGATAATTGGCATGACATGCTTATCTATCCATGAGAACAGAATTTTTACAAACTTTACACTTTACAATTTTTTTAAAGCAAATATTTAGGATATTTTGCTAATAAATGCATTAAACATAGGTTGTGTATATATATATATATAAATATCACAATGTATTGAGACAATAATGCACACCTCAAGCAGATTACTTAAACAGAAAATGCAATAACTAGATTAAACAGTCACGGACAAGAAAAACAACACAGAACAAAAAATTTTATAACAATAAAGCAAAATATAATTAAAAAACACATTGTCTTCAAAGAACACACTTCAGGATTTTTCATATTTCATTTACAATAACAATTTCTTTGCTGAATTAACATAACATAAAATGTGGCTTTGGCTGAAGTTTTGGCACATTTTATAATGTATGTTTGTTCCAATATGTTAAACTTAACAAAAAAAATGTGCAAATGTCGTGTCACCACGCATGTATATACTTTGAAATATTTATCTCCAATGGTGGAATTCTTCCTTTGGGGCACAAGCCAGTGGTTTTGTCCTTAGCTTTTACCTATATGCCTCTATGTTTAGCTGGCTGACAGCTTGACACAGCTACGTGAGAGCTAGAGTGATGTAAGTTCGTGAGCATTAGCATGAGTTATGTCTACTGACGTCAGGCACTATGTATAAAAGCTCAGACAGTACAGTGAAATGTTTTGAGAACAATTTGAAAACCTGAAAAAGAAAATGTATAACTGCAGTGTAGCACAGACAGAAATACCTTGTAAGGCAAACCGGTCTTAATGGATAAAAGCAGTAAAATGTTATCTTTGCTCTGTCTGCATATATGAATGCCACAGTGCTCAGAGTATTACATTTTTTGCCAATCTTTTCTGTAGACCTTTATTTGAATTTAGCAGACTAACTGGTGAATGGCTAAAACATGTTGTCTGGAAACCCCATGGTGTAATTGAACACAACTGGAGAGTTATAGCAATATTGACATATCTGTTGACTCATGACTGCTTTCCCCGTGCCATCTAGACTTCATTTCTGTTGTTGCAGTCATGTTAGGTCATAACATAAAGGCACATACTTACAGTGGGGTGCGAAAGTTTGGGCAGCGTTGTTAATTTTCGTGATTTACCTTTATAAAGCATTGATTGTTTGGATAAAAAATTGCGTTAAATATATCATATAGGGGTCAAACCCAGTGATATTTGAGAAGTGAAATTAAGTTTATATGATTTACAATAACTGGTTAAACAAAAGTAGGCAGGTGCATAAATTTGGGCACTGTTGTCATTTTATTGATTTCAAAATCTTTGGAACTAATTATTGGAACTCAAAATTGTTTTGGTAAGTTCAGTGACCCTTGACCTCCGTACACAGGTGACTCCAATTATGAGAAAGGGTATTTAAGGGGGGCAATTGTAAGTTTTTCTCCTCTTTGCATCTTCTCTGTAGAGTCGCAGCATGGGAGTCTCAAAGCAACTTTCAAATGACCTGAAAACAAAGATTGTTCACTGTCATGGTTTAGGGGAAGGATACAGAAAGCTATCTCAGAGATTTCAGCTTTCAGTCTCCACTGTGAGAAACATTGTGAGAAAATGGAAGACCACAGGCACAGTTCAAGTCAAGGCTCGAAGTGGCAGACCAAGAAAAATCTCTAATAAACAGAAGCGAAGGATGCTGAGAACAGTCAGAGTCAACCCACAGACCAGCACCAAAGACCTACAACAAGATCTTTCTGCTGATTGAGTCACTGTGTGTGCATTCGTTTCAATGAACGAAATATTCGGCGATGGCACTTTACACGAAAGGAGATGAGCTTGGATGGTGGCAGAGGAGTGATGCAGAGGAAGCCTTTTTCTCCTTGGTCCCCCACATCACAAACAGAGCCGCTTGAGGTATGCTAAAGCACATTTGGACAAGCCAGCTTCATTTTGGAATAAGGTGCTGTGTTATTTGGGCATAACAAGGGCCGTTATGCATGGAGGAAAAAGAACACAGCACTCCAAGAAAAACACCTGCTGCCTACAGTAAAATTTGGTGGTGGTTCCATCATGCTGTGGGGCTGTGTGGCAAGTGCAGGGGCTGGGAATCTTGTTAAAGTTGAGGGACACATGGATTCCAATCAGTATCAGAAGATTCTGGAGACCAATGTCCAGGAATCAGTGACGGGGCTGAATCTTCCAACAAGACAACGACCAGAGGAACAAGTACAACGTTCTGGAATGGCCATCTCAGTCCCCAGACCTGAATATTATTGAAATCTGTGGTGTCACTTAAAGAGAGCTGTCCATGCTCGGAAACCATCAAACCTGAATGAACTAGAGATGTTTTGTAAAGAAGAATGGTCTAAAATACCTTCAGCTACATTCCAGACTCTCATTAGAAGCTATAGGAAGCGTTTAGAGGCTGTTATTTCTGCGAAAGGAGGATCTACTAAAGTTTTTTTTTTTGGTGCCCAAATTTATGCACCTGCCTACTTTTGTTTAGACAGTTATTGCACACTTTCTGTAAATCATATAAACTTAATTTCACTTCTCAAATATCACTGTGTTTGTCCCCTATATGATATATTTAACTTATTTTTTTTATCCAAACAATCAATGCATTATAAAGGTAAATCAGGAAAATTAACAACGCTGCCCAAACTTTCGCACCCCACTGTATATATTGCTATGAACTAGAAAAGATCTATAAGGGAAATCTTTTTGAATGAATTCAATTAAAAATAATTATAAAAATGTTTTTCTTAAAAAGCCACCACACGACAGGATATGCAGTTTCTGACACATGAAGTGTCTGTGTACCATTTTCCAGCAACAGCAATGAAGCAGTACACCCCCCCACCCCTGCCGCCAAAAAACTCCACAAAAAGAGTTTATTCGAAATTGTTTTTGCCAGTTTTTTCTACATTTAAATCAGATTTACATACAAAAAATAAAAATGATAAAATCTCTAATATAGGATGACCGTTGCACCACACAAACTTCGTTCAGAAAAATGTTTCTAGTGCAGGACATACAATGGGGCCCATATACTACAACTTACTCCTGTATTTGGAAAATATTTTAGTCATCCATATTACTTTATGGCTCTTACAACATAGACACCTAGATAATTTCATATCCTCTCTCTTATATCTTAGTGTTATCCACCACATACCTATATTTTCTTTGCCCTCCTCTGATTGTTTTGCAGTCACTGCTATCGAGCCTTCAGATCTTTAGCAGCACACTCAGGTGTCTCATATTTATTTTAAAATGTAAAGCTTTATTTACGCCCAAAATATATGGAGGCATGTAAAACAAAATAAAATATACAGTTTTCCACCAGTTACTAATGCCAGAAATAAAAAATTTAAATCTTAGGTTGTGTCAAAATTACAGTATTATTGTTGTCTTGGGTCTGAAATTTACAGGCCCTACAGAGAACTAAGGGATGCTTACCATCTGCTACAATTTATGAGCATAGAACCAACATGGTTGCTACATGTTCTTATAATAGTGTCAGTTTTGCCATATCAGTTGAGCCAGAGTCTTACCCTGAAGGGATAGAACAAGCTACACTGCTCCACCTAGACTGCTATTAAGGTAATAAGGTTTTTGTAAGGTAATAAGAGAAATTCCAGGGAGGCATTTCAGGTAGCCAAGAAGTCATTCTCCCCTGTGTACTTTTGACTTTATAATCTTTCAGGCCTTATACATGCCAACAAACCTATACAACATTCAAGTGGAAAAAACGGAAAAGCATAATATGGCCTATTTAAAACAAGCTGTTTAACCATATACCTCCAACCTGGTAACTTTTTTGGTAAAGTTTTTATTATTAAGGGAAGAAAAAAAGACAAAACCTACATGGCCCTGTGTGAAAAAGTATTTGCCCCCTAAACCTAATAACTGGTTAGGCTACCCTTAGCAGCAGCAAATGCAATCAAGCGTTTGTGATAAGCGTAATGTGAGTCTTTGTTCCATTAATCACAGCACGTCTTCCTGGTCCTGAAGCAGCAAAACAGCCCCAGACCACCACACTACCATATTTCACTGTAGGTATAATGTTTTTTTTCTGAAATGTAGTGTTACTTTTACGCCAGATGTAATGGTACACACACACCTTCCAAAAAGTTAAACCTTTGTCTTGTCAGTCCACAGAATATTTTTCCAAAAGTCTTGGGCATCATCAAGATGTTTTCTGGCAAAACTGAGATGAGCCTTAATGTTCTTTTTGCTCAGCAGTTGTTTTCGTCTTGGCACGCATTGACACACATTTTTGCCCAGTCTCTTTCTTATGGTGGAGTCATGAACGCTGACCTTGACTAAGGCAAGTGAGGTCTGCAGTTCTTTGGATGTTGCTGTGGGATCTTTTGTGACCTCTTGGATGAGTCGTCACTGCAATCCTGCAGTAATTTTGCTCGGCCGTCCACTCCTGGGAAGGTTCACCACTTCCACATTCCACGTTTTTAATAGTGATACACTATTAAACCACAATTATGTTAACATTCATTTAAAAAATGCATTTTATGTTTACTTGTGTTGTCTTTGACTAATATTAAAATTTCATTGATGATCTGAAACATTTAAGAGTGACAAACATGTAAAAACAATAAGAAATCCTGTAGGGGCAAACACTTTTTCACACCACTGTATATTTTACAACCTTTTAATATGGTGGGATTTATATATACATTGTATTGGGTGATTGCTGATTGGGTAAGACCTCAGATACAGTCATCAAATGAGAGAAAATGCAGCATGTTTTGCAAAAAACTAGATAAAAAGAATGTGTTTCTAGATCACAGAAAAACTATTTATCTATTTTTACACGTGTCCCTTATGCAAATGTATACATTTAATCGAGATTATTAATGGTTTCATGTGTAATTCAAGGATTAGATAAGATTCCTAGGGGTTTTTCATGCCAAGGATTTTTTTTCCCTTTGTTTTAGCAATGGTTTTATTTGTGCATATTCAGAAAATTTGTGCCTCTTGTCACTTTTACCAACACGGATAACTTGTTAACCCTATTCTTGCCTGTTGTTGAGCCAAAAGATAAATGTATTCAAATCATATTCAGCCATAGGGATTGCCTCTGGATATTTTTGTTGTCTTTCTCAGTGTTTTTCATCACAACCCCCCCCAGCCCATACCCAGAACACAAGCAGACAGGAGATGTCTGTATGCATTTGGCAGGCTTGGTGGCAGGTACACAGCAGTTTTCATACAAAACAGTATGAATGACATCTACATCAGGGAAAAGATAATAGAGACAGCAAGAATTATAAAGGCATCACAGTCAGGCAGGTGGAGGTCAGGCAAACAACCATATGGAAAATATAGCTCCTACAGAGGGCCTGCGGTGAAACTAGGTTGGGCTATAAATGTACTGCACTGGTTATTGAGAGGTAAAGGAGAGACAGGGGACAGAGGACTTTCATTCTATTTTTATCCAAAAGCTGGAAAGCATTTTAGCTGAAAAACACTCCACTCTTTTCCAGTCACACCTCTGTCCTCGCCAAATACAAAGTAAACAGTCTGCCTGTAGGATCCCATTGCATGCAGACAAACATTTGCATGTCTGTGAACAGAAACACAGTTTAAGGCTTCTTCTTTCACTTTCGTTGTGTCCAGTCAGGTTTTCTTCTCAAAAAAAGCTTTAAAGCCTCCGAAGTGTAATTGGTAATGAATTCCTGCACTGCTAAAACAACAGCAGTACTAATAAAATAGGAGCTTAACGGCAAACAGAGCTCATCACAGCTCTGTACCTTGTTGTTCTGGTGAGTCATACCGTAACTCCTTTCGGGTATTTTTAGCTCCACCTTATCTCTCCTTATTATGTCTGGGAACACAAGGGTCACTGTTGGATGCAACACTTCACAGATACTATCACCTTGTTTGTGCATTGTTTCTATGGTAACATTTGACAATGGTAGCAACAGCTGGTGGAATATTGCATTGAGTAGATGTCTGACTTTCCGTGATGATGAATAAGGGTGAAGGGAGTGGTGATTTATTGCATGACGAAATTAATATAATGCATTACAAAAATGTATGGGACAAAAAAAAAATGTATTAACTTTATGTTGTACCATGGACCAATGGGAAATGGGCAACCGACTTCCAGTGATATACACAGTAGTCTGTGTGGCTGCTTTCTAGTTCAGAGGGGATTTGAAGGTTTTATATAAATGTCACTGAAAGCAGTTGTATGCCATTTGATTAGGAACAGATTATTTAAATTGTGTAAAACATTTTACTATAATCTGTTCTAATAGGTTTAATGTCAAAAGTAACTAAAGGCTTTAAGTATGTTCAATTACTTAAAATACACAGAATATTTTCTTCAACTCTCCAATGAAATAAGAGCGTAACCCTGTAGTGACAGGATGATTCATGGAGGACATCACTGCACACTGAATGTCTGCAATTGAGGTTGCTCAATTCAGTCAGGTACAGCATTAATGGCCATCGTGCTTATGTGACGTGTGGTCAAGCGTGAATCTTAATTTTTTCTTGTATCGTTATGTCAAACCTACCCAAACCTACCCATCATTTTAATAAACCCAAAACCTAGTCCTAAGAGTGCCTAATCCCATCTCTAAACTTAAACTCGATCCAAAACCTAACCCCAACACTCACCCTGGCACTATAAGATTAACTTCAAACCTAATCCTAACCCTTACGCTGGCCCTAATCCTAAATTTAACCATAACCTCAACCCAAAAACTAATCCTATCACTAACTTTAAAACTTAACTTAGTTACAGGGTGGTATGAGCAGCATGGCTGTAACAGTTTGTTGATGCTGAAATGGTCTGTATTACGCCTAATGAACATCTATTTCTATTATTTTCTTCTTTTGCTGGCAAAGTTTCTCAAATTATTTTAAAAACAATGATTCAATTGATTAGTAAATATTATTTAAGCAATCTTATCAAATTCTACAATTGTTGCTGGGGTGGACAATAGCTCCATCACACATGGATCTGTATCCATTTCACAATTCTATTTTTCTGTACAAAATTCTACCTAAAAAAAACCACCAAGAAACAAGTTGTTATGATACAAATATTTAACCAAGAGTAATTTTAAAATGCCAAATATTACAAATATTAATATTTGCTCTGATTTATATCAAACTCATCAATTGTCCTATCAAGTGACAGTTATGTGTATATTTTCAGCCCGAGCATAACCCTAATAAATGGTTGATAGGCATCTTAACCTATATAACTGAACACTATTTGTAGCTTTCCACCCCTCAGTTTGACATACAGCACTCTCTACACCATGCAACACTCTTATTCTTTGTATTCTGATTAGTTAATATTTAATAATATATTGGTTTCCAGTTGTCTTGAATGAAGGCATCAAAATGAAATTCATATGAAGGGGAGGCTAAGATGGAGATAAGACTGTAAGTTTCTAATCTTAAGGCCATATTGCTGTCAGCAATGTTTTAATTGTGGTTCTTGCTTCACATGTAGTAGCTGTCACATTCTGTCTAGTCTGTCCCCTGTTAAGCAATGTTGCCCTGGTTTTCCGTTTCTGTCTTGTCATTTCCATTTGTCTTTTGTTGTCCTTTGCCATTTGCTTCTGTTTGTTTTAGTTATTGCTTCTCCTGTCTCTGCCCCCTTGTCAGGCCCCTCACCTGTCCCTAGTTTGTAGCTCCACCCCTTCCCAGGTGTTCCTCGTTAGTCCTTGTTGCGTTATTTTCCCTGTGGTTTCCTTTCCTCTGGCTTGGTGTTATGTCTCTGTTAGTTGTTTCTGTTTCCCTGTTCTTCTGTAGGGTTTTGTTTCTTAGTTTTCCTAGTATTTTTGGTTTTGTTTTTCTCCTGTTAGTTTGCACTTGCATCCTGCCTCCTCGTTGTGTCCCCTTATAACAGTAGCAGTGCTTAATTGTTGTATATGAAAACATTATTGAAGCCTTTAAGCTTTATTAAGTCCTCATTTGCTGTGATATTGTTATGCATGTATAACCAAGAGGCACAAAGTTAACTCATCATATATCAGTTACTATATTTTTACTATCGTTAACTCGTACTCATGGCAATATACTTTTAAGAACTATTAGAAGTTGGTACCTCAATGCACAAATGTTGGTTTAACTACCATTTAACTGCTAAAAGCTACTTAAGACCAATCATATTTACAAGTAAATTAGTAGAGTGAAGACCTCCATTTTCTATCTTTGATTTTTTGTCTTTCTTTTAATATCATAGTTAACAATAACTGTGAGGCATATGATTCCTTTATACAGAGCTGCCATTTTAAAATAGTTGTTATTTCACTTTTGATTAAGGTATGTGATCTACTAGTAATTAAGGCATTTACTAATGACTATTAATCATACAGTACTGAGCCATTAATCAGGAAAAAAATAATAAGTAATATATTAACAACCACAGGACTGAGTTACCCAGCATATTCTCCTCAGCTAGTTATTGTAGGCTAATGGTAGCTAGAGTTCAGCAACTGCTTGATTTTTAGTTAATTTAGAGATTGTGATACATAGTAATTCTTGGAATGTTCTTGTTATTGTCATTGAGGAAGAATTAAGTTGAGCATGCTACAGTTACTGCTATTTCAGGTTTGACTAAAAATTTTTATAGGTTAGTCATGGGGAATTTGCTAGAATGAAAAGTATCTTCTAAGCAGATATAATTCAGTAAATTTAAATGGACGTCTGATATAATTTGATAGATCTTGGAGGTTTTTGATAAATCTGTTAGGTGTAGGGAATGTTGTGATAGGCCTAATAGGCCTCAAAAGTAGACCAATTATCCGAAAAAGCCACTTTTAATTTAGCTGCCATAATCTGCTATAGGTTTTGATGACATGTTAAACTGGGAACATATTATTACAGGTTCCTATCTCATGGATGTCCTCCTGGAGAATCCTCTGCACTGCACAAATAACTGTTGTTAAGAAAGGCAAGATAATGAGCTGTAACGTTCATGTGTATTTGGATTAGGGAAGACACAAATGTGCATGGCAGGTGGTATGCCAGGGTTAGTGTTGGGAACCGCTGCAAAGTTGTTCTTATTGACCATCCTATAATAAAACATTTACATTGACAGAAGTCATAGTACAACTGTATGTAAATTAATTGTGATGTTGTTACCTTAGGGGAAAGCTTGGGAACTGTAATTTGTGCTCATTGCAAGGTGATGTGAATTATCCAAGGGTTGAATGAGATGATAGTAAGTGCAAGCAGCTCAAGCATTTAACATTCCTCGATCCCCAGTGCCACATCTGTACCAGAAATACAGCAATATGTGCTATGGCCCATAGTTGCTTAATATTTATGTCACTGTCCATGCAAATAGACAAGCAACTCTTGCAGCAGTTACTTCCATATTCAATGAAGAAATTCTCCAAAAGCACATCATACAGGTCAGTCTAGCATTTTGTTTAGCTTCAGTGTGATATGGGAGCAGAAGACCCACTAGATTGCCTCTGTTAATACCACAACACTGGACACAGCACCACACCTTGGCTTGTGAGGTTGTTAATCAGATCCTGTGATAATGCACAATGTCATCTGCTCAAGTTTTGCTGAACTGGTTTGAAGAGCATTTTGGAGAGGAACGGTGTGATCTGCACATTCACTTAACATTAACTCAGTTAAGGCATTTTACCTTCATGACCTGTTCAAACTCCTTGAACTGGCACACTGGCCAGTGTTTGACCTTACTTGCATGGTTACACCTCATAACATGTCTAGCTTTTCCTAAGTCATCCCCTGAGGTAACGCCACTGTCATCATTTTACATACAGCTATCCTGTGACCTTTGGTATGTCTGTATGAATCATATTGGTAATGGACCCTATGCTGGGGTCACGGAGTGGTTTGGTAATTATAGAAATGGTATAGATCATGGAAATGATATTAGACACTAGACGGTGCTCTTGAAAACCACCATCCAACCATCATTTCACCATTTGCATTTCCCCATTGCAGTTCCAGAGAATTGTAAAATCTATGCTGAGGTGTATTAAAGCTGTTCTGCAGCTTATGGGGGCCATGGTGGATCTCCCTTTATGTTTTTGCTGACTGAGGTGATTTTTTTTTTTTTTTTAAGAGAGTGACATCCTACTATTGGGTTTTTTGTTTACAAATTATTGACAAAAATGACCAATGATAAGGCAGGCTTTTAGTGTCAGAGGAAGGTTCAATAGTTGTTATTGCTGAGTCTCTTAAACTGGATCAAAATGATTGTGACAACAGCAAAAAACTAAGTTGCTAATTTATAGTATATTACCTTCTAAAAGGGCAAGTGCCAGAGGTGTGCACCCATAGGTATCAAGACAGTAGCTGGCTAGCACAATTGATTGACAGTAATGGTATTATTGTTGCCTAGCAACAGGGAGCAGCACAGCCAGAAGAAGCATTCAAAAAGATGCTGTGACCCCTACAAACCCCCTGTTTTTCTCCTTTCAGCACTCAAAGACACATTATTATAATTTCATTTAATTTGTTGCCCATATGCACTTCATATTGTATCATTTGTGTGGAGTATGACACAGACCAAGATTTTACTGTGTGAAATATTTTTTTACAGCAGTAGACGCTGGCAGTAGACACACACAACGTCGCAGGGGAGCTCTTTACCAGTCAGAAGCATCCCTAACTAAACTCACTCCCTGACCATCACTAACAAAGACATTTAAACTACATTTAATTCCCTTATTTAAGGGCACACACCTTCCAAGGTTCTCCTGTAATGGCCATAGCATGATCAATAGTTTTCTTTCTGCGGTAGTCCTTTACTTAATTTGTTTTGTTGTTTTTGCAAGTTTGGGCTGAAACCTTTCTAAAGCTTCTCTTACAGTTAATGTATGTTTATATTATGTGATTTTTCAACTGGTCATGAGCATACTCATTTAGATTGGTTTAGGATCTGATAAACCGAATAAGAAATCTAATAAACTGAGCTGGGTTATAAATTATTGTATCAGTAATTGGGTTTGTTGGGGCATGTATACTTAGAATGCCATTGGATTACTCAGTCTGGGCAATATCGAGGAATAAAAAAGCAACATTTAACACAGCTACTGGAAGATTGCAACAAATTGCTCTCATTGTGTCTTGCCTTCAGAATAATAAGACTGACGGTGAAATACAGCAGTTTTAGAGGAGCACTTAAGCGTAGAGATTGATGATAAGATTATACCACATAATGAAAATTTCATGACTAAAAGGAAATTCATAAATAGGACACTGTATAATAGTTAATTAGAAAACTATTAATGCAACTCACTGCAAGTTATGTAAAAAAGATTGCGTGCACATTACTTTCCAATTACTTTACAGTAAAGTATTATAAAAAACATTGTGTATTATGCATATTGTACTTCCACGGATTCGATTTCTTCGGCTTGTGTTGACTGTGTCCACACAGGAAACTGCAGCAAGTTATTTAACTTTGTCCTAGCTGTGATGATGGATTTATATATTGTTTTGTATGTATGATTTATGTAGACATCTCTTCAGGGCACTGTCTTTTTTGTCTGACTGACAGTCCTGCAGTGTAATCTGTAACTCCACTATATGAACAGACAGGGACTACTGATTTTTTTCATCGTCACCACTTCATCTCTGATATAGAAACATGTTCTCCAAGTATGCTTGATTGGTTGTGCTTTTTGGACAAAACTTTAGAGAAAACTTTATTATGGAAAGTGCTCCACTGGGTAAGTTTTCATCAAAATATAAATAAAATGCAAACAATTTTGGATTTTATATAAAACATTTTGTAGTATTTAAAAATTTCAAAAAATGAGACTTCCAAAATATTTGCAGAAAAATATAAAAACACATAATACTATATAGCAGTATTTCTCTACTCAACTCTATACCAGAACCAGAAAAGCACCACACTAGCATAAATCATCTTAGATTAGTAGGTTTTTCTTTCAGGGAAAAGGGAATCAGGCCAAAATTAGGAAGGATTTTTTTTTTAAAATGTATATCATTTGAGACAGGATGAGATTTGTGAACATCCTCCATTTTCAGAGGTTTAGCTTCATTGTAATTTAGATGAACTGCAGTTGCAATCATTATTATCTGCCTTGCATGGATTGCGCAGATGGAAATGATTGATGTTGACTGTGGAGACGGTTTACTTCAGTGCTTCTCAAATTAGGTGAAGATGATTCATAAATAAGATTATCCTATAATATTTAACTACATTAAGGGGGTCTCCATGCTTGAACTGTAATTATCTCGGCTGAAGAGACGAGGACAAGACTTAACCTTCACCACCGCGCTAAGCTTGCTTGTTTATTTGCCTGGTGTTCTGTTGGCCGATTGATCAAGCTATGAAGTGACTCCGAGTAGCTCCCCATCAATTCTGAAGCACCCTTAGGTTGGAGAAGGCTGGATGAAAGAAACAGATCTCAAATAAGATCAAAGACAGCAAATCAATGGCTGATGCCTTTCCTATAATATGGCAAATGAAAAGCAGGCAATTGATACCGGCTTTTGCAACTAGACTGGTGCTGCATACTGTTCTACTATTCACAGGCTATATTTGTCTTATCCTATGAGGCAGGATGGTAATGTGGATTTATACATGGACCCATTTATGTAAAATGCCTTGCACTATTACCTGATTAACCTATTTTTCATTACTGGTATTTAATTGCTTGTTTTAGACAGCCTACTTGATCTGTATAGTATCAAAAATGCATTACCTGTAAGCCTATATATTTGAACCATTTAACCACTTTAATTTAAGTAAACAACTGACGGGAATAAAACTTGGTAGGCAGGTTTGACATTGTGAGACATGCGAATGATTCAGGTTTCATGATTGGACAAGCTGTTATACCTGAATGATCCAACAGCTTTCAAAGGTTAAGCAAGCAGTAACACATACCTGATGTATATAAGAACATAGAGCATTATGATGACTGCTCTTAAAACCACATCAGCATTACCAAAGACTGCAGTGGTGTCATGGAGTGACTCTGAATGATAGTGACAGTCTTGGTGGAGACAACCAACAAATCTGTGTGTGGAGGCACCATAGACAGCACCAATGGTTTACTGTCATGTGTCACATGTCCAGAGGACCTGCTGCCACTCCACCTGCACCCCTACTGCAAAATCAGCATGAAAATATTTAAACTGCATCGGATGGATTATCGCAGGACACTCCATGCATAGATGTCTCAGAGACAGTAGTTCTAGCCCAATAAATTTCCCATATCTGTCTAAATGTGTTATTAATTATTGTTCCTGGTAAGCTTTACATTTATTCTGAATAGCATTGCAATCTTGCACTTAAAAAAAATATTTTTTTGACAATGAGTATAAATATAATTAATTGTGAATGACATTAATACCTATTACTCTACATGTATTAGGCTTTTCTATAGCTAGCAAAACGCTACTACTTCAGCTGCTACTTAAACACCTGGGTAATTTTAAGCTAAAGGCTGTTTCATCCCTGTAACATGCCAGCAGTTTGATTTTGTTCTGACATTGGTGGGTTATCCATTTGCATCTTTACTTGCTGATGTGTGTTTCGGGCAGTTCAGTCTGACAGGACCTGCATAGGGCATGCAGGTCAGGTCATTACATGGAAAATAATGAGGACCGGAGAAACTGTCTTGAAGTGGAAGTGACTTGCTTTGAAATAATTTCCCCTGGTAGCACCAGTGCTCTTTCAGGGAAAGTTTAGTCCGTAGACTGTAATTGGACCTTGGGGGTTAGGTACAGCATCCAGCACCTAAAATACATTTGGAGAGAGATGTGATTTTAATAAAGAACAGAAAGCAAATGCTATCATACAACAACAAATTAAATATGCTACGAGCCAGCTACTAAGTAAATCATAACGTATGTACATGTTGTAATAAATGATTGCATTTACTGTGTTAGAGCAGAGGTCTCCTTTCATACCGTATACATATTTCAGGAGTTTTCGGTATTAGGAAAAGGAAGGAGAGAATAAGAGGTGAAAAAAACAGACTTTCCAAAACTCCAGGAATTAAAAATTAATGAATAAATATAGAGCAAAATGAGACTCCTATCAACCCTGCTGGAAAACTGTCACCAATAGACAAAACATTTATCTTCTAAAGAAAATCAAGCTCCACTCCTGCTTTAGATCTGCAAAAACAGCTATTTTTGGTCTTTCCTTTCACCATGAGAAGACAACTCAACACTTTGGGTCTGAAATCATTTAAAGCTTTTATAACTGTATAACTGTTACCATAATTATGTTTACATCCCTTTAAAAACAAAAAGCATTCATTAACAACCATTTTGACTGTAAGTTAACAAAAGGAAGCCTGACTTTTGCACTGTGATTTTAGTATCAGTAATCCCAAATCCGTCCGATATTAAATGTAGAACTACAAATGGCACCTGTTATTTTTGGACTGCTCTCTAAAGCAACTTGGTCTTTTAGAAAATTCGTGTGCTGGACAGCTCCATTCCTGGCTCAGGTGGGCGGAGCGTGTTTCGAGCACGACGGTGTGAATGCGACCTCTCCTCACATCATCCCGCGTCCGTGTTGTGGCGGAGAGCCGTTTACTGCTACTTAGATGCAAAACGGGGCTTAAATTAAGAGATCTGATTAGTAACAAAGGCAAGAGACCAGTGGAGATACTAAGCATTTACTGCGGTCAGATCGACTTTCCGTGCTACCATAGCTGCTTCTTTTATAGTTCGGAGCTCCTGCAGTTGCTTCAAGGAATGATAACGAGCGAAAGAGTATGTTATTGCTGCTGTCGCCATCTTCAGTGGCTCGTGTTTATAGTCGATGAACGTTAACTTTGCAAGACTGGTCTGTAATTGAAATGGGAGTTGGTGCACCGTGAATGCAATGAGGGGTGCCAGAATTCGACGCCTCTCCACAACGCGCCGTGGAATCGCTTTACTTTTTCGAGAATAAATGGGCTGCAGGAGGACAAGCACTTAACCTAAATCCAAGCATGAATGCACATGGATTTCCGCGTTTGATGCTTTCATACTTACTTTTGCAGGGCGCTGCTACCCTTGGCCAAGGTAAATTACTTCGCACTTCGTTTATGTGCATTTCGACATTTGTTATCTGTTGCATTTGTGTGCTTATTGATAAGCACGTGCAAAATACGCATGCAAGAGCCTGTTCAACAGACACTGTAATTTGTCATGGTATTTTGAACAATCACTTCACTTTTCATGTGTGGAATGCTTTCCAATTATTAATGTGTTAAATTTATATGTTGTAGGTTCAATGTGCGGAGCTGGGTGCAATCTTGAAAATGGGTTTTGTGATAAGAACGGCGAGTGCACGTATGTCTAAAGATGCAGGCATCTTATTTTTATCTTCTGTAATGTTCGGTTGCACAGCAACAGTGTTCCCGAAAAAAATGAGCCCATGTTTACTTTGTGCTAAACATGTACTTTGTGTTAGTGCATTAAAATCACATTGTTTATTATACTGCCTTTATAGTTTGGGATTGCATTTGGAAGGCATTAATTAAATGATTTTCATCATGAACATCTGGTTTCTGGCAAACCTTCGATCCTACATGTTAATTAACAGAGATAGAATAACAGATGTTCAAATGATACACTCAAATGATATTCTGCTTTTCTCAGGTGCAGGCCAGGCTGGCAAGGTGTGACATGCGAGCAGTGTGTTCCTTTTCCAGGTTGCGTTCATGGAACGTGTACGAAAGCCTGGCAGTGTATCTGTGAGCAGGGCTGGGTGGGCAGTCAGTGTGACCAAGGTGAGATCCTTTTATTGAAAATCCAAAAATGTCCCAGTTACATATAATGAGGCAGACTTTAGCCAAGCAGTGCAGTTACAAGACTTTAATAGGGGAGCAGTGAGCAGTAGACGGATTCTGCAATAGATAATAACCTCTATCGGTTATTTTGTCTTTAGACATCCATCTGTGTTCATCAAAGCCTTGTCCTGGAAATTCAACTTGCATTGAGACTGGGGAGGGAGGATATATCTGTATCTGTCCTCATGGCTACACAGGAATAAACTGCCAGTTGAAGAAAGGATTATGTCTAACAAATAGGTAAGTAATGTTTTATAACAAATGAAAATTATTTTCCTGTGGGACCTTTTTTCTGCCATAATTGCATCAGTATTCTTAGTGCAATAATCTGGTCTATTGGTTACTGAAAAGATTTAAAATAGTACCTCAGATTTAGCTGTGTGATTAATATTGATTTACAATGAGCAACCTTATTTAACCCTGACACACAATCCAACAACATACAAATTAAATTGGTAGAATCAATCAAGCATGTGAGTGCTTTGCTAGAAGGCATTAATTAAGTGAAACGACCGTCTTAAAGGAGCATCCTAAAATAAGTAGATGTAGCAACAGCTCACTGCTTTTTTTTGGATAGCATGGGATTAACACAAATTTAAACAAGTTGTGCATTTTACCCAAAGGCTCCAGACACATTTCTATACTAGAATGACTATGATTTACCTAAGATTCTTAAAAATTCCATTTGTTTATTTATTTTTAGCACCCCATGTCAGAACGGAGGCACCTGTATCGATAATAATGGATCTGACAGCCATTCATCCTGCCTGTGCCCACCTGGATTCACTGGAGATTTTTGTGAAATTGATGTTGATAAGTGTGAACCCAACCCATGTCTAAATGGGGGCACTTGCACATATTATGAGAAAGCTTACACATGCATTTGCCCCCCTGCCTTCTCTGGTTCCATCTGCAACACCAGCCTGGCTTCATGCTCTGAGGGCACCTGTGGAAAAAGAGGCACCTGCTTAAACAGGACTGATGGTGGAACTCATTGTGTATGCCCACCAGGCCTAACAGGCCCTTCATGTGATCTCCACAAACCCAAACCAAAAGCCAGGCCTAAGACCCCAGGCCTGGGCCATTCTCCCCTGCACTACACCGTCCACAAGCTTCTGACGCCCCCTGACCGCAAGCTTTTGAAGATCACCTTAAAAGAGACTATGCATGCCTCCAGTCCCCTGGTCACTCGCAGTCAGGTCATCTGCTTTGCCATTCTGGGTCTGCTCACCTGCTTGGTGATTTTAGGAACCACAGGAATCATCTTCTTCCATCGCTGCGAGATGTGGCTCGCCAATGCCAAGTATAGCCTGCTGGTGCGGCAGCAGAGGGAATGTCTTCTGAAGGCTACCAATAGTGAGGATCACCCTGTAAACATCATCCTGCCAGAGCAAATTAAACTCACGAATTATGAGAAGCGCTACATGTCTATATAAGTACTAGAAGATACTGCCAATTGGAGGGTTATTAAAAGGTTTAATTTCTAATATTTAGTATATTTGAGACCTAAATAAATTTTGTAAATAAAAGAAAGGAATAACTTGGTAAAGGACCAGAAAAACAAATTATTTAAAAAGACAGATTTGTAAAGGTTTCAGAAATCATCATGAGCAATAAACTACAAATTACTATGTGTTATATGAACATAAAATGCTAATCTATACATTCAGTGCAAAATAGACATCTGTGTAGCAAGAGACAGTATATGCATTTATTGTTGAGAGAACAGAGTGAAATAATGAAAGGAAGGAAGAAATGAATCCATACCTTTATATACTGCTTACTTTGGAGTATCTTGGAAACCACATCTCAGGAAAATAATGGAAAGAAACCTTGACCACATAATTTGGGGTACACGTGTGCAAAAATCTTGAGGGTTAGCAATGCCATAGAATGCATTTATTCAGTATTTTGAATAGTTTTCTCGTGTCTACAAAATAAGCGGTTTGGTCAGTGGAAAAAATGTCCAGATATTGTTTTACATACCCATTTACAGCACTAGAATAAAACAACCTGCTTTCTCTTTTTTGGTGAGCTCATGAATAATTTGAGTCCTCCGATTAGCTGATTTACCAAGAAACATCATGATAGCTCACACAGAGGCAACATGTTGACATAGACACAGGTAGAAATAATAATAATAATAAAAAAAACTTCCATGTAAATAAATTAGGCTATCATACTGTATAGTTAGCTAGGCTTGGTATTTGACGCTTGCTAGTAGCTAACACTGTACTAGCTTACTATATTTCAATCTTGACAACAACAGTAAATTATGTTAGATGTAAAACTTTTTTATGATGTTCTGGCTTCAGCTGTCAACAAATACATAAAATCACACAAACAGCATAGGTGGTAACGGATCCTCTATGCACATGGATTTACTGGAGATTTTTGTGAAATAGATAGTCTAAATGGGGGCATTTGCACAGATTATGGACATGCATTTAACCCCCTGCTTTCTCTGGTCCCATCTGCAACACCAACCTGGCTGTTTGCACCCGTGCAACAGGTGGCACACACTTAAACAAGACAGATGGTGAAACCCAATGCCTAAACCCACCATGGCTGCTACTTACAGGTTGCAGTTGGGGTTGTAATGGTATTAGCATTGGCATTGCTCTTCTTTAGTTTCTTCTGTGTCAAAAGCTGAAGGACGCATGTTGGATATTGTCCAAACTTTTGACAAAGTAAAATGTGCTGAGCAAGTCAACATCTTGTCTTGGATCTTCTGAAAGATGTAGGGCTTTTATTTGCCAACTTGATTACATTACATTCTTGTACTGTACATTTTGGTTTCTGTACAAGTTGAAGCATTCCATGTGGAACTGGGTATTGAATTAATAAAATATAATAATATATATATCTATATTCCACAATTCTATGGCACCTTTGAATGAATGTTTTAAAAATCCTATATTTTCTTGGTTAGCCATGGGCGTGTTCTCCCCTGTATTATTATTTACTTTAAGCTCATGTAAATAAAATACATCTTACCATTACAACTCAAACTCTGACCTGAATAGTCAATTCTTATGCTGTGAAATTAAAAGCAATTTTAATGACTGATTCGCAAGGGCATGTTTTAGCATTGCTTTAAAACACTTAAAACTGTTTAAAACCATTGTCTCCTCCTTTGTTTAACTGCATATTGAACAATTCTTAGACCTCTCATGAGCCACAGGACAATTGATCTTTCTGATTGTTTTTGTATGTATCACTGTAGATGTGTTGTGAATTTATGCTAACCCTTTGACTAAAAAGGATGTTATGATTAAAACTGATTATTTGATTTTATGATGAAGTCATAATTCTCTTAACTAGATGATGATATGCAGCCAAGTTGAAAATGTTGGTAAGCAGCATAACATGGAATTCATGTTAAAAGTACTAAGGGATTAATCTCAAGGTTATCTTTACGTGTCTATTCAGAGAGCACTAAGGATACAACAAGTTGCGAATTTACATTTCACAGGTTTGTCATATATGGCTTATACACCATATTGCCAGAAATATTTGCTTGTCTGCCTTCACACGCAATGTGGGCTTTATAGACAATTGGTCTACGTTTGAGGATAAGCCTGGTCTTTTGAGTCAGGACGTATCCACCCCTTGTGAGAAGCTGCTGCTCTCATTTCGTGTAATATAGCACGAGTCTTAATCAGAGTAGAGTAATCACTGACAAACCAGGGCCAAGACCAGGCAGCAGACAAACAGGCTAAACCAAGTGTCTGCTCGCTGCCTAGAGACGCCACATAGGATCCATAGAATCGAGACTGTGTCTGTTCGAGACTGTCAGACAACTAGAGCGTAAATGGTGCCTGACTAAACTTGAAGTATTCCAGTCTGCCTGGAAGGACAGCCTCATAGACTATAGAAAAGCTCGAAGTGTAGCACGTTCATCTTATCTGTCCTCACTGATCGATGATAACAAAAATAATCCAAGATTATTATTTAGCACAATCTCTAAATTAACCAAGAGTCAATCTGCGACTGAACCCCAGATACCGTTAACATACAGTAACAATGACTTTATGAATTTCTTCAATAATAAAATTGAAACAATTAGGCTAAAAATACAAAATGCGCAGGTAACAGCTTCAAATGTACCTCCCAGTACAGCTAATGCTAATCTAGAGCACAGTATAACTCCTGCAGAGAGGCTGGAATCTTTTTCTGTACTCCAGCAAGATAGCTATTTCAAATAATTTCATCCTCAAAATCATCTACATGCATACTAGATCCAGTTCCGACTAGTTTACTGAAGAAAGTTCTGCCAGAAATAACCGAGCCTCTTCTGTCTATAATAAACTCATCTCTTAGCCTAGGTTACGTCCCAAAATCCCTTAAATTAGAAGTAATTAATTAAGAAACCTAATCTTGATCCCTATGAGCTAGCAAACTACAGACCCATTTCAAATCTTCCATTTATATCAAAGATTTTAGAGAAAGCTGTAGCACAACAGTTAAGCTCCTACCTGCACAGGAACAACATACATGAAAAGTTCCAGTCTGGCTTTAGGCCTCATCATAGCACCGAGACAGCACTGGTGAAAATTGTAAACAATCTTTTAATATTTGCTGACAGAGGTAACTCATCCTTACTGGTCCTACTGGATCTTAGTGCAGCATTTGACACAATAGACCACTCCATCCTACTAGATAGGCTGGAAAACCTTGTAGGAGTACAAGGAAAAGCTCTTTCAATGGTCAGATCTTTTTTAAGCGACCGCTATCAGTTTGTAAATATAAACGGTCAATCGTCCACTCACACATAAGTAAAGTTTGGTGTTCCACAGGGATCTGTCCTAGGACCTATATTATTTACCTTATATATGCTACCACTCTGTACCATAATCAGAAACCATAACATAAATTTTCACTGCTATGCTGATGACACGCAACTGTATATCTCAGCTAGACCAGATGGTCCACTTCACTTTAATAAGATAGAGGACTGTGTTAGAGACATAAGAGATTGGATGTCAAGTAACTTCCTCCTATTGAACTCAGACAAAACAGAAGTTCTTCTTCTTGGTCCCAAAAGTGTTAGAAACAAGCTGTCTGCATTACCACTCAATCTAAATAGCTTCTTAGTTACACCAGGTACCTCTGTTAAAAGTCTTGGTGTCACGATCGATCCTGATTTGGCCTTCGATGAGCATATTAATAATATCACTAGAATAGCTTTCCTACATCTTCACAATATTACGAAGTTAAGAAATGCACTGTCACTACAGGATGCAGAAAAACTAGTATACGCCTTTATTACCTCAAGGCTGGATTACTGTAATGCCCTGCTTTCTGGTTGTTCCAGGAAAAGCCTTAACAAACTTCAGCTAGTCCAAAACGCTGCAGCTAGAGTCCTTACAAGAACTGCAGCTAGAGTCCTTACAAGATGGCCGCGAGCTGTAGTGCAGCAGCTTCTCACGCTCCCAGCGAAAACCCAGCTTTTATTTATTTTTACGTCGGTTCTGATAGCGACTTCATGCGCCTTAAGCCTGTGAGTTACAGCCAAACCGAACTTTTTAAGATTAAGGACAGCTCTGCGACAAAAGCAGCAACTATGGACAGTAGTTTCAGAGCCAAGCTGGGCAGACTACAACTTCTCCGGACACTGGCGTGGCGGGGCAGAGCGTACGAACAAAGGGCAAAAGGAAGCGATGCGAGCGAAGACTGAAGAGAGGGAAGCGGGCCGGCATGCTAGCCAGGCTCAAGGCTAATGCTGACAGACCCCCGATTCCATCTCACTTCCTGTCCAATGTTCGCTGTTGTTGGACAACAAGCTGGACCTTCTGCGGCTGAGGATGAGTGTTTCTGAGGAGATGAGGAACTGCGCTGTGATCTGTCTCACGGAAACATGGCTTAACGACAGCATGCCGGACTCAGCCTTTCAGCTCGCCGGCCGGCAGCTCTTCCGAGCGGACCGCAACCAGCTGTCCAGAAAAGCACGAGGGGGTGGCTTATGCGTCTACATAAACAAAGGTTGGTTCACAAACTGTGTGGTGGTAACGCCCTATGCTCCGAGGCGACAGAACAGCTGACCGTGAAGTGTCGGCCACACTATCTGCCTCGTGAGTTTACAGCGGTGTTCGTCATTGCCGTTTACATAGCACCGGATGCTAATGCTAACAATGCACTGAAGGAGCTACATGATAACATCAGCTCGCTTCAAAACAAGGATCTGGAGGCGTTTTACGTGGTGGCGGGGGATTTTAACCACGTGAACCTGACGAACATCTTGCCGAGACGCTGTGCTGCAGGACTGTTTCGCCTGCACAGACTGCTGTCCTCGGGTACATCAGCAAGTGTGTGGAGGATGTCACCACCACAAAGACTGTGACCTGCTACCCGAACCAGAAACCCTGGCTGAATGGAGAGGTGCGCTCTCTACTGAAAGCCAGGGATGCTGCCTTCAGGTCTGGCGACTCACAGGAACTCAGGAGGGCTAGAAGAGAGCTGACCGCAGGTGTTAAGAGGGCCAAAGCTGCATATGCTCTGAAAATCCAGGGACACTTCTCCTCCCAGGATCCTAGGACCATGTGGAGGGGAATTAAGTGCATCACAGACTTTAAAACCAGAGATGCACAATGTTCCAAAGACCCCTCCCTGCCCGAGGCTCTCAACAAATTCTATGCCTGCTTTGAGGACCCTGACACCCCGCCCAGCATAAGACTCACCCCTACACCTGGAGAAGTACCCCTCAGTGTGACACCAGCAGAGGTAAGGAGGACCCTCAGGAGGATCAACCCCCGGAAAAGTGCTGGTCCGGATAACATCCCCGGATGAGTACTACGAGAGTGCGCTGATCAGATCTCCGAGGTCCTGGCAGACATTTTCAATGTCTCCCTCACCCAGGCAGCTGTTCCCACCTGCCTTAAGACCGCCACCATCATCCCGGTCCCCAAGAGCTCCACAGTGACAGGTCTGAATGACTACCGGCCGATAGCTCTCACGCCGATAGTCACTAAATGCTTTGAAAGACTGGTTATGACCCACATCAAAGCCACCATCGACGTCACTGTGGACCCACACCAGTACGCCTACAGGAGGAACCGATCCACAGATGATGCCATTTCCTCTGTGGTCCACTCTGCCCCCACCCACCTGGAGCAGAAGGACTCTTATGTCCATATGCTCTTTGTGGACTTCACTTCCGTCTTCAACACCATGATACCCCAGACCCTGACAGATAAGCTCTCCTCACTTGGTCTGTGCTCTTCTCTCTGCAACTGGGTCCTGGACTTCCTGACCAACAGGCCGCAGTCTGTGAGAATCCACAACCTCTCTTCCTCCACCACAATCCTCAGCACTGGCTCCCCTCAGGGCTGTGTGTTGAGCCCCCTCTTGTTCACGCTGCTCACATATGACTGCTCACCCATCCACCCAGGCTGTCATATTGTAAAGTTTGCGGATGACACAGCAGTGGTCGGATGCATCACAAACAGTGATGAGTCTGGCTACAGGCAGGAGGTAGAACACCTGGAGGGTTGGTGCAGAAAGAACAACCTCTGCATCAACGTAAAGAAGACGAAGGAGATGATTGTGGACTTCAGAAGGGGCAGACATGCCCACCTCCCCCTGCATGTCGGAGGGTCTGCGGTGGAAGTGGTCTCCAGCTACAGGTACTTGGGTGTTCACCTGAGCAACAACCTCACCTGGAGCAACAACACTTCCAGCCTAGTCAGGAAGGCAGATGTGTGGTGGAGAGCGTCCTATGCTCCAGCATCAAAGTGTGGCACGGAAGCTGCTCTGCTGCAGACAGGAAAGCTCTGCAGATGGTGGTGAAGGTCTGTCGGAGTCAGCCTCCCCACCACCACGGACATATACACCTCTAGATGCAGGAAGAGGGCTACCTGCATCATGAAGGACCCCACTCATCCAGCACACTCACTTTTTGTCCCGCTCCCCTCAGGCAGGAGGCTGCAGAGCATTAAGTGTAAAACGAACAGACTGAGGAACAGCTTCATTCTGGAAGCTGTAAGACTTTTAAACGCCACTTAGTGGAACCACTGCACTGACACTTTGACGACACTAGTCACTTTAAATACACTCTGCTGCTACCTTCTCCATTTCCTGCTGCTCTTCTCTCTGTATTTAATTTAATTTTATTTTTATTTTATTTTATTTTCATTTTTACATATGTTTTTATATATTTATGTATATTTTATTTATTTAAGTACTGCTGTCTGGGAAAAACTGGGTCCTTGGGTACCACAATTTCGTTCCACCCCATGTACCACATGTGATGCGAATGACAATAAAGTCTCCTTGATCCTTGATCCTTGAACTAGGAAGTTTGATCATATCAGCCCAGTCTTATCCAACTTACACTGGTTACCAGTTAAATTCCGTATTGAGTATAAAATTCATCTCCTGACTTATAAAGCTCTAAACGGCCTCACTCCTACCTACCTTACTGGTAAGCCATCACGTGACCTTAGGTCTCACAGTGCAGGTTCTCTATTAATGCCTAGAATTAACAAAGTTACATCAGGGGGCAGAGCCTTTTCATACAAGACCCCCCAGCTTTGGAATAACCTACCTGTCAGTGTTCGGGATTCAGACACAGCCTCAGTCTTTAAGTCCAGGCTTAAAACCTACCTGTTTAGTCAAGCTTTTGGTAATTAGTCTTTTCTTTCTGATAGATAAAAGGTGCAGGTCTAGGGGTCCACTGACAGAGAGTGTTTGGTAAACTGGGAATGTTGGTGCTGTCGTCCCGCTGCTCTTCGTGTTCACTCTTCTCAGGGAGCCCTCATGTCTGTGTGACCTTCTGGCTCTCCCTTTTTAGTTATGCTGTAATAGCCAGGCCTCCCAGAGTCACTTCTGCACTCTGTTAAAACCATATAGTGTGTTCAGGACTTCTGTGAGAGCTAACAGTCTGTCTGTTCTCTTTGTCTGAGCTGAACAGCTGCCCATCCTGTGTGGCCTGGTGCTGTTGCTACATCTGCTCTGTCTGGAAGCCACTGGGAGCCTTTTACCACCACTGAGCTTCTGTCTGTCCTGCACTGTGGAAGCTTGGCCTGCGCCTGCTGACCCATCTTATGAACCACCAACATAATTATAGACTAATCAGACATTACACTCTGCTTTCTAGTGCTGTCTTATATCTGGTGTTGACCCGAGGAGGATGGGTTCCCCCTTTGAGTCTTGGTTCCTCTTGAGGTTTCTTCCTTCCTAACTAAGGAAGTTTTCCTTGCCACTGTCTCCCTCGGCTTGCTCTTTGGGGGCTCAAACACCAGATTCTTTGTAAAGCTGCTTTGTAAAGCTGCTTTGTGACAACATCTGTTGTAAAAAGCGCTATAAAAATAAATGTTGATTGATTAATTGATTGATATGAACTTAAGTGAATTGCCATTCTTAATCCAATTTGATATGTCGGCCCACCCTTTTCAGCTATAACAGCTTCTACTCTTCTGGGAAGGTATTCCACAAGGTTTAGTGGGAAGTTTTTTTTCGGGTTGAGGTCAGGACTCAAGCCAGTCAAATTCTTCCACACCAAACTCCTATCCTAATTTCTGAACAACAACTTCCACCAAACTTTACATTTGGCACAATGCAGTCAGACAAGTATCGTTCTCCTGGCAACAGCCAAACTCAGACTCGTCACTCCAGAGAACATGTCTCCACTGCTCTAGAGTCCAGTGGCAGCATGCTTTACACCACTGCATTAGACACTTTGCATAGCGCCTGGCAATGTAAGGCTTGGATTCAGTTGCTCAGCCATGGAAACCCGTTCCGCAAAGCTCTCTACACATTGTTCTTGAGCTATTCTGAAGGCCATATAAATTTCGGAGGTTTGTAGTGGTTGACTTTTCAGAAAATTGGTGACCTCTGCGCACAAGGTCGCTGACCTTGCTCTGTCATTTTGTGTAGCCTACCACTTTATAGCTGCTGTTGCTGTTAGAATCGCTGTTGTTCCAGTTGCTTCCACTTTGTTATAACACCACTGACAGTTGACTGTGGAATGTTTAGTAGCAAGGAAGTTTCACGACATGACTTGTTGCACAAGTGGCATCCTGTTATGGTACCATGGTGGAATTTGTCATGTTCTTGGTTCTTTACATGTGCGTGTGCAAATTACTTGCAAGACAAAATTTTGAAGGCCAGGGTGGACTAACTGAACTCCCTGTGTGAGCTGAGGGAATTATTCTGCCCCTTCTCAGAATTACTTGTCTGTCAAGTTTTTTTGTTCCACTATTGGCCTTCCAGATCTCGTTCTTGGTATAGTGAGCTCGGGTCTGGCACAGGGTGTTTGTGTCTTTTGATCTTCAATAGGTGCAGAGTCAGTGGGCACCTGAGAGCTATTCTGTGTAGTGTGGTCACTTTGAGCCCCATCCATGGGAATAAGGTGGTGTCTGTTCCTACGAACGGTCCCATAGGAAACTTTGACTACATAAGAACGTGATGTTGAGTGTTGTCCCAACACTGTCCCTGTGACCTTTTGGTCCGTGACCCTCACTTGGCAAATGATCCCAGCTGGCAGCAAAGAAATTAAAAGAAAAGTTATGGCCAATTTGACATTTTCGACCATAAATCTCCCATGTTCGACTGCAGAGAACGCAGCATGAGATATCGTTAGAGTGGCAAGAGACTGATTTGCTTGGAAAACAAACAAGAAGTGGCACAAAGCGAGGGAGCCAGGACACATTAGGACACTTTGCGAGGAAAGGAGACATGGGAGCAAAGAGGTAAAAACTGATTAACTAACTATTAAGAAATTAATAATGAAAGCACAGTGTTAGTATAGTGACAATGCTAATTTTGAGTCTGACGTTAGTTCTGTATAAAGGAGCCTAAGCTAATATTGATTCAACGTCTGTCAAGGAAAATATTGTAAAGTTACTTTGAATCTTACAGAAATTAGTAGGAAAGGTAGCATACATAGTTTTTTCTTACCAAATACAAAGGCAAGAGAAATAGAAAAGGAACAACTGAGCAAGGTAAATGAAAATGAGGTGGAAGAGGTTAGAGGAGAGAAGTATAATGTGGAAGGAGAGAGAAGAAAAGGATAAGGTGGAGGGTGGAGGGTGGCTCAGACATCACAAGTGCCTGAGTCATCACAAACAATCTCCAGTTGAGCTGGTCCACAGGGTATGGAAAATGTTGCTGCATAGTGTACTATGAATAAGAACAACACAAGACAAAGGCAGACATTTTGCTGTAAGGTATATTTAATAGACATTGCATAGACTTCTTAAAATAAATATTCATGTTTGCTTAAATATGAATAATTGGGGAAGCTTGTAAGTATGAAAGTGTGATGAGATGGGGACAGAGTTTTAATATTTTGTGTACAATGTACAGTATTGTAGATCTATTGCTCAGGTTAAATTTCAAAATGAACCTAAAATACTCTCCCAGGCTAAAATGTTAGTGTGTGTTAACACAGCCAGATGGTTATAACTAATCAATGACATTTTCAAATTAATTCTGTTTTTACTAGTTGTTATATTGTATAATTAATTCAGATGTAATGCAATTTAAGTCTTTCCTCCCCTCCATCTTCTAGACATATCCAAGTCCAGGTGTGAGGTGCCCATGCAACCAATGTAAGAGAGTTTTCTTAAGACCCTCCAGGGAGGAGCCAGAAGAAGTTTCCGCAGCGACTGGTACAAATCTCATCCCTGGTTAGAATACTCGCAATTAAAAGATGCAGCTTACTGTTTAGCTTGTATGCATTTTTCCATCCCTAATGCTCCAAGGACTGTTTTCACCTTATTGGAGTGTTGTCGTAACTGGAAAAAGGCTACAATGAAAGACAGTGGTTTCTGTTCTCATGCCAGATCTGAAGGCCATGTAAATGCAATGTTTGCATGGATGAAGAACTAGAAAATTATGGACAAAAATACCTAAATGTTTGGACTAATGGGTGAGCAAAAAAGAAGCAGGTGGCTGAAAATCAATAATATATTAAAGCATTAGCTGACATTTTGTTCTAACAGCCACAGAAAACATAGCACAGCGGGGTCATGGGGGTCTCGTGATTCAGAAAAAAGGGGCGTTTTTCTATCTATGTTAGACTTGCTGGGTAACCATAACCCTATCATTAAAAAATGACTTGAACTACAAGTTAAAAATGCAAAATACACCAGTAAAACAATACAGAATTAAATATTTAGGTGCTTGGCAATGGTCAAAAAGGAAATCATCCAGGAAGTTAAAACGAGCAAGCAGTTATTGTTATTGTTGATGAAAGTTGTTCAGGAAAAAGATATTTTTACAACTGCGTGGTTCATAAGAGCTTTCTGGAATTTGAAGTGGCAGAGGCACGTTGGGCCTGTAGGCACGTAGCATGTTGCAATATTATGGACAGGTTGCCTGCAATAGTACAGGTGCTTGAAGAGATTGCATCGGAGAACCATCCACAAAATGCTGTTTAAGCAAGAGGGATACTGGCTCAAATTGATTTGAATTTTGCTGGATCGCTTGTTCTGTTCAGAAAGGTCAGGAGTGACTCCAAATTTTAATCAGACATGTTCCAGTCTAAAACAGTGGACTGTGCTAAGGCTGTTGAACTAATTAAAGCACTTAAAGAGACAGTCGTCCAGTACCGTAGTCAAGCCTCTTTTGAGAAAATGTGGAGTTGACACAAAATTTATGTCAACGAATTAACATTGATACAACTCAAAGAGGCCAAGGTCATCCACTCCACCTTAGGACAGCATGTACTTCTAAATAGCAAACACTTTTTGTGTCTCTGTGTACTGTCCAGTTCTGGATAACATGATTGGGGAAATGGGAAGAAAATTTTGTAACATAAATTGTGACATTATGTAGGGTGTCCAGGCACTAAATCCATCAAGTTCAGCTTTTTTGAGAGAGCAAGCTGTTCTGTTATTGGCTGAAGCTTACAGTGAGGAAAATAGGTATTTGAACACCCTGTGACTTTGCAAGTTCTCCCACTTAGAAATCATGGAAGGTTCTGAAAGTTTCATCTTAGGTGCATGTCCACTGTGAGAGACAATCCGGAAATCACAATGTATGATTTTTTAATAATTTATTTGTGTGTTACTGCTGCAAATAAGTATTTGAACACCTGTAAAAATCATTGTTAATATTTGGTACAGTAGCCTTTGTTTGCAATTACAGAGGTGCTGTAGTTTTCAGCCAAGTTTCTGGGCTGTCGCTGAGAAACACAGAGTTTGAGCTCCCTCCAAAGATCTTCTATAGGGTTTAGGTCTGGAAACTGGCTAAGCCACTCCAGAACCTTGATATGCTTCCTACGGAGCCACTACTTGGTTATCCTGGCTGTGTGCTTTGGGTCATTGTCATGTTGAAAGACCCAGCCATGACCCATCTTCAATACTCTAACTGAGGGAGAGAGGCTGTTCCCCAAAATCTCGCAATACATGGCCCCGGTCATCCTCTCCTTAATACAGTGCAGTCGTCCTGTCCCATGTGCAGAAAAACACCCCCAAAGCATGATGCTATCACCCCCATGCTTCACAGTAGGGATGGTGTTTTTGGGAAGGTACTCATCATCCTTGTCCTCCAAACACGGCGAGTGGAATTAAGACCAAAAAGTTCTATTTTGGTCTCATCTGATAACAGAACTTTCTCCCATGACTCCTCTGGATCATCCAAATGGTCATGGGCAAACTTAAGACGGGCCTGGACGTGTGCTTTAAGCAGGGGAACCTTCCGTGCCATGCATGACTTTAAACTATGACGTCTTAGTGTATTACCCGCAGTAACCTTGGAAACAGTGGTGCCAGCTCTCTTCAGGTCATTGACCAGCTGCCCGGTTCCCGTGTAGTTCTGGGCTGATTCCTCACCTTTTTTAGGATCATTGATACGCCACTAGGTGAGATCTTGCGTGGAGCCCCAGTCTGATGGAGATTGACAGTCATGTTTAGCTTCTTCCATTTTTTAATAATTGTTCCAGCAGGTGATCTTTTTTCAAGCTGCTTGACATTTGCCCGTAGCCCTTTCCAGCCTTGTGGTGGTCAACAATTTTGTCTCTGGTGTCTTTGGACAGCTCTTTGGTCTTAGCCATGTTAATAGTTGGAGTCTTACTGATTGTGTGGGGTGGACAGGTGTCTTTATGCAGCTAACAACCTCAAACAGGTGCTTCTAATTTAGAATAATAAGTGGAGTGGAGGTGGAGTTTTTAGAGGCGGACTAACAGGTCTTTGAGGGCCAGAATTTTTGCTGATTGGCAGGTGTTCAAATACTTATTTGCAGCAGTAACACACAAATAGATTATTAAAAAAATCATACATTGTGATTTCCAGATTTTTTTTTTAGATTATGTCTCTCACAGTGGACATGCACCTAATTTGCACCAAATTTATGTATGTTTCAAATATTAAGGATCTTAAACACGAGTTACATCAGATGAGGAGAGTACTAGACAGACAAAAGAGGGAAAAGGAGAGTCCTAAAACTCTAATGGAGTTCATTCAGTTTTTGCACCCATACTAGGATGTTTTTGAGTTGTTCAGGTTGCGTAAAATTGTGGTTGTTTTACCTGTGAGCAGTGCATCCTGTAAACAAGGTTTTTCATCTCTCAGACTCAAAGAAAAGAGACTATCAAATTTGGCTGTACTAAGCATTGATTCATGAAGCATTTTGCTGAGCAATATGGAAATAGTGTTGTTATTGTACCTGATTTTAGTGTCTCTTTTTTTGTGTGCCAAAGCACAACGGTGATAGGCCTGATCAGAGACAACGACGAGACGGCCTATAGGGATGAGGTACAGCACCTGTCTACATGGTGCCATGACAACAACCTGACACTGAACACCCAGAAAACCGAGGAGATCATAATGGACTTAAGGAGGTCTAGAAGCCAGGCTCAACCCGCAATCTACAGTACATCAGCGGAGCTGCAGTAGAACAGGTGACCAGCTTCAAGTTCCTCGGCACCCACATCTCCAGTGATCTCACTTGGTCTCTGAAGTCCTCAGTTCTGGTCAAAATGACCAGAACTGACCAAAATGACCAAAAGTGCCTTTACATCCGTCAGAGCCTCAAGAAAGTTCACCTGTCTCCCAGAATCCTGATGAACTTTTACCGCTGTACCATTGAGAGCATGCTCACCAACTGCATCTCTGTATGGTATGGCAACTGCTGCGCTGCTGACCGCAAGACACTCCAGCAGGTGGTGAAAATGGCTCAATGCATCACAGGCACCCAGTTGCCCACCATTCAGGACATTTATCACAAGTGCTACCTGGGCAGGGCGAGGAATATCATCAAGGACGTTTCCCACCCGAATCATGGTCTTTTCACCCTCCTCCCATCTGGCAGGCGCTATAGGAGCCTCCGCTCCTGCACCAGCAGACTCAGGAACAGTTTTTATCATAAGGCTGTGTGTTTGATAAACGCTGCACAGACACTTTAACTTACATTGCACTCCCACTACTGCATCATTGCACCTTCTGTACTGTTAATGCACTTTGTTCATTGCCAAGCCTATTGTATACTCATGTTTACATACTGTTCTCATATTATTTCTACCTCTGTTATTTTTATTTTGTACATACTGTCTGCTTGCACTACTCTTACAGTTCAAACATTAATTTGTTGCTGCTACATATGAAAACATTTATCTCCATTTTTGACGATTTTACACTGTGTGTGAATGTCATGATGAATGGACCGACAGAAAAAGGCCAAAGATCGCTTGGAAAAAGTCTGATTCCATTGACTTACATTAGAATTAAATTGGGTTTTGGCCTCTCCTGTAAAGTTGCTATTTTGAAGACACTTGTTTTTATGTGTATATATTTATTACTATGACACTTTATGTAAATAATACTGTACTTGCACTTCTGCTTAGATGCTAGCTGCATTTCATTGGCTCTGTACCTGTACTCTGCAAAATGACAATAACGTTGAATCTAATCTAATCTAATATACAGTACAAATCGGTTCAAGCTAATGAGGGACAAATGGGGAGATTGTGTGTTCTGCATGTCAAGTACCTTGTGCGAGTTCCATGACCCTTTTAATTCCACAGTGTACTTATGCTCACCTTAGTACAGCTCAGTCCATAGCTCTTCATGGGTATGTTTTTCTTTGGAGAGTTACTTGCAATGCTGCCACTCTGACACATTCAAAAACTGTTTGATTTTCTCTCACACATCTGCCACTCATCACCTGCGTCATACTTGAATGCCTTTCCTTTGATAATGTCCACCTACAGTAATGTTACCATACTTCTATTAAGTGAGATCACATTGTATGGTCACTTATTCGTAATATGTACCCCCCACAAAAAAAGTAATCAAACAGAAAGAAAACACCAAAACTAAAAGAAAAGAAAAAAAAATAAGTCAACTACACAGGTGGATACAAACAATCCAATATGCTTTTTTCCAACATAGCCCTTTCCCCCCTCATTTAAAACTATGGATGTTGTCTGTTTTGTTTCCACATTATCCATTATAAATGCTCTCTCCATGGAACGGACGAGAGCTCCGTTACACAGACGCTGCTCACAAAACCCGTGCCTTTTAAAAATGTCCACTACACCCAATACTCCACCACATCCTCAAATGAGAAAGCGCTTGTAAAAGTACAAACGTACACTTGTTAAAACAGCTTCTGATGAACCCAGGACTGTTGAGGGACTGAATAAGCAAATAGGTTTACAAGTGTTTTTGTTGGGTTTATTTTGTTCTGTTTTTTCCTCCTCATATAAAAATGTCCCCAGGGAGTCCCTACAGTTGTGCATTTAAAAAGTTACATTAAGTTCTCAGTTTATTTAGTTTATATTTTAAAAGTTCATTGTTGCACACGCCACATGAACAGATTTCATTTAAGATTTTATTAACTGCACTTTGCACTTTGTTCATTGGTAATAGAGCATTCCAAACTTAAAGTATGATTAATTTCTTCCTTGATCACCTCTTTACTAAAAGCACCAATACAAAAACATGCCACCACAGGAGTCGGCCCGGGTTGTCATGACCCAGAGGAGCCATGGTGGGCATCCCTTATTTTCATTTTTTAAACGTGGCAACCCTACCTATGGCTCTCTCCAGGACATCTCTAGTTCTATTGTGAGGGCTGTTGCTCTTTTGCCTCAGTGTTACGCTGCTGGATGGGTGTAAGCAGGCAGGGACACAAAGGATAGCCACTTTCTTCTAAGAGTCAGCAGCCCTCAAAGCCACCACCTTTTGCATGAAATGTTTAGGTTATTTAAATTAGCCATTATTCCAGATGTTTTCAATACCTTTTCAAAATATAGACCTAGTATTAATACCCAGTCATCATAAACACCTTTTAATACCTCATCATGTGTTCTGTTTTTTAGACCTGATGTTTTAGAACTATGAGTGACCATTATGAAATAAACTGTGTGCATTTTAATAAGAGGAACAGGAGAGACAAATGCTGATTAAAGGATTAACAGCTGTTTTCTCCTGAGCACAGTGTTATGGTTTTGTGTTGCAGCAATAGTACATGTGCATACTATACTGCATGCTGGAGAATAGTAATCAAAATCTAGCAGTTCGGAGTTCGGGTTGGACCCCAGCTAAGATGGCTGCTTGATTTGAAACTTGTGCTGCCATGTTACTTTATTTCATGTATCTACTATGGTAACAAGTTTTACGCTTCTTACTGATGTCCACAACCACTTTCTTTTCCTCACCAGGTTACGGAACACCCTGAAAACGTGTGCGCCTATATGACCAGTAGTAGACGGTCCTCTCTCGTCTCTTTTCCTCTCTCCATTAGTTTCCACTCGCAATTTCCGGCTCACACTACTCAAACAGGAAATAGCCTCCCTAACTTCTGCCGTTGCCATAATAACACATAGCTGTATTGCGAGCATCAGCTACACTCCCACCAAATTAACCTTGATTAACACAAATGGAGATGTGAAATACAATTACACTCTTTATTAAATAATCAATGATAATTTCCAAGCACTGGTCTGTTGTTTCCTGTAACATTCTAATATTTGGAAATTAACCATATAATTTTAGACGCTAATAAATTCAGGAACACACATTAACAATAGAATTTAGATCTCAACATACAACGAATAACCAATTAAGGATGAACAGCAGTACAATGACCACTTTTAGCTTTAGAAAGAAGACATTTGATCAATGACCAATGTTTTCCCCCTTTTAGCTACTCTGCACTAGAGCCACTAACTTCTGAATGGGTCTTTGAACGATGTTCCCCAATTTGCACTCTCACTTTTCGGACCAGTCCATCATCATCCTCACGTGCTTCAACAACCATAGCAAGTTTCCATTCATTGCGAGGGATGTCCTCCTCTTTGATGATCACAATATCACCCACATCCAGGTTACGCCTTAGCGCATGCCATCACTGACGTAGAGCAATGTTTAACAGATATTCTTTCCTCCTTCTGTGCCAAAATTGCTCATCAATCTTGAACTCCAGCCCCTCCCTCAACATGTTGCTCACACCTGTTAAGGTTACTGCAGCAGTTAGCTCTAACCTTGGTATGGTGACTATTTTAGTTGGCGCAACTCTAACTTTGCCCATGACCAAGGACCAGTGCACCTTCTCTTAACTCAACAACCTGATGTAAGAGCACTGGCCATAACCTTGCCTGCTCGCATCAGAAAAATGATGCAGTTAGCTCTCTGCCCCCCCCCAAATCCAACAGGTATAAAGCATCTTGGTATCTCGATCTTCTCAAGATTTTCCAAATCCCTCTCTGACACATTTCTTGCAGCACTCTTTTTTCCTTCAAGGATGAATGGAGCCAGGAACCCTAAAGAGTCGTATAAAAAGGGCACAACTGAAAGAATCGCTTTCAGTGTTCCATCTTATACCAAGTACTCTTTGCACTGGTAAGTCATTATGGCTGAGATCAACATTTTTTACCTCCACCGCACATTCTGCAATGTTGACCGAATTTAGTACCTCTCAGTTATTGGAAAGGAATTTGTGAAGGTGCAACTTTCCTTTAGCACACACAGTTTGCGCTTCCTTCACAAACTCAATTGCCTCATCAACCGATTTCACGCTTATGAGGCCATCATCAACATAGAAATGCTTCTTAATAAAGCTAACTGCAGAGGGGCACGTGTTCTCATTTTGAGTAGCAAGGTGTTTCATGCCATAATTGGCACAGCCAGGGGAAGATGACGCTCCAAACAGGTGCACCTTCATGCGGTATTCAGTTGGTTCTGAGTTTGTGTCTCCATTTCCCACCAGAGAAACGGAAAATCTTCTTTGCTGACATGAAATCTGTGGCACCATCATCTTCTCATCATCACACATGACTGCAATGAGATTCTTACGGAAACGGCATAGTACAGCCGTAGGACCATTTGTAAGGTCAGGTCCTGTTAACAGCTGATCATTTAATGAGGTGCCTTCGTACTTTGCAGAACAGTCGAAAACCACTTGGATCTTGTCTGGTTTCCTAGGGTATGTCCCATTGATGTGGGATATACCAGATTTTCCCAGGCTCTAGTTGAGTGTCTACCTTTCCTGCATCATCATCCTTGAAGACACCTTCCATGAACCTCATATAATCATTTTTGAACTTGGGATCTCTTGTCCAGCTTCCTTTTAAGTTGCTTCAGCCGAGCCAAAGCCAGCTTCTTATTGTCTGGGAGGTGAGGATGTACTTTAAATGGAAGAGGCATCTCAAGATGACCAAGCTCATTTTGCTGGATTCCTTCCTTTAAGATCTACTGGAAGCAAATATCTTCTTGAGATCTTCTTTTGTCGCATGATTTTGTGTCTGCAAAATCGGATGACAGAAGATGGTGTTATAGGTGGTAGCTCTCTGACAGATACCCGATGACAAAGACCAGTCAGATATTTAGAACTTACATGCTGTGGCCCACAATGCTCCAGCCAAGGTCCGCTTTAAAGGCGTAGGGCTCACAGTCACCCCCAGTGATAATTCCAAGAATTTCCAAGAATTTCTTGGAATTAATGCTCTGGAGCAGTCATAACCAATCAATAACCCGACACCACAGTCCATTAATGGGTTATCTCTTGGGCTATGCTGACAAGGTGTTTCCACTTGTTGGCTGTTTGACAAGTGGGGATATAGGGGCTCACAGTCACCCCCAGTGATAATTCCAAGAATTTCCAAGAATTTCTTGGAATTAATGCTCGGGAGCAGTCATAACCAATCAATAACCCGACACCACAGTCCATTAATGGGTTATCTCTTGGGCTATGCTGACAAGGTGTTTCCACTTGTTGGCTGTTTGACAAGTGGGGATATGTGCACAGTCAAGAGGAATAAAGTCTCTTGTGTAGGCTGGAGGTAGGTTGAAGGAAACATCTGAAGAGAGACCTCTAACTTTAAGATTACATACTCTTTGACTCTTCACAATTGAATCTTTCCCCATCATGGTGGAAAGCTTCAATTTTACTGGTTCCAATGCTACCTGAAGCCTTTCGCACACCTCTTGATCAACAAATGTGTGGCTGCTTTGTGTGTCCAGTAGGGCATATGCTAGGATTTCATTATCAGGAGCATTAGACGCTGAAATCCAAACTGGCACAATCATAGATGTGCTTCCACCTTCTCCTCCATTCACACAGCAAGATAATGAGGATGTACTTTCTTCAACTGCACTTTGCTTTGATTCTGCTGGGAAACAATCTTGATGCAATAGAGTTGGGTGACTCTTTCTGCATATGCCACACATGGCTCTGTTTCTACAATCTTTAGAATTGTGACCTTTTCTCAGACATGCAAAACACATTCTGTTGTCATGTATGCATTTTTTCTTTTCTTCTACAGACATTTCTGTTAGCCTTTTGCATTTATGTATTGAGTGGGTTTCTCCACAGCAAATACACTTGCCTATGTATGAGTTTTGTAATGATGTGCTCCATTTCTTTGGGCTTTTAGCGTCTCTCAACTGCATTTAACCAAGGTCTGGTTTCGATGTGGAGCTTGATGAAACTGGGGCCTTCACATTTGTGGCAAAGGTGTTTGCTTTTGAGCGCTTCATCTCTCTTAGTGGTGACTCTGCGGAGTGCCTTAAAGCGTGTAAGGATGACACTGGATTACATGCAATGTGTGCCTCTTTTGCGATAAATGAAGCAAACTCATTAAAGCTTGGATACTCCTGGCCTTGATCCAGCTGCTTTGCGATGTAGCGGTTCCAACTGGATGTCACCCATTCAGGAAGCTTGACCAGCATTTTCTGGTTCTCCTCGCAGTCATTCAGAACCTGTAAACCCTTTATATGAGGCATGGCATTACTACATGTTTGGAGGAAATCACTGAATTCTCTCAGCTTTATGTACTCTTTTCCACCAATCTTTGGACACATATTTAGCTTCTCTCTGAAGGCCTGTTGCACTACAAAGGAATGTCTATACCTAGCATTCAGTCTTTTCCATGCTTGTTGATAGGCCTCTTCGTTTTTCCTGTAGAAGCTGCCCTCAAGAAAGAATTTTGCCTCACCTGCAATGTACCTTTGCAGGTAGAACAGCCTGTCTCCAGGGTTGGAACATCATCTCTCTATGAGAGCTTTAAAACTTGTGCTCCATTCTGTGAACTTCAGAGGATCGCCTGAGAATGTGGTAGGTTCTGGGGTTGGAAGGCGAGTGAGAGATAAGGATTCTTGTAATGCTTGGACTAAGGATGTCTCATTCTTTACAGCTTGCCGTTCTTGACCTGGGATGGGGTGAGTGCATGGGTTTGTATCATTGACTTTGCTGCATACAAGACTGCATGTACCATTCCTTTCCTTTGACTCTTCTTCAATATAAACATTTAACTTTGCCTGAATAGCGTCAATGTCTCTCTGATTTTCAAGTTTGTTCAACTGCTGACGTTGAGCTTCAATGGCAGCTTCCATATCTATTTCAGCTTTCTTAGCAGCCGACTGATCTCTGCCCTCTAAGCTGAAATGCTAGGATATTCTGAGAGATGGTCAGAATGGTACAGCTGCGCGCAGCAACTCCGGAGAATGTGGATCCATATATAGACCTAGCATATTCATTATCAAGTAGCATGCATAATCTTGATCTTTCCACCTCAGAATCAAACTCAACTCCTTCTTCAGATAGATGCACTCTCATCAACTGCAGTAAGTCTTCTGTCACAGCTGAGCATGTGTCAACTTTCCTCCGAATTTCTTGACTTGGTGCAGTTTGGAGTCGGATGCTATCATACAGCTTCTTTACCTCAGAATTAAGCTTCTCAGTCTAATCCATCATGTCATACATGTCACCTTCAGAGCACTCTTGTTTCAACCTTGTTCGAACTCCTCTTAAGTTAATCTTCCATTTCTCATATGTTGCTTTAAACTTCTTCTCCTTTTGAATTAACTCTTGCTCTTTCAGTTCTTGCATTTTAGGTGTTATACGTCTTTCGTGAGAGGATTTTCTAAATTTTCCCTCATCTAGCTCCCCTGCTTTTTGCCCTTGTGACATGACATCAGACTGATTATCACCATTTTGAGACATTTTGAACCTTCCAAAATGACCATATGAAGAAAAGCAAGGTAAATAAGTTACAATGATATGATGCCTATAATTCACAGTAAGTAACCAAACAACCAAAAAATGACTCCTTCAGTACTTGATTGGCACCTGAGTGTAGCTTTCCCAGGTTATTGTAACCCAACAAATATTAAACAGTCTTCTCATCAAAAAAAACAAACAATAACAGTTATTATCATTATGATTAACGATACCTTATGCATTGTCCATCAACATCAGGCATAATAATTGCAAAGTCTAACCTGAGAGCTGTGTAGCCTGCAACTGCTCGACGGAGTGTTCGCTAAAACCTGTAGCTTGCTGCTGGATATGTAGCCTGCTGTACTCCTTCAGAGGTGGATGGATTAGGCCACGTTTTCACTGTATCTACTCTGGTAACAAGATTGACGCTTCTTACTAATGTCCACAACCACTTTATTTTCCTCACCAGGTTACGGAACAGCCTGAAAACGTGTGCGCTTATATGACCAGTAGTAGACAGTCATCTCTCGTCTCTTTTCCTCTCTCCATTAGTTTCGCAATTTCCGGCTCACGTTACTCAAACAGGAAATAGCCTCCCTAACTTCTGCCGTTGCCATAGTAACACATAGCTGTATTGCGAGCGTCAGCTACAATAACAGCAAGCAACTTTTAGTTTTTTCCTAATCAAACCAGTTGATAGTTGGAATGGAACCTTCAGAGAAGAGATGTGCGGAGGATATGTGTCTCCTAACCCCTTCTCCTTAATTCAAATTGACAAAGAATAAAGCAAAGAAACAGCTGTTTGATAAGACTAATCCCTCCGCTCAGTTCCTTTCCGATGCTCTTAGCAACCAAACTGACCAACCCCCGGACTTAGCAGCATTGATTCACAACCTGAGGGGAGAGCGATCTCTTTCCTTTAGCACCAGTTGCCAGTATCTTTCCTTTTACTGGCAAGAGAGGGTCAATCAAAATTCAAAGAGCTCATCGAGTTTATTCCAGTCTTGAAAATTCATCAGCTAGACCTAGGACACTCATCTTCACACTCTTGAGATAATGATTGGCTGGAGATCCTGAAGGCCTTCAGACCACCAGGTACCAAGATTGTTCATGACCAGGCCCATCTCCTGTTTTTTGCAGATTATTCCAGTGTCACAGTTCAAAAGATCAAAGCTTTTTCTTCCTGCATCATCACGCTTGAGCAGAAGGGTATTCCGAACTTTTTTCAAAACCCCGCCAAGCTAAAGGTAATTATCAACTAGGTTTTCTCCCCTGAAGAGGCAGACAATTTGATCAAGAACATTTTGGGATACTACAACCTGCATGGCATGTTAATACATGGTGCTTGTGAGAGCTCTTCTAAAGCCCACTTATATGGATGGTGTGTATATGTCACTCTAAAGTTTCCTCTTGTTGCATGGACCCTTTGAACAGAACTGATCGTGGCTTTGCGAGTCTGTCTTGGTTGGAGTCCAAGGAATGATGTTTGGCTGGCCTTTGCAAGGTTGTCTCTTTGTTTCTTTGTGTCTGGTTGTTTCTTTCCCTGGCTGGCTAGCAAAGTTTCAATACTACTGTTGTTTTCGTTCTTGTTGTTTTTCTTGTTTTTGTTCCTTTCTAATAGTTGTTAATTTGCCATGCCTGGGGGTGCGTGTGTTACTTTTTCTTTATGTTTGCGTTCAGGTCGTTAGTGTACCAATCATCACACTTACATATCTATATATACTTCATTTTCTGTTGCTTTATACGATCTATTATGGTGGCAGCCTCTTATATATGCTTCTGATATAAGACAAGTGATTATAATTTCCTATCTTGGAATGTAAATGGTGTTGATGAACGAATGAGATGCCCTGATTTTTTTGCACAGGAAAATGTTCATATTGCATTTATACAAAAAAAACATTTTAATACAGTTAAATATTGTTTAGCCTCAGTTTATGCCCCTTTTCTTTGATGAAGTCAAAATGAAACTGTTAAAGTTTCATTTTGACTTCATCAAAGCAGATTTTAATGTGGCAGTTGGCGTTTTAGATAGGTCTGCTAGTAGTGCCCCTTCTTCCACTCAAACTAGTTGGGCTAATTACTTTAACACTTTTATGGCAGATCTAAATATTATAGATGCTTGGCATATTCTAAATCCAAATGTGAGGGACTATACATTTTTTCTCTTCCTGCCATAAATTATTTTTCCAGAATTGATTATATTCTTCTCTCTTCTGGCTTGTTGACACCAGTTACGGTCATTGAAATCCTGCCAATGCTAATTTCAGATCACTGCCTGGTTAAGATCACCTTGCAGCATATGTTCACATCAGTTTGTTCAAAAGGATAGCGTTTTAATATGTTTCTTCTCCAGGACAAAGAGTTTCTGGAATATATTAAGAAAAATGTTTTTAAAAATTTTGAGCATGGCTAATGAAGGCTTTAAAGGCTGAATTTAAGGATCTAACTAGCATGCGGGCAGATTTCTTAATACTTGAACGAACGAGACAGCTTTATTATGAACAGTCTGATAGACCTAACAAGCTTCTAGCATGGAAACTCAAACAGTACAAGCATATGGCCCACATAGATGCTGTTAAGGGTACTTACGGGAATGTTCATACTCATCCTTCGCAGGTTAATAGAGTTTTCCAGTGATTTAGTGGATATTAATACATTTATAGAATCTGTTGAGCTTCCATCTTTATCTAAAACACAGGCCAACCTACTAGATTCTCCAATTACACTAGATGAGCTTAGAGCTGCGGCCGTCTCTATAAAGAAAAAGAAGTCGTCCCCTGGGCCCAACGATAAAGAACCAGAACTGTTGTTTGAAATTTGGGATCTTGTTTGCCCACTGCTATTAAATTCTATTCAGTATTCACTCAAAATTGGTCATTTTCACAGTAATCAGACGGCAGCCTTGATCTTGTTACTCTTATAAAGTGATAAGGATCCCTTGGATTATGGAAGCTAAAGGACTACAGTGGTGTGAAAAAGTGTTTGACCTTTCATGATTTCTTATTTGTTTGCATGTTTGTTACTGTTAAATCTTTCAGATCATTGAACAATATTATTACAAATATTAATCAAAGACAACACAAGTAAACACAAAATGCAGTTTTTAAATGAAGGTTTTTATTATTAAGGGAGGAAAAAATGCAAACCTGCAGGGCCCTGTGTGATTTGGCCCCTAAACCTAATAACTGGTTGGGACACCCTTAGCAGCAACAACTGCAACCAAGCATTTGTTACAGCAAACACTTGGTTGCAGTTGTTGCTGCTAAGTAAGATGAGGTAGGTTTTAAGCCAGGACTTAAAGACTGTGTCTGAGTCCCGAACACTGACTTGTAGGTTATTCCAAAGCTGGCTTTGTCCCCCGATGTAACTTTGTTAATTCTAAGCACTAATAGAGAGCCCGCACTTTGAGACCTAAGGTCACGTGATGATTCATAATACGAGTTCAGTGAGATACATAGGGGTGAGGCCATTTAGAGCTTTATACTTCAGTAGAAGAATTTTATACTCAATGCGGAATTTAACTGGTAACCAGTGTAAGTTAGATAAGACTGGGCTGATATGATCAAGCTTTCTAGTTCTTGTAAGGACTCTGGCTGCAGCGTTTTGGACAAACTGAAGTTTGTTAAGGCTTTTCCTGGAACAACCAGAAAGCAGGGCATTACAGTAATCCAGCCTTGAGGTAATAAAGGTGAACTAGCTTTTCTGCGTCCTGTAGGGACAGTGCATTTTTTAATTGCGTAATATTGCGTAGAAAAGCTATTCTAGTGATATTAGTGACATGCTCATTGAAAGCCAGATCAGGATCGATCGTGACACCAAGACTTTTTACAGAGCTACCTGGTGTAACTAAAAAGCTATTTAGATTGAGTGGTAAGAGGAACTTTGATGTCTTTTATGTCTTTAACACAGTCCTCTATCTTATTAAGCTAAATTGGATCATCTGGCGTAGCTGAGACATACAGTTGCGTGTCATCGGCATAGCAGTGGAAATTGATGTCATGTTTTCTGATTATGGTACCAAGTGGTAGCAATTTACTGTGTGAAGATTGACCGTTTATACACTGCTCAAAAAAATAAAGGGAACACTTTTTAATCAGAGTATAGCATCAACTCAGTTCAACTTTAGGGATATTGATCTGGTCATTTAAGTAGTAGGGAGGGCCGTTAATCAGTTTCAGCTGCTTTGGTGTTAATGAAATTAACAACAGGTGCAGTAGAGGAGCAACAATGAGACACCCCCCAAAACAGGAATGGTTTAAAAGGACGAGGTCATTGACATTTTGTTCCCCCTCATCTTTTCCGACTGATTTTTCACTAGTTTGCAGTTGACTTGGGTCAGCATCACTACTAGTACCATGGTGCGGCACCTGGACCCTACAGAGGTTGCACAGGTAGTCCTACTACTAAAGGATGGCACATCAATATGTGCCATTGCTACAAGGTTTGCTGTGTCACCTAGCACAGTCTTAGGAGTACCCGCCCGGCCTCATGTGGCGAGAGTATGCAGGCAGTTCTTGGAGAATGAAGGAATTGATACCATTGACTGGCTCACCGGCTCACCTGACCTAAATCCAATAGAACACCTCTGGGACATTATGTTTCGGTCAATCCGACGCCACCAGGTTGCACTTGAGACTGTCCAGGAGCTCAGTGATGCCCTGGTCCAGATCTGGGAGAAGATCCCCCAGGACACCATCCATCTTAGGAGTTGCATCAAGCATGTGGGGGCCATACAAACTACTGAGTACCATTTTGAGTTGCTGCAATGGAATTTGGGATAAATGGACGAGCCTGCTGCATCATTTTTTCGCTATGATTTTCATGTTGTCTGAATTCCACCCTCTGTAGGGTGATCATTTTCATTTCCATCAAATGATGTGGCATCCTTTCGTTCCTAAGACATTACCCAGTCTATATGAGGAAAGATATTCTGCACGTTTTCACAAATGTACTCCAGGGAAAAAAAAAAACATGTTTCCCTCTCCCTCAGTTCTCTCTCGTTGTCTTCATTTAACATTTCTCTCTCCCTCCGTTTCCTTTCGCTCGCTATTGCAGTTTTAACTTCTCTCTCCCTCCGTTTGAGCAGAGACGTCATGAGCAGGGAAGCTACTGGAAATAAGCGCCCGGTCGCCTTCCCAAGATGGGTGCCGAGTGAACTGACTTGCCTAAAAAGACGTTGGTTAAACATACCTCTTTCCCTTCGTATTATGGCCCTTTTCCTCATAGCAAGAAAACAAAATCGACAGTAGTAACGTGGCGCAGCGGTAATATTCTGCCCCCTGAGGCTGCTAAGGTGGAACGGAGGATTTAAAACGAGAAGCTAGTGCGCTAACTTCAGCTCCCCATCCCAGAGTGGACGTTAATAAATGCCACATTTAAAGAGGTACTTAAGTCTCCAAGCAAGTAAACAATTACCTTATAAAGCACCTGGGTAATAACAGTATTCTTGGCGGTTGTAACACCGTCCGTGGCATAGTTTAAAAAAGCTAGTTGGCTAGGCTAGCTGGCTAATTAGTTTCTGCCTACATCCAAAATCAACACAACCGAAAAATGATCAGACTTAAGCATAACACTACAGAAAACCACATAATCGGCTTAAGAAAGTGGTTATAAAGCTTACCTTGTTATTATTTTGTGATTTGTGCCTGGTGGAGCAGACCTCTCGACTTCTCTGGAGTGATATCTAACTTGTCCAACTGGGCGGGAAAATTCAAATGGATGCCGAATGCCGTTGCCTAATACGGATAATTAAGTTGCCAGAAAATTTATTTAGCTTTTTAGTATTTAATGTAGTATACTGAGTTTGGGTTACTAAGAAAAGTGTGTTGAAACAATTCTTGTTGAAAGCATTTTTTATGTCACAAGAACTCTGCCAAAATCATATAACAAAATTTTTTATCTTACAACAGGGCACATATTTAAGTATTGGCTTAAAGACCATAAGAATGTTTTTTTTAGAGTGTTATGGCTGTTGGATTTTACTGGTGTTTCAGGTTTGTAATGCTGACGTGATTGCGCTATGCTCGTTTCATGACTGAGGCTAGATAAACCTATCGCCGAATATACACAAGATATGCATTTAATGAAATGGTAAAGGGCGAGTTTTAGCTATCTGTTTGTGGCGGGAGTGGGCAGGGCCTGGCTGTAGATAGGAAAAAAATGGCTTGAGTGAGATAAGGAGGCTTATTTTGTCAGAGCGAATTTGTAATGGCTTATGGCTGTTGTATTACATTGGTGTTTCAGGATTGTAACGCTCACATGATTTCACCATGCTCTTGTTTCATGACTGAGGCTTGACAAACTTATCGCCGAAAATACACCAGGAGTTGAAGCTTTGTATCTCCGCCCGCATTCCGCCGGTTCGCGCACATTCAGATTTTTGGATATGTGGATTTTCCGAAGCAAAGCAGTACTGCAACAACATATTACAGTCGCTAACTATTTCTCAAACCACTAAAATATTAATTTGCTTGAAGATATGTATTTAATGACATGGTCAAGGACGAGTTTTAGTTATCTGTTTATGTCGGGTGTGGACGGAGCCTGGCTGTACAGGGGACATAACTACGAGTAACAAATGGCTTGAGTGAGATAAGGAACCTTATTTTGTCACATCGAGTTTGGCATGGCTTATGTCTGTTGGATTACATTGGTGTTTTAGGATTGTAATGCTCACATGATTGCTGATTCTTCCATTACCTACTATGTCACTGCAATGCCTAGTGTGTACTGCAATCCAGAAAGCATAGACGCAACAAACAATTACTTGAATGTGCTAAACGAAGTGGGAAGTCCTTCAGTGTTGTGTTGCAGGATGTATATGTCTAGATCACTCAGCCTTGCTGAAACAGAGGATGAAAAGAGTAGTGAGGATGAGGAAGAGAGTTTCCAATCTGGTATGCATAATGACTAAGAGAAAGAGGTCATTTCTGTCCATGAAGACCTTAGGTCAAGTATGCTACACGCAGTCCAGTCACCCAAAGTCAGCAATAATAG
>JAMWET010005538.1:0-15904 GCA_024036415.1 Prochilodus magdalenae
AACAATGTCCTACTATTACCCGACACGACTACTAATATACCTCTTTAGTGTTATGTTTCGGTCTTGGTTTCAAAATCAGTTCTGTTTTGCGTCTCTATTTATTTCCCCTGCTTTCATGAAAATGTAGCAGAGCTAAACTGCAGCGGCCCCCGGCCGCATGAAATGTGGCCATTTTGAAACACACTACCACATAATTCAGTGTTTACATAAGCTGGGGTCTGAGGTTCTCAATGAGTTGTAGTGTGCACACAGAAAGTGGTCTGAGGATCTCATCCAGTGCTAAAGAGTGACCAGAAAGAGAACTCAGTCCTCGTTATAGTTCACTTACATTTTAAAAACAAAAACACTGAGCGTCATGTGCATCTGCTTCCCTTTCCCAGGTTCACTTTAACAGGAACTGAGTTCTGGTTAACCACACTGGAGCACAGCACTAGTGGACTAAGTGAGTCCTGTCTTGCTGGGCCCTACAGGGAGTATTCAGGGTAGACCGTGTTTCAGTCTCAGGTTCAGTGTGTGGTTGTTAATGTTCAGACTAAATTAGATCTTTAACTTCATTATTAAATAATAAGTTAACAGAATGTAACCCAGTGTAACTGCTCTGTTACCGGACTGTTACAGATCCAGTGCCCTCTGTACAACAGGAAGTTCATTACTGTTATTAGTTCCTATGGTTACTGGTGTTTACAGTCTTCTAGAGTTTACTGAACTTTCAGGTACTCACACATTTTCTCCCTTACACACTCTCTCTCTCTCCCTCTCTCTCTCTCTTTCTCTATCGTAGGAACACCCTCATTATCTCTCTCTTCCCCACAGCACCTGCTCTTTCATATCTCTCTCTCTCTCCCTATCGCTCGTGCACAGTCGTTCTCTGTCTCTGCCTAATATAACGTGCACTCTTATTTTCTCTCTCTCACATGCTCTCTCTCTCTCCCTCCCCCTGTATCACCAATGCTCTCTCTCCCTCTCTCCGTATCCCCAGTGCTCTCTCCCTCTCCCTGTTTCACCAGAGCTCTCTCTCCCTCTCCCTGTATCACCAGTGCTCTCTCTCCCTCTCCCTGTATCCCCAGTGCTCTCTCTCCCTTTCCCTGTATCACCAGTCCTCTCTCCCCCTCTCTCCATATCCCCAGTGCTCTCTCTCCCTCTCCCTGTATCCCCAGTGCTCTCTCTCCCTCTCCCTGTATCCCCAGTGCTCTCTCTCCCTCTCCCTGTATGTCCAGTGCTCTCTCTTTCCCTCTCTGTGTAGTGTAGTGTAGAGCTGCACTGCTGAGAGTGGTGTGTAGTAAAGGTGTTAAATCTTATAAAGTGTTTATTAATATTCAGGGCTGTAGCTCTAGAAGTTCAGGTCAGGCCACACCCTGTTCAGCATTACCGTTTAATCCACCAGAAGAATCGATATAATCAAACACATAGTCATCTTAACTAGTCCAAACATATTCTACATCATCAAAAGAAACTCACTTAATATTATATACGAACATTCATACTTAATAAACTCACTGTGTAAATCCAGAGCAGTAAACAGATCCTCTTCTCTAAAGGCGCAGCTCCAACTCACTTTCAGCAAACAGCTGACAAACACCCTCTCTCTCTCTCTCTCTCTCTCTCTCTCTCTCTCTCTCTCTGCACCTCTCTCTCTCTCTCTGCACCTCTCTCTCTCTCTCTCTCTCTCTGCACCTCTCTCTCTGCACCTCTCTCTCTCTCTCTCTGCACCTCTCTTTCCCTTTATCTCTCTCTGCCTCTGTCTCTCTCTCTCTGTTTCTCTCTCTCCCCCTCCCCTGTGTCTGATATTGGAGGTCAGTGAGAGTAGCTGGTTCTAGATCTCAGTTTAAACACATGTAGTCTTTAATACCGTCTGTCATCAGGACGTCTCTCTCTCTCTCTCTCTCTCTCTCGCTCTCTCTCTAAAGAGGAGACTGGGTTGTCTGTCATTTAGTTTGATCACATGATAAATACTGATATAAAATAACTAATATTAATAACCCAGATTATCTCACTGGATTGGCAGATACAGTAATCTGTCCAGTTTCAAGCAAATTTATTAAAATAATACAAACTACTTTATTAAAGTGATAAAGTAGATATAGATATACAGTGAGATATAGATATTAGATCTCACAGTGAAGATATCGGAATATAGATATACAGGGTGAGATGATAGATATAGATATACCAGTGAGAATTTAGATATAGATATTACCGTGAGAGTATAGATTATCACAGTGAGATACTCTGACCTACTAAAGTTTCACTAAGTTAAGACAGGTTTAGAAACAGATTAAATAATGGTAATGTAATAAGTAAATACGGTAATTGTGAATAAGTTTACTACAACGCTATTTTTAGGAATATATCTAAATTTCAGTTATTAATATAGGATTACTTGCCAAGACGTCGCCTTTTTTTGATAATACAACATACAGCTTGTAGTTGCCTCAAAAACACCAAAGGCATTCAGGGAATCAATCAAACACCACAAAAACATATAATTACTACAAATGTAAACTATTTATCTGTTCCTGCCTGGACAGCTCTTACCGTGGGCCAGTGTTACTGACAACCCTATTTATTACAGATGATGCTGGAGACCTGCACCTGCATAAAACCATATGGACAGTCCGAGACTCAGTTAACAAAAAACAGTCACAGATAGAACGATATCCTGTCTACGTCCCTCACTTCCATCCCTCCTTACTTCACAGTCTACATAAGCCCCTGTCTGGTCCAGTGTGGAACCTCGGTCTATCATTCACCCTTATGGGGGGGGGGGGGGGGGGGGGGGGGGTCAGCTTTTTTAAGTTATCAGATTTCAGTGGTGGGATGATGAGCTTTCCTGGATTTTTTTTCCACCAATCAGGACTCCAGTAACCGCCACCACTCTATAAAGCATTAACAGTGGTTAGGAGCGTTGACCATTGAAATTGAGCTTATAAGTCCGGTGGTCCACTACCGTAGGCCCACTAATGGCAGCGGGAGGGTCCGCTGGTGGTTAAACCGAGAGCCTTATTTCTCTGGTTTGTGATGTTAGTCTTAGTTTATATAAAGACTACAGATATTTAAACCTGGTCCAGGAGATTAAATATTACACCGGGGCCGAGGGTGGACCAGCAGGCCCAACAGTCCGATATCTGCTCTGGGAGATCTTACCCCTCAGGTTACAGTGCTCCATACATTTAGACCAGTTCATATAACCCATCCTACCAGCTCAGGAGAGATGTTTACCTCTCTCAGTTAATCAGGGACCACTCAGTGTCCCTTCCTCCTACTGTAGTCCCTTCCCTCCCATGAGTTTCAGCTGGAGGAACAGTTTCATACAAGGTCCTCCTGGAAGTGTTCACATTGATGGAGCAACAGACTCGTTCTTTTTCTCACATCCTGGTGGTAGTTTGGCTAAGACATGATCACGTCCAGGAAGAAACTCACCCCTGATCCACTATAAGCCTCATCACTAACCATTAACCTAACACTTAACCTAAACTCCATTTACAGGCTACACCTACACATCAGGACCCACCAACTACCATTCTGCTGTTCCAACACTGTCTTCTCAGTCCTTTTAGTTTAAAATAACTCGTGAAGATTTAGAGACTACTTGCAGGAGGACTGGAGTTATCCATGGAGATTCTGACACATCTGGATCCTGGTCTTTGACCAATATTGAATTATTAAAGGAATTATTACTAATATTTTTCATGTTCTGCAGTAAATAATTGTGGAACCTCTGAGCTGAGGAACAAAGTGGGTACTCGGCTGGAACTGTGTGCCACATATGAGCCAGATCTGACCCACACCTCATGTATATTATTCTACACGTTCTGGCATCTAAAGCCTCATAACGACTGCTACCTATAATAATACAGGAACATTCTAACAAGCTGGAGGAGAAGGACATTTCAGCTTCATGGAGAACTGAAAGACATGTGAAGGGATGAGAAGGTTGCTCTGGTTCTACTGAATTGTGCGGAACATGCTGCTCCACAGAGCCAGTAGGTCAGTACTGTTTGGTCCTGTTTACAAATGTTTGTGAGAACCTTTGTGTCTGCTGCACATTTAAGGTGGACGACACAATCAGCTTGATTCATGAACACTGGCAGTAAATTCGTTGGAGCCTGGTTAAAATAGAGGTAGTGTTGGAGGGAGTTTCGGGAGCTTAGCTCAAGATTGTTGGATAAATGTAAGTCAGTGTTCATTAACTAACTTGACGCGTTGACTAAACTTAAGGTGGGAAAACCGCAGTGATCCAGCTTTGCTGTGTTTGGGCCTGGCCCTTGACTGTTTTGTGCTCAAGGCCATCTTCGTTAGCTGTAGGCCGCTAACTTCTCAGAGTGCTGGGGGTTTCTGCTCCCTCGTGCTACGAATGAGGACATTACCCATACAGAATACTGACCACTGTTGCTCCCTTGCTTGTTTTGGACTCACGCTAGAGCTCCGAAGGAGAGGGACAGTCTTATCTGCTGGGGGTCCTGAGAGACTGCTGCTGTCTGAACACTCCTGAAAATGAAGTACAGTTTGTTTATTTGGCTCAGAGAGCAAAGGATTTTCTTTTTGTAAGGCCCGACCACACACTAGCAACGCCACAGGCCTGCACCGTATACTAGTATCTGTCAGGAAGTATCCTGTTTGCCATTCATGGTCACTTTAGCGCCACTGCATGGTCAATGTCAGATACTGCAGGTTTAAATTTTTACATAGCAAGTCATCCTCCATTTTGTTTTCAGAAGTAGTACAGGCACTGTCCTGGCCCGTGTGGCATGGCCTTCCACTTCTCTCTCTTAAATAACGTTTGAACCCCTGGAACATAATATGGCTGGCAGTTCCGAAAATTATATGCAACTGTCACTCAACTTGAGTGATATATTTGCAAGGAGCAATTGTCGGTGGACTATTTACATGGTTAAAAGCAGTTCAGGTTTAGGACGAATAATGTTTACATTTACATGTACGTCATTTAGCTGAAATAATGTTAGCGCTGTGTTTATTTCTGATGTGTAATCATTATTCTAAAATACTGATTGTATTTACAGAGTATTATGAAAGAAAAGAATTAAAACTAAAACAAAAGATGTTAATGCACCTGAAACCTCAGTAAAGTCACTTCCTTTTCAAAGCCCTTGATTCTTCTTAGAGTTCCTGTTAGCTATCTGTCTAGCTTTGCACAGATCGCATATGCGAGGGAAGATTAGGGAGACTTAACTGAGTCTAGCGAGTGTCTAGTCTTAGTTACTGGACTCCTCAGGATTTCTGTTTAGTGTCTTGATTAAGCTTGGTGATCAACAACTGAGCTAAACTCTGGGCTAAGTCTAATTTATTTATACAGAGTTACAGATCAGGTTAACATGAAGCTGCTGTAAACAGCTAGTTACAGTTAGTGAAGTACATGTCTGACTTTAGAAGAACACACTTCAAGAGGAGCTCGTCATACATATTCATCATTATTAGAATCATCCACAGAGAGCAGATCATCTGAGGATCATTCATTACACTAGCTGTACACAGTGTTGGGTAGTAATGGAATACGTGGAGACTTTGTGGGCTGAAATGCTAACTGAAATCTCCTGATCAGTAAAACTGGTTTATTTTAGCGTATATGATTTATTTTAGTTTCTGAAGTATATAACTGATATAACCTGCACAGATCTTCCTTTCACACTGCTGAGATTAATCATCCCCAACTCAGTTACGGTGGGGCAAAAATGTATTTAGTCAACCACTGATTGTGCAAGTTCTCCTACTTAGAAAGATGAGAGAGGTCTGTCATTTTCATCACAGGTACACTTCAACTATGAGAGACAAAATGAGGAAAATAAATCCAGGAAATCACACTGTAGGATTTATAAAGAATTTATTTGTAAATTATGGTGGAAAATAAGTATTTGGTCACCACAAACAATCAAGACATCTGTCTCTCACAGACCTGTAACTTCTTCTTTAAGAAGTTCTTCTGTCCTCCACTTGGTACTGTTATAAATGGCACCTGTTTGACCTCGTTACCTGTGTAAAAGACACCTGTCCACAGCCTCAAACAGTCATACTCCAAACTCAACCATAGCCAAGACCAAAGAGCTGGATGGAGGATTGCAAGAATATCATGTGGTCAGATGAAACCAAAATAGAACAGTTTGGTAAAAACTCAGCTTGTCGTGTTTGGAGGAATAAGAATGCTGAGCTGCATCCCAAGAACATCATACCTGCTGTGGAGGATGGGGGTGGAGACATCATGCTCTGGGGCTGTTTTTCTGCAAAGGGGACAGGATGACTGATCCGTGTTAAGTGAAGAATGAACGGGGCCATGTATCCTGAGATTTTAAGCCAAAACCTCCTTCCATCAGTGAGAGCAGTGAAGATGGAACGTGGCTGGGTCTTCCAGCATGACAATGATCCCAAACACACCGCTCGGGCAGCAAAGGAGTGGCTCCGTAAAAAGCATTCCAAGGTCCTGGAGTGCCCTAGCCAGTCTCCAGACCTCAACCCCATAGAAAATCTGTGGAGGGAGTTGAAAGTCTGTGTTGCCCAGCAACAGCCCTAAAACATCCCTGCTCTAGAGGAGATCTGTATGGAGGAATGGGCCGGAATACCAGCTACAGTGTGTGCACACCTGGTGAAGACTTACAGGAAATGTTTGACCTCTAGTTAAACTTTTGTTATTGACCAAGAGTTTGTGTTGTACACTGGGTGATTGTTAATTTACCCATTAGGCTTCAATCAACATCATCATCAGTTTATCTGGCTGTGTTGTGCAAAACTGTACCCATAAAAGAATGGGAAGAAAAGGTTCCAGCAAGGTTCTAGACTCCTCATTAGGGATCTTCAGCACCTTGAGAGGGAAGGTGTGTCTCTTCAGAGCCTTGGTTCAAATGTTAAAGGGACAGTTTGGTACGTATCTGCTGACACCTTGGGTGCACACTCACTGACTGGAGTTCAGTGTGGATCAGTTCTGCAGGTTCTATTTGGTGAACAGACTGAGCTGTTATCCAGCCCCTCGTTCACCACAGAGACCCTGTGTTACCTACAAGTCTAAATCTCTGACCACCAGCAGTCGCTTTTAGAAGTTTGTCCTTGTACTAAATTGCTCCCTGAACATCATTATCTGGAACATTATCCTCCGCTAATCAAACAGTTTGGTCCCCTAATTGAACCTTGGACAGTAAGATTAGAAGCTGAGCATCCGTTCTTTGAAAGGTGGTTCATTATGCTGGTAACACTCTGGACACAAGACATCAGTTAATGTTGGTGTATTATTTGGAGGAGTGTTTTTAAACCCAGGAGTTAAACTGGAAATGTACCTGTCGTATCTGTGGGGGTCTTGGATGCAGCTGTCAGCTGTAGCTGTATCAAACAGGTTTAAAGTACTGGACTGTGTTTCACTTACCTCCACTGCTCATTTGAAGGAATGGTGCTCTCTGCTGGACACACAAATGGACGACCCAATGCTGGGCGAGTATTGGAGATCTGTTTAGTGGACGGCTACATGTTTTTCATTGTTGAACTGTTCACAGCTGGCTTCTTGGACCATTTAAGATGTTACCAGCTCCCCAAAAAAGACCCTCCAGTAACTGTGGTTGTGGATTCAGACCAGCTGAATGACCACATCCACCTGACTGCATATCCTGTTGATGGAAAGCTGCTCATCACTCAGAGGATGTTCATGATACTATAAGGTGTATAAACAAAACTGTTTGTGTGACCCGCCCACATAAAATATGTGCTTACAAAATATTTTTTATGTATATAAGCCTGTATTTATGATTTTGTTTATCCAGCCTTCAACTCTTTTAATCCCTGTTGAATTCATACCGGTCACTACCACTAGAGGGCACTTTTTTATAGGAGCTCGTGGTAGTTGTGCTGGAAATGGCTCTAAGAGGGTTTTGGCTGCTGTTCTTTTGGTTTGGTGAAGCATATTTTGAAGATTTAAAGGGTTCCCAGCTGTTGTTTACTTAAGCGGTTTATTTGGTTTTATAAGATGTATGTTAAGAACTGTGAAGGAGGATTGTACAAGTGTTGCTATTGTAAAGACTAATTAGCCCTTCTTCGGCCTATCGTTCCGTCAAGGATACATGCATTAGTCTAAACTAATGGATAAATTTGTGTTCATTGGACTCTTTGGAGAAGTTACAGGCAACGTGTTGAACACATAACCCTTGATTTATTGTTTAATGTAAATGGTTTAGGTTTTGATATGATGAATACGGATGTTAAGGGGGTCTTTACCCCAGAATATATTGTATAATACAGTAATAATTCAAACAAAAGATATAATATTTTTATTTAAAGAAAAGGTATGCTCATCACTGTATGAGCCATATGTATAGAAAAGACTCCTGTAATGAGAATTCATTCAGTCATTCTAGAAAAGAGACCGATTCGAACGCAACTAGCACACTCCTGTTTTCATAATACAGCACCTCCTTCACGAGGCGTGTCTATCCAAGGGTATAACTGCATATCTCTATCTAACTGCAATTCTTTTCCCAGATTATTTTCAGTTATTTTTCTCCTCCACCCAAGCCCTGTTCTTTTTTTTAACCCAGCATTCACTAAACTCCATGTAGTCATTCCGGGAAGGTTCCTGATCTGTAACCCACAGCCGCACTGACCCTCACTGTTCAGTATGTCTTTTTTTTCTATCCTCGCTCCCAAAGACTCCCATTCATTTTCAGCATCTTCTAGCTGTCACTTGGTAACCTAACAATAACTCAGTGGGGGTATAGCTCAGTGGTGGGGGTATAGCTCAGTGGTAGAGCCTTTGACTCCAGATCAAGATGTCCCCGGTTCAAGTCCAAGTGCCCCCTTCAAGGTCAGCTTTAAGTAATCAAGCATAGGAGTGGGCAGTTGTGGGCTGGAGGTTAGGGAACCAGCCTTGTGACCGGAGGGTTGCTGGTTCGATTCCCTGAACTGACAGTAACGACTGAGGTGCTCAATCAAATTCCTCTGTGTGCAAATCACAATAGGCACAAAATGGTATCTTATCTTAATCTGAACACCTCATACACAAAGGCAATCTCCTGTCAACACCTTAGCAGCCTGTTTCCTAATGACTGTTTTGGCGGGGGCAGGGATCTGTGTGAACAGTAACCTGGGAAAGTTACTCTGCAGTGTTATTAACTCTAGACTTCCTTATGAAGCACAGTGTCCTGAGTAAAAGTCAGATTGGATTCATACCAAATCACAGCACATCAGATCATATTTAGACCCTACACGCCCTGATTGACCTACATGTAAATCAGAATAGAACAGAGTTTCTGCATGTTTTGTCGATTTTAAAAAAGCTTTTGATACCATTTGACACGACGGTCTATTCTATAAGGTTCTGGAAAGCGGTGTAGGGGGTAAAACTTATGACATCATTAAATCCATGTACACAAACATTAAGTGTGGTATAAAGAGTCGGCAACAGAAGGACGGAGCTCTTCTCGCAGGAGCGTGGAGTGAGTCACACAGTGTGACAAATACACAGCACTATGACACACATACTTCCCACAGTTCCAGAAGCTCCACCCCCAATTCACACACCTCACCAACAACCAACAACTACCCATCCTGTTAGGTGAGAGGAGAGAGAGCAGTGTTCTGGCAGGACGCTACGTATTAGCCTGCCACAACATGAGGGACAGTGAGTGACCACACACGCACACACACACTCGCACACACACCCACACACATGCGCACACACACTCTCACACACACACACGCACACACACACACGCTCACACACTCACACACAGGCAAACACACTCACACACACGCACACACACACACACACACACGCTCACACACTCACACACACACACGCACACATACACACACACATGCGCACACACACGCTCACACGCTCACACACTCACACACATGCACACACACTCACACACACACACACACACACATGCTCACACACTCACACACACACACACACACGCTCACACACTCACACACACACACACACACACACACACACACACACATGCTCACACACTCACACACACACACACGCACACACACATACACACACACACACACACACACAGATACTCGGGGGCCAGACCGTTCACTGATTTGTACGTAAGGAGTAGAATCTTGTACTCCACACGGAATTTAACAGGTAGCCAGTATAGTGAGGACAGTATCGGGGAAATGTGACGGTATTTTTTAGTTCTAGTAAGGACTCTAGCAGCTGCGTTCTGGACGAGCTGGAGCTTATGTAGAGCCTTATTTGTGCAGCCGGCTAAAAGGGTATTACAATAATCCAGCCTAGAAGTTATGAAGGCATGGACCAGTTTTTTTTTTTTTTTTTTTTTTTTCTTTTTTTTTTTTTTTTTTTTCTTTTTTTCTCTTTTTTTTTTTTCTTTTTTTCTCTTTTTTTTTTCCGCGTCTTTTAAGGATAAGACATTGCGTAATTTAGCGATATTGCGCAGATGGAAGAATGCCATCCTAACTGTGTTACTGATATGTGCATCGAAAGACAAGCTGGTATCGAAGATTACGCCTAGATTTCTCAGAGTTGAGCTGGGAGTAATAGCGTGGCTATTAAAAGCGTCTCCTAATTTGTCATGACAAACTGGGAGAGTTTAGTTCTCTCTGCATTAGGGCCGAGTAGCAGGACCTCAGTCTTGCTTGGATTAAGCTGAAGGAAATTCTTGGCCATCCAGTTTCTGATGTTAGTAATGCAATCTTTAAGTTTATTTAGGTTTAAAGCCTTGTTTGGTTTGGCCGATATATATAATTGTGTGTCGTCAGCGTAACAGTGAAAGCTGACAGTGAGATATGATCAGAACCAGGATAAAGCCTGGCCTTTAACGCCAAATTGATGTTCTAGTCTGTCCAGGAGGATCGTGTGGTCAGTGGTGTCAAATGCAGCACTGAGATCTAAAAGAACTAATATAGAGACTTGACCATTATCAAGAGACATCAAGAGATCATTCACTACTCTAGTTAAAGCCGTATCAGTACTGTGGTGGGGTCTAAAGCCAGACAACACCTCTGTTGTGGAACACCTCATGAAGAGAGTTCTCATGTAGGTGGGAGCAGAGTTGTTGCGAGACCACTTGTTCTAAGATCTTTGATAAAAAAGGAGATTGGAAATGGTCTATAGTTGGAGAGCTCATTAGGATCGAGCTCAGGTTTTTTAATTAGGGGGTTGACTACTACGAGTTTTAAAGATCTTGTTACATGTCCAAGACTGAGGGACGAGTTAATGACTGAGAGCAGAGGTTTATCCACGCAAGGGATGATCTGTTTGAGAAGTTTTGTCGTATTGGGTCTAGGATGCAGGTAGAGGATTTGGAAGAGCTAATTAGCTTAATTAACCCATCCTGGGTGAAGGAGCTAAAGGATGCCAGTTCACCTTTTGGGCTGACAGGACATTTTTGTGCTTTAATATGTTCTATTTTGTCATCAAAGGATCTGCTAAAGTCATCACAATCACTGTAGGGACATTATTGACCTTTGACTGGTTTAATATTACACTTTATGGAACAACAGTTGTTTCTGTAGAGCAGCACAGATCAGACTGCATCAGACTCTGGATCCTGACTCTGTCATTTCAGACTGATACTGACAGTGTGGAGTATCTTACAGCCCCAGTGAAAGGTCAGAGGTCAGTTAGGCTGGTGTTCAGTGGTAAACTGGACTGCAGACTTTCTACATGTGTATCCGTGTGTGTGTCCTTCTTGGAATAAGCAGTCCCAGAATTCTGTTCAGTGAGGTCATCTATAGAGTTAATTAATCTTTGTATTACTGTACCAAATTAACACTACCTATCCCTAACCCTAAACCTAACCCTAACTCTAAACCTCAGTTTTCAAAACACTAATCTTCTGCATTATTAGATTTTCCAAAACAAAGCAATTTAAAGTTGAGGAGCAAAATGTTCTCACTTTACCAAAAATCATCCTGTCCTCACAAATATACCACTACAAGAACACACACACACACACACACACACACACACACACACACACACATACACACACACACACACACACACACACACACACACATACACACACACACAGACACACACACACACACACACACATACACACACACACACACACTCACACACACACACACACACACGCATACACACACTAATTAATATTAGTCATGGGCAGTCATGGGCTGGAGGTTAGGGAACCAGCTTTGTTACCGGAGTTGCGCCTTGCCGGCCTGCCGGTTCGATTTCCACCTGAACTGACGAACACCACGACTGAGAGAGGTGTGAGGTGCCCCTTGAGCAAGGCACCTCACCACCCAGCTTGCTCCCCACGGGGCGCCGTGGATAGGGCCTGCCTGCACACCCGCCTCCGGGTAAGTGTGGCTCACAATTTTAACTGCCCCCTAAGGTGTGTGTTTACTAGTGAGTGTGTAACTGTGGGTGTTTTCACTTCACAACAACGTATGGGTTAAATGATGCGGAGGACTCTAAATTTTTCTTCCCCAGCTGTGGGGATTAATAAGAGTAATTTTAAACAAAATATTTGCAATCTTAGAATAAACCACTGATTAATTTAATTCAATTTGGAAAGGGAACAATAATAGACATGTCGTTTTCTAGTTAGTTCCCCTTCCCCCGTAATTTGGTCCATCAGAGTCGATAAACTGAACAAACTGTGAAAATACAACATGACTGTAGGAGAATCACTTTTTCTAACCCCCCCCATTCTACATTCTGTGACTTCTAACCAACCAACCCAAACCAGATTCTGGATTAAAACAAGTCTTTGTCCAGGGTGTTTGTTTTTTTCCCTTTTTTTTAATTTTCTGAAAAATTAGGTAAAAGTACTTACTCTAAAAGGACACAGACATGCTCCCTGCTCACCTCAAAGTAATGGATTTTAGCGAAATAGTGCAGAATGTTGCCTATAGGTGGCCTATATGACCCCTCTATATCACCCTCTAAATACACAACATTTTTTAAAGGAAATAAAAATATGAAAAATTTTAATGAATAAGTACTACGGTAACTCTGTCTTTGTCAATACAGAGTGAATAAGGGTGTTACTACTACTTCCTCAACGTTGACTAAACTTCACTCTAAGGAGGTTAATAAATATATCTTAAGGTCCGTGTCATAAATAGAAAAAGCATGGTAAACCCATCTTACTAACTGAGCCCAGGTAGTATAAAAAAGAAGTTGTTAATGAAACCAAAGGGTTCTAGGTACTGTAGGAGTGGGAGGTCATATTGATTTTAAATATTTAAAATAAAATATTAAAAAAAAAACGAACATTACCCAAGTAAGAGCTAATGAGCTGTTTATATACAAAATACTCGAGTTGAAATTACAATTTAAAGTGACCTTAAAAACAAAACTGAAACAAAACCTGACATTATTATAAAAGGAGAAATCCTGTATTTCAGTGTTCAGTGGTGTAATCAATAATATATGTACATAATGGAGATTAAATAATCTAATAATAGATCCTGATGGTACTTTAAGTTATCCAGAGTGTTTAATGAGTGTAACTTGGAGAGAACATGATCTGGACCACTGCAGATCAGATTTCTGAGATCAGAGATATACTTTCACTATAGAGCTTTTACAGCTGAGCTCATCCTGCTGGACTTTAGCTTGTCATAAAGATAAGGCTGTAGTTATGGTGTCTTAGTGAGACTGCAGGTGAAATGACCTGTAGAGTGTTTTCTTACCCAAAGCATTACTGAGATTTAGACTGAACCTGTTTTAGTGAGGCTGTTCAGTGAACTCCACCCACTGTAACTTCATCCTCCACTCTTAACAGCAGAACAGACGACATTACATTCAAACAACCTGTTTAACACCACACAGTGTCCAGAGATACACAGGTAGGACAGTAACTCCGATTTATAAATGTAGGAATGTTCATGTATGGACTCTGTTATATATTCGGCATGTAGTTTGTTTAAAGTGTTTGGTTTTGATGAGTGTAGCTGAGTTGAGGATGATCAGTTTCATCGGGAACCCCTGCGGTATTCAGGGAAGATCTGTGCAGGTTATATCAGTTATATAATTCAGAATTAAAATAAATCATATACACTAAAATGAACCAGTTTTACTGATCAGGAGATTTCAGTTAGCATTTCAGCCCACAAAGTCTCCACGTATTCCATTACTACCCAACACTGTGTACAGCTAGTGTAATAAATGATCCTCAGATGATCTGCTCTCTGTGAATGATTCTAATAATGATGTATGACGAGCTCCTCCTGAAGTGTGTTCTTCTAAAGTCAGACATGTACTTAACTAACTGTAACTAGCTGTGTTACTGCAGCTTCATCACAGAGACATGCTGACCTGATCTGTAGTTCTGTACTGATATTAGTTACTGAATCAGAAATTAATCAGATATTCAGCTCAGTTGTTGATCAGTGAGCTCAATCAAGAAACTAAACAGAAATCTGGAGTCCAGTAACTAAGACCGGACACTCACTGCACTCTGTTAAGACTCCCTCAACACTGCTAGTCATGTTTGTTGATCTCTGTATACTGTAATCCTGTAATTCTCTGGTTATTAAAAGTGAGATGAGGAATCAGAACATAAAGTGAGGCTGAGGAATGAGACCCTGATATCAATACTTATTAACCCCACTATAAACACTGTTTTACCTGTTCTCTGTCCCTCTATTTCTTTATATTCCACTGTTTGGTGTCACTACAGACTACTGTCTTATAGCCAGTCTGGTACAATATCATATGCTATCAATTATTAAATATCACCCATGTGCCCTCCAAACACCACAAATATACATGGCCAAAAATAATGGAAGAGAGCAGAAACACATTATGGGTCATACAATAACAATCACTTTAATAACAGGTGAGATAATACAGCTATGAGTGATTTTATTTCAGCATCTGACAGTGCTTCCACATAGAACTTGCGGTTTATAGTGTAGTTTGAAATCTGTTTGAGGTGTGTGTGTGTTTGTGTGTATGTGTGTGTATCAGTGTACATTACTGTGTAAAAAATCAGAGACAACCTTTCATCTATATTATTCGTTATTCATTCATAATGCCAAAAAAATCATGTTGTGTTTTTTATTGTCTGTTTTTTTAGTTTAAATTAAATATTTGTTTTCTTCTGATGGTGAATAATGAATAGTTTAAATAATAAATAAAGGAATGGTTTCATTTTTTACAGAGTAATGTAATAGTTTCTGCAAAGGGGATTGAGGATCTTTTAATTTTAAAGACTATCCTTAAGCTACATCTGAAAGTCCAATACATTAGAGTCAAACTGTGTTTCAGGGATGATGTTTCTCTGTGTGACGCTACTGATTTTCTCTGGTTTTATGGAGACCACATCAGGTATGTGTGCACTATCTTGTAAAAATGGGGAATATGGGAAATATACAATACTAGAACAAGTTATACTAGAGTAATGCAGAGGAAACTAGAAGCAATGTAAATGATTTGTATATAAAGTATTTTTATACAGGTGCTGTCTAACACATGTTTATTACATTATTACTGCATTTCTTTTTGCCTGCAGAGAACTTTAAGGTAGTTGGTGCAGCTGCTCCTCTTGTTGGTGAAGTCGGTGAAGATCTGGTTCTGCCCTGCTCTATCAAACCCAGCACCAGTGCTGTGGATGTGACAGTGGAGTGGGCCAGACTGCATCAAGATAATAAAATAGTGCATCTGTATTATGGTTTTGAAGACAGAAATTATGAACAGATGGAGTCTTACAGAGGGAGAACATCTCTATTTAAAGAGGAACTGAAGAAAGGAAACACCTCACTGAAACTCTCAGCATTACGACTTTCTGATGAAGGAGCTTACAAATGTCTCATTGAATCTGACTTCCTGAACGATGATGTAGTCATTTATGTTGAAGTTAAAGGTAAGAATAAAAAAAATCTGTATTTATTTACTTATTTACAACTACACTTAATCTAGATGTAGTAAAAGATGTAGTTACAAAATCTC
>JAMWET010005539.1:0-90461 GCA_024036415.1 Prochilodus magdalenae
AGTCTCCCCACATGGGGCCAATACCTCTTATGGGTGTGTTGTTATCCGCTACCCTTCTCCACCTCACTGCTACACTTACACCTACTAAACTCTTTAGTCACAAAAAAGAACCAAGATAAAAGCGCTTAAATAAAACATGTGTTGAGTTCTATTCGCCCCAAAGGTTCACTTTTCCCAGGGCTTTCCCAGATATTTAATCAACTGTCCTACTCTCCAAGTTTCTATGAATTAGGAAAAAACTATGTCCTGATGTCCAGGTTTTTCCGGACATATCCGTGGGCACCCTGCCTTTAAGCAGTCCAACCTTGCATGGCTTTCAGCTTTTATCTTGTCACCAAATTGTGGGTAGGGCTTTGTACTCACGGAAATGAGGCAATTAGACTGGAGAGCTTTTCCATTTACTGTTATCCCAAGGTCTAAAGTCCTACCTACTCTGCTGCAGGAAGCGCCCGGGCCCTCTCTTCGGTATAATCCGCCTGCTCCGGATAAACGTGATAAATCCCCACCAGAGCACCATTCCAAAATGAGGTAGGATGTTCTCGGCTTGTTGGTTCCCCCCCCCACTGCGGCAACATGAACAGCAGTCTCGGTCATGTTCACCTCTTTAACTGGTACTAATTAAATAAACATAAAAGGGCAGTAAACAAGCTGATCAGATACAAAAGGAGTACGCTGTGACTGAAACCTCCACCAACCCCGCAACACCTCCCACCCCGCACCAATATCAAGGACTTGGACGGGTTTTCTTCTGGATGTAGCCACATCAGTGTATCAGACACTGTCCTAGCATCAAAGAATTGATTTGAGATTTTTGTGGATTGCCTTCCCTGTACCTCAATTTCCGATAAGAATCCCTGTAGACTGGGATATTATCCACTGCTGGTAGACCCGTAGGTCCGTACTCTATCCATCCACCCCCCTCTGCGATTCAGCTACTTTTCCTTCACACTATGGTCTTTTTTGGCCACGCCCCATCGCATCCCCTGCTATAAGCCACTCATTAACATAATGCCCTGGGAGCGTTTCCACACATGGAACGAGACATTCCCTGCCCTGTAGCACCTCTTCCCCACCTGAATCTATCGGATCCTTTCACGTCTCCGTTCCCTTAGGTAGTGCAGCGCCAACCTGCCCGTAAGCCTGAATTCGACCACCTTTAAATACATGAGCTTATTACAGTACATACCCGATTGTACACGGTTTTATATCAAGATTATAAAAATAACACCTACGAATATTTTTTTTCATTGGCAGGTTTCCATAGGAACAGGTGCCGCATTTGGTTTCCCCTCAGGGCTTTAACTGACAGCGGGTTGAACAGGAGTGGTCAGGTACTGGTTGTCGGCGCTGTGTCCCTCATTATAACTCCATCAATATTAAAAGCCGTGAGCACTATACAGTCACCTCGGTCACCTTTCTCCCTTCCTGCTCACCCCATCTTGCTATACAGCAGCGGTCGCCTCCAAGAAGTGCCCTGAGGGCAGGTTAGTTTTTCACACCTTCAGATGCATGGTCATTAACTCGTGCAGTAAGCTGTCGAGCTTAATTAGGTGGATCAGAGCGAAGACGAGTGTGCGAGGGGCGCGGTATGATGTTATTCTCGTGGTGATAGATACAATAAAACCAAAATGTGCTTTTCTTGATCATGCACCTGATAAAACAACAGGTCAACTAAACTCTCAGCCTGTAAACAACACCAACAACCCCCACCAATGCATCAGAACTGCACTGTTTTGCATATCGTCTGTATCTCCAGGTATCTCCAAAATGCAACTTTTACAGGAGAGGCCAGAAACCTCATTTAATTTGAATGGAAGTCAATGAACCAGGACGTCTCTCCAAGTCCCGTTTTTGGCCATTTCGTCTCTCTGTCCATGGTCTTCCATAAATTCACAACAGTGTAAAAGTATTCATGTGATCAAATGAGGTCATATCTACGTAAAATCAACAAAAATGGAGATACATGTTTTCTTTGACAGCGCTCGATATACAGCTGAATTGTGCAATCCACCCACTCCTTTATCACTTAGCATCCATTTTCCCAAAGGGTTCTTTCACAGTTTTGGGTTCTACTTTCGGCCTGGATCTGGGTGCAATGAATAGATCAACGAGCCTAATTTACCAGATGACACTAACAGTGCCACTGGCATTCAAGGTCGGACTTTGACATGATAGGCATCACCCCTACTGGAGTAAAACCTGTGCCTCGGCACACCACCTTCATGACCAAGTTGGTGAGCACTTCACGTTCACTTCAACTTTATCTCGGCCCGTTGGATCTGGAGCGTCTGAGGAGGAGCTGTCTGGTTTAGCTAACGTTATGGGTACTGTTAAAACTAGCTCGTGGTTCACTGCACATTACGCAGCTGTGACATTTTCAGTAGATCTTTACGATCTGCCTAATAAGTAGAGTAATATTATGTTATATATCACACTAAACAAAGTGTTATATCATTAATAAAGGTGTCATTTAACTAGTTATTACTATATTAATAAATCAGTAAAACTGTAAAGCTGAGTGTTAATGAGGCTGTTATGAACACTGGTAAATCAAACTGTAGCAGGTACTTATCCTAACAAGAAGCCACCTGCTTGTTTTTAGAGGCTCTGTATGTGTAATGAATGGAGCTATGCAGGATGTGCATGCCTCTCCTCTATTCCTGTGTAACCGGCTAAGCGTGTGTAATAGGTGGGTCCTACACGTGAAGCAGAAGACGCGTTGGAGCGTGGTGTTGGATGAGCTGATGGCGGTGTGAGTAAGTGAGTAACATTCCACATGGACACTTATGCTCAACATTGTAGTCATTCTGAGTTTCCTCTGTGAATGGACTGCCTCTAACTGCCTTCTAACTGCCTCTAACACAACCGTATCTGAATAAAACCTCTACATACAATACTCAGGTCAGACATAAAACCAGAACACATTGATACATTAGTACTATACAGGCCTGAGTACCAGGTACTAACAGCTAAGAACCATGCCATTGAGTTTGTGTGGTTAATAACATTTTATATTATATACATGTACTTCACTTATAATTCTCGGGTGTAATTATTCCATAGCCAACAGACTACTGTATATATTATAGTGACGGTCATTTTAGGAGAAATAATGAAAACAGTGACTATTCTGATCACCTTACTTAAAGACTCAGGAGATACATGCTAGTTACCACTTGCTTTTCTATCCTATGACAATCAATGCCATCACTGTCCTTGTTTACCGGCACGTGTTCCGCCCTCATTATTCATAAATTCTCCAAACATATATACATAACTATTGTACATATATATAATATATCTATATAGCTATAAATATAACAATATATATACCTTGGTTTGACAAGTGAACTTGAACACCTGTTCATTTTAGTGTGTGAGAGTCCTTCATGGCTAAATTTGGACCAGCCCTGGTGGCCAGCTCTTCATCATTAACTGCACATTTGCATACCAGTAAGAGCATAGTGTGAAGGTTCAGTTATGCAGGTAAGAGCACAGTTCTGCTCAAACTACTGCAATGCACACGCACTTATGTGTGACATAACCAGAGTTCAAAATAGGGACCAACCTGTTGGTGCAACGTCTGCCTGGCTCATCTGGTACCAATACAGCAAGTCTTTGTGATGTATCAGAGAGCACGGTATCCAGGGTAATGTCAGCATACCACCAAAGAAGTGACGAACCTCGCACCAGCATCACGTAGTGACCTGGTCACTATCCTGCAGAAGAATGGCCTTAACTCCCTCTGACCACTGTGCAGGCCGCAGTAATAATGTTCATGTCCCAAGATCCCACTGACGCTGTAATTGGCCGCAGACAGGAGGCCCTTACACCCTAACTAACTACATGATTTGTTGTCTAAAAACCAGGTGTTTCAGTTTTTCATTTGTCCAACCCCTGTATATATATATTATAAGTGCAGTATATATAGTAAGATAATTACAAACCTGTTACTCATTATTTTTAATTTTTTCTTCCATAAAAACCGTGTACAACACTCACTAAATACAATTTCTGATTGATTAATTTAGTAACAACTAGAAAATTGAATTGCTATTAATGATTAAATATATAATTTGTTACTGTATAATTACATAAAACATATCCATTACCTATCTATTACTGATCTGTAAAGTGGTAGCACATTAGTCCTAACCTATAAAAGATACTAATAGAGTCTGCACAGGAACATTGGAATAGCGTTTTAACACACGACTCAGATTTGTGTGGTAATGGGGACAAAAAAAAACGCCCACTCTGTGAATAGTGATATCACAGCTTACAGTGTTCCTGTGGGAGCTGGAAAAATAGAAATCTCTTATTATCATGTCAAGTAATAGTGGTGAGTCCGTCTCTAACACGGGTCGATACCAGCAAGAATGCGGTCCTGAGTAACCGCACTGAACGTTGTACTGGACCCTGTTGCCATATTTAATAGTGTGTGCATAAGCTTTTGTGGACTTGCATTTAAATGAAATAAGTAGGGATATTTCTAGTTTTGCTTGATCTCCGTTCAAACCCTGGACTTTTGACAAAACAGTGAGTAGCCCAAGAACTTCATAATTCCACGCATCCATTAACCTGACATATCTAGAAGAGGCAGCAATTTATATTAAACACGCTCCAAGGGTCTACACACCAGATTCCTTTAAATCAGGAGCAAGTACTGACCTGAATCTAGATTTTTCGAACTACAGTGGAGTTTAAAAAAGACTTGTTACTTCCAAATAGTCAATTATTCACTTTCATAATCCCAAATAAATATGCTTTTTATTAATCAGTGCACGAATAATGTGATATCAACTCAGTTGAGGAGATGCTTATGTTTAGCTCCGTCCAAGTGGCCGCATTTCATCTAATACTGGGATCCCGTAATCCATGCCTCGCCCCTGATGTCTCTATATATGGCCATAGCGCTGACCCCCAGTCTTATCGTTCCTGGAATTACGCCCATTCCGGTGACTGCCGCCGCTTTTCTTACGGAAGTTCGTCCGCTGGCACGAGATGAGGATGGCGCCTGGTCCCTGCATGATCTCGATCTCGCGTCACAGGTTGTTTTCATAGCAAGCCTTGTTGAGGCTCTTCTCTTGCCTGACCACCTTCACGGCCACGGCCTCTCTGCTGTCTACGTCTGAAACCATAACCAACCGGTCGTTACTCTTGGTGTTTAACGAGTCAAGGTGGCTGGATTTTTATCCGCTTGTGCACCAGCTCTGAGCTTCTGACAATCATGTCCAAACGCCTTCAATTACGGGGAACTGGTCTTGGCAGCATCTGTCAGCTACTTACCCGCTCACAAATCCTAGTTCACTACGCTTCCGCTGTGGCAAAGACGGGTAAGGTTACCTTATGGTTTTTCATGACACCATCGGTGTGAATTTAAGCAGTCTTCATGAATATTCCCCTCACTCAGTTAAGCGTAGAGTCTAATAATTGGTCCTCTATGTTTGGATACTATATGTTTTGGATGCTATGTTTTAACGATTCGTGAGATCAGATTACGGCTGTCAGAAGATCCGATCCTGTATCACTCTGACTCCAATCGCAATAAGTTGAATGGATGAGGATGGAGCTGGAGGAGAATGGGATGGAGGATGGAGCTCCTTCCCAAAACCGCAGACGAGTGAGCACACAGACAAACTCCTGGGCAGCTATTGTACTTCTTGAGTTGACACCTGGCTTCGGTGTGGCATGGGTGAGCTCGTGTGCAGCTTGTCTATGGAGCTTGAGCAGGGTGTGTGCACCAACCGAAGTGCCCTGGTTCAGCACCACCAGGTCTGGAGCATCGGACAGACTCGTCTGAACACTGGTGGTCCAGCATTCTGGACAAGCAGACCCCTTCAGAATCAGACCCTACCTTTCTAGTATGGCTTTTGTAGACTGTTGGGCATAGGTTTCCACTACCTCACCCAAGCTTCTCCGTCACAATGAAAGTCGGCCAATGCTTCGGGCGGGGCAAAGCTTCGAGGCCGATGCTTCCCTGGACATGGCCACATCCAACAACAGCGTCCCTAACAAGATCAGAACGCCACCACACATGAACTTTAAATACCCTGTACCATTACATCCTACCATCGCCGAATATCTGCACCCAGGAGAAATCAGTTCCGACAGGAATCAAATTTGGTGGTGGGTTTGACACCGTGATACAATGCCGTGCATGTGGAACGTTCGCTCATGACGGCTTTATCGCTGTAATCCTCACTGACTACATGATAGTATGGATTTGTGTTTGCGTGCTTTGCATTCCTGAGTCACCGTGCTGTTTGTGTTGGTATCGCATACTTCATGAATGGAGTATGTGCCCTCAGAGAATAGTCCGGAAGCCAATTCCAGCAGTTGGGACAGAGTTGGATAGATTGGTCCGCATCGTGGGGATTCATCCGGGAAGCGGGATGGTCTTATCTTTACCCATAAACCCCGCGTGCCGTACCAGTCTATGTGGGATGCTAGCCTACCGCCGCGACTTTTCGACAGCAGTTGGGATTGAAGAATAGCACGCACGCAGCGGACCTGAAGATGCTGGGCTGGAGACCTACCCCCAGAGAGAGAGGACCCGACAGATGAGAGCAGTTGATTCCCTCCCATAAGTCATCCAATGTTTTAGTGTCATGCAGCACCACTGTCAGCGATCGGCTGTCAACCTAACGCAGGCTAATACGATGCCACACATACCGTTGTGAACCAACGACTGTCCTTTACACACTCACGTCACCGTGTCACCAAAGACTTGCAGTGGGTGTCGTACAAGACTGTCATGGCAGTGACGTGCAGAATGCCTGTTGGGATCATCTTCAGTGAAGTATCCCCCTGCTCTTGAGTCTTTGGTGGAGACGCCCAAACGAATCCGCTGTGTGGGAGCACTGTTGCGTCATCACGCCAATCCACTTCTCAGCCTCATACACTCGTATAAGTTAAAACTCTAATCTAACCCTGCAATGAAGAAACTGGACGCATAGGAATCCGGTGGAAACATGAAAGACAATGAACCAACATATAGCTCTGTAGGGAAAGGGTCCCGTTGTGCTCAGCTTGACCTGTCCGTGGTCGCGACTTCCAGACTAACCCTCTGTAAACATTATGGGCCATGAATGGAAAGGAGAAATTAGGACAAAAGGAAACACAGACCTGTTAGTAGAAGCTGCAATCTGATATCAGACAAGCCTGGATACAGTTCCTCGTTGGCCCAACAACAGTGCTTCAGCACCAGTCCAGTTTAGTTTTGCTAAGACATGATGGATTTAACTGTCACCTTGAGGGGGATTTCACCAAAGCTTGGACTAGGAAAGCTCCAACATGGCCAGGGAGTCCTCTCTACCTTCTTTACCTTGCCTGCGGTTGTCTTCCTGTCCTCAACGGCTTTGCGGTTTCGAATTGTAACCGTTTCCACCTTAAATGGTGCAGCAAATTACATGGTGAACTGCCTGCACCATTTAAGGTGCACTAAAAAATTGTGCGACTACATCCTTACCAAAAACGGACGACACACAACCATGATGAACTAACGCACATCAGACTGCTGTAACGCTATATATAGCCACTCTATATTCTTTGCCGTAAATAAGCTCTATTTCCATTTATTTACCTTTTTACCGAATATAATACGCGTATGCTAACACCCGCAGTTCAGACTGTGTACTTTTCCTGGTGCATGCTTTGCTGGGCTGTCAGCTGAAAATGACGTCAGCCATCCTTGAGCGCAAACTCCCAGCGGCTGGCCCTGCTAAGCGGCCTTGTGCCAACGATTGCCAACCCTGCCCTTTACAGCCGCTCCTTAATATATTAATATTACGTCCGATATTAATCTTACTACTAAAGTACATATGCTGGTCCACATCACTGCCCTTGCAGTCAGGTATTGCACTACGAAGGTTAATTTATTTTCTTTTACATCTATCATCATTTACTTCCTATGTTATTAAGTATTTTGTATGATGTATTGCCTTTTTAAAATTATCAGTTTATTTATTTATTTTCTTTAATCTCTTCCAACATGTAATAAGATTTTGTTCGTTTTTTTACTTTGTATTTTATTCATTATTATTAAACTTTAATTTTCTAATGTGTTTTTAAATTCTCCGAACCCTGGCGTACGGTTAACATAAAAGACTTTACTTGGCTTTTTCTTATTTGGTTTATTTGTATTTATTTTACTTTATTATTGTATTCAGTCGTCTATTTATTTTTGTTAAATTGGTTATTATTGTTTTGCTTTCTTTATTTATTGGCTTTGTTTGTTTCGTTTATTTTAAAACATCGCTATTATCATCCTTGTTATTTTTTAATTATGTAAAAATCTTGTATAAATCTTTCTTATTTATTTTTCATCGGTTATTTTAACTTTAGCTTTATGTTCATCCTATATTTACTTATATTTTCTAAATTCATCTCATTTTTGTATTGTATTCTATACTTAAGTGTAGAGTGTTGTTTATTGTATTTTTATTTTAAAACTGCTATTCTTCCTACTACTTTATACCTTGTTTTACATTTTGCTAAAAAAAAAAGTCTTATTAGGCTTATTTTATGTTATTTCATTTCTTTTTTATACTTTTTACTCTTATTATAATGTTTTTTATTTATTTATTTAAATTCAAATTATTATTAATTCGCATCATCCCATATACCCTGTTGTAATCGCAACATGGTCCACACGGTGTCGCTGTTTTTCACCCATGTTCCTTATTCTGACCAACACACAATTAAATATGATAATGCATTCACGCCTCCGGTGGTCAAACGGGGGGCACTTAAAGATTGGCGGAGCGCATGGTCTTGCACGTTTGGCCGGCTCACAGTGAGCGGCAGTATTGAAGCTCTGGGAAAGGTAGATAGTGCGCCTCCCGGGATGGCCTGCATTCTACGGGCCATGTTCCGCCTGACCGAGCTGGCGAGTCAGCGGCGGAAGCCTGAGAGATCTGCGCAAGCGAGAACGAGAAGCTCAAATAACCGGCTGGTTTGCATCCTCCGTGTACGTGGCGGGGCTGCTAGTCCCGAGCAGTGATCTGGAGGACGAAAGTGAGCCACGCGAGAAGAGAGCAAGAGACAGCCAGACAGGACCGGGAAGAGAAGCCCCAAATACGACGAAGTTGCACCCTCAATAGGTCGAGCGCGGTGATAGGGGGTGGCTACATTCTCATAGGGCCGTTGCGTTAAAGGGGAACTCCAATCCAAATTTCAGGAATTCCTGCGTCTTTCATTCGGGGTGGTGTCGGGTGAATCCTCCATTCAGGAGAACCTGCTGTCAAGAAGACGCCTCAGTGCCACGGAAAAGCTCCCTCATCATCGAGTTTAATACATGAAATGGTTAGAATACGTGGCTGCCTACATGTCTGATCCAATTTTTTTGTCCTATAATCTGATCAGGTTCTGTCTTCACGTATTTGAATCTATTCCTGGCGGAGGGATACATATATATGCCTATTTTTGCCATCGTTGACATTCCATATTACAGAGGGAAATGACGTATAGGTCCTCTAGTGGGGTTTGCTATAGTGAATACAATGGCTATATTTGTGTTTGTAGACATCATGACGGCCGGTTCCCATGACAACCACTGTAATCAAACCATCTGTAAGTCGTCTGTACATGTGATCTGCTTGGCTGCAGACTAATAATGATTATTGACTGGACTGTGTGATTAAGATAACCGGGGGGGGGTACCTTAAAGTGTGGAATTACTTTGGAAATTACTGAAATTTTTTGGTGGTGATGTTTCACCCTTTAATTATGTGGCACTACGTGCTCCAGCCTATTGCAAAAAGGCCTGCTATTGTGTGCTGTGAGGGCTCGCTGACCATCACAGGCCCTTCCAGCGACCATGCACAGGAGGTCACGTGATTGAAAATGTTACTAGTGCTGTATTATGTCCCTCATGTCCTCTCGTTATTGCACACTCCGTTATCCGAAGGTCCACAACACCGAGATAACAGTGCCAATGTGGCTGGATGGAGCTCCCTCAGTTTGAATGCTGCTGAAGGGAAACTGAACTCAGTTTCTATTTTTTCCTTTGTTATTACATGTTGACATGCAGAGTGCTGCACTCACCCAAGACTCCAGAGGTCCAGAAATACAGTGGAGAAGAGCAAGAAAGAAGGAGAAGCCCAAAGGAGGAGGAGGAGGAGGAGACATCGGGGGAGGTAATTCATAAGGGGACTTGAGTTAAGTGTTTTCTCTCTGACTAGTTATGATTAGAGCTGGAATAAGGCCAGGCTTGTGGTCCACAGCCTCAATAGATTGCATTTGCTGTTGCATTATCAGCCCCAACAGCATCAGCCCTCCTTTGGTGTGTCCATACTTTAGGTCTGACCTGGGAACAAGCTGCTGCTCTGCTCCACCTCTTAAACGCTTTACCAGTGTTGGAACTGTGGTAGACGTCTCGCCTCAGGGCAGTATAGAGAGAAGTCCTTGCGGGTCCTGTGAATTCCGTACATCCAAAATGAAATTTGAAACAACTAGTAAAAATACAATCTAGAACTACAACTTAGTATTGTAATGTACTAGAACTGTATACTTTCACACAGGGTTTCTCCAGCTGTGCGCAGGGGATCTACCCGTTTGGCCTAGACCGCAGGGGATACTGTCTCTACTTGCCCTGAGCCACTAGGCCCAATTGGTGATCCATGGAGCCCACAGGTTTTGAGAAACCTTGAATGTCTGACACCACGGATAAGATCAGATACCTTGTTTCTAGGGCCTTGGTTCTTCGACAAACTGGTTCCGTTAAGGCCCGGTAGAACCTTGGTGCTATGCCGGAAACTGGTCTGCGTTTGCACCAGCTTTTGTTGTGAGCCAAGGAGGATCAAAGTAAATGTCGTTAAGGCGGCAACCGAGGGAGCTTGCACAGCGGTTGTCAACAGCAGTACCGATACGATCGGAGCGTGTAGATGACCCTCGCGAGCAGCTGGAGCTGTTGTTCAGATCAGATGTTGGTTTTATTTCCCCTTGGTGAAAAAAGGAACAGAAGCAGGGATCAAGTACTGGAGATAGGACAGCAGAAGAGAGGTTCCTCGAGCCAGACCAACCGGGGGTCGCCATTGTCCGTTGTCTTCTTTCCCCAGCCTCTTAAACATGCCCACGGATGTCCGTCATGCGTTTGCCCGGAAGAGAATCTTATTCGGCATGTGCCTAGCATCTGATTGGCTGAAAGGGATGGGGCTGTCTGAAGGCTGGATGTTGTGTCCCCTACCCATGCTGTAAACCATATGGTACATCGGTATAGGTCAGTTGCAGGTCAGGACGAGTGTTCTATGACCATTATGGCCATGTAGGGTTTGACTAATGAGAACTCCTCAGCTGTGAGATGTTGTGTGCTGCATTCGACGAACACAGATAACTCCTGCTAATCTTTTAGCCACATGCTAACGCAAACGTCTTCTCCCATGCCACAGATAAGCCCGCCCCTTTTTTGGCCACAGGCTAGCGGTCTCTTGTGTTATATTTGGTGGAGCTGTACGAAAAAACTGAAGAAGGAAGAGTGATGCCCCATTCCTGGCCAAGCAGGCAGCCGAGCAGCCAGCCCATTTCAGTCCAGACTGCCTGACGGACAGAAAAGTGGATAGCTCGCTCGGTCCTGGAATCACTACTCCATATCAAGCTAGCCTGTGGCATACCGGGTGCGTCCTTGCTGGTCCCCGTAAGCGGTGGTTTGTTGGCAAAGACTGAGGAAGTTTTGGTGTCTGGAAGTAGTTTTGTAGAGGAAGTCCTGTGGGTTTTGATTACAGCGTCTAGTCATACAGCGGGTTCCTCAGCCTATGGTCCCTGAAGCTGAATTTCTTTAACTTCCGTTTGTCCCATGGGCTGTGCTATCTGGTGGGGGCAGTAGTGTTGTAGTGGGACCTCACCAAGTCCATCATATATCAGCTCTGGAAATATAAATCGGAGCCCACTCCAGGTTTCTTCTTAAATCAGCAATCTCCAGCATGTACAGCAGGTTCATGATCAGTGAGGTGATACCGAGGTTGGGTTCTAGCTTTACCTGGCAGATACAGTGGAGCGTCTGGGTTCATAAGAACAAGGGGTCCAGCAGCAAACACACAGGACAAACAGCCAGCTACAGACTGGCAGAGGGCCAAACCCACCTCTCTACTGACCGTGATGGAGCGCCACCTCATTTACCCGTGTGTGTCCCTTACCCACCGTAAGATGGACCTCAGGTGACCTACAAGAGAGACTGGCGAGCGGGTGGCTGGGGTGAGAACACACAGCGAGCATGTTTCTAAAAACAGGCTTCTGGAGGGTCATTATTGATTTTCTAAATACAACAGATCTAATACAATATCTGATCTGGAGTTTGGGAGACATGGTTTCCTAGTAGTGTAGAGAATCAAACAGAAACTGAGGGATTCTGTCCATACACACAAACCCAGAACCTGTACAGCTAGAGACACTGATCAGTTACAGGTGGGCTCTTACATTTTTCCAGAGCTGTCTATATTGTATACCATATTTAGTGTTATATTAAGTATGTAAATATTCACATGTGGAAACAAAAACATGGCAGTAGTGGGCAAATGAAACATCTCCAGTTTGAGACCATGATGGAGAGGTATCTTGGGGGTGCTGTCAGAGCCCCCTCGTTTGAATTTCTACACATCATCATTTTTCTTTAACCAAACTGGAGAAACTGTGTTTCCTGGTGGGCTGCTATGGTTTGCAGTTGGGCCTTGGAGCAGAAAAGGTTGAAGCCCACCGCATTAACATGTAAATGAGTATACCTCGTGAATCATAGTGGTGCCTCGAAATGGTAAAGTTAGCTCTATGTAAGTGCATGTTCAGTAGCGCTATTATATTTAGCATACTGAGTACATAGTATATGAGAATGGCACCCTGTCAGTACAGTGCTAAGTGTACTTAAGTGTACTTCTTATCTGGGATTGCACGCTTACTAGTGTTAGTGTAGCTATGGTTAGTGTAGCTGTGGTTAGTGTAGCTCAGCGGGTAACACCACTACCCAGAGTGCCATCTCTACATGTGGGAGACTGGGGTTCGAATCCCGGTCTGGGTGGAGTATGCTGTGCTACACTAATAAGAGTCCTTGGCCCAGACTGCTAACACTACAGTGGCCTCACCTCAGTAATATGACTGCATGTAAGTTGCTCTGGATGTACGAGTGTCAGCAGTAAATGGTAAATGTTAGTGTTAAGTATAAATTTTTCTCCATGTGCTCGTATATAACTTTCCGAGCGTAGCTGTAAAAACTTGTAGTTCACACTTGCCTTTTTTTCCGCTCTCTTGGGGATTTGGCTGTGGTGAGTAGTCCCATTGTCATGTATCGCTCTCCAGTGCTAAAGGTGACACTCAGAAGGGCAGAGCTGCTTTATCTGGCCCTTTCCAGAAGCTATCTCCAGAACCCGATCGTGCTTGGTAGAACCCATCGTGCCGTTCTGGTTTTTTGCCAGCCATGGGTCTGGCCTTTTTCTTCTCCATGGGTGTGACCCCGTGGTTGTCCATCGGCTCAGCATGAGTCCAGTCAGGGTGGACGATAACTATGTGATCGCTCGAAGTGCAGACGGGTGAGTACCTATGGGATCTGGACCGTCCTCTGGAGAAAGACTGCTCGCTGGAGCTCCTGCGCTTTGACCATGAAGACGCCCAGGCTGTGAGTGTCTGATTTCGACCTTTGACCCCTAACGTGGACATCCAGTCTGTATAGGGTGTCCTGCGCCTGATGTGTAGTCTAGAGCATTGGGTTCCTACTGCAGTCCTGGGGGCCCAGTGTTCAGCATGCTTTCAGCTGTTCCTGCTCTGACTTGCATAGTATACAGTAGTAGAAGTATTCCTCCCCCAGTACTAATGTCAACTGCCTGTCAAGCACTTTGAGCTGCCAAGGGAATGAACGGTGCTCGATAAATAAACTTTATTATTATTATTATATAAACATTGGTCCAAACACATGCGATGCACCACTTTGAATTGCGCAGTGAAATTGCTGTATGTTCTTTTTTGATAGTTTTTATAGGAAATATCTTTTTATTGGTTATATTATCCAGACAGTATTGAAAATAAACACATCAGTAAATCAAACCCGGGTTAGATCTGGGTGTGGCACTCGCAGAACTTGCTCTGTATCAGGATAAATAAAGTGTGTAATCCAGCCGAGGGTCATTTCTTTATCCCCTTTTCCACCATTACCTAGTAGCCCTAAAATGGAGTTTTGGGCCTGCGTTGGAGCTCCCTCAGTTCACGTCCCCGGATCGTACATTTTAAGATTCTATTAGAACTTCTATTTTCTACTTTACAAATGAATTAATTAATCCTTAAAATGTGATTTTCATTTTAAACTTTCATAGGAATATGAGTTATTTCATATTCTACTACGCGAAATTTATTGTGGTTTGTATCCATGGATATCCATGCTTGCTGTTGAGGATGGCCACTAGGAGGCCTTCAATGATTGGGTCCCTCTCCTGATCCGCTTCAGTTCTGCCGTGATCCATCTCCAGCCACTCTTCTTTTAGGGTGTACTGGCACTGCGAGTGCTCACTATCCTGGGCGAAAGCCATGGAGCGCTTCTATGGGGGACTGCCTCTGTTACGGACCCCCTATTGAAAACGGCTTCTTACTATGACATGTTTCCTGGATGGGCAGAAGTCGAGTCTCATGATTATCTTCTGGACAGAAATCATCAGTTTGTTGAACTTTGAACTCTGATTTATGCTGCTCGTCTGGATATCAGGGTTCTATACTGGACAACCATGTCCTATTTATGCACTCTTCCACCCTGATCGACCTCTTATTAATATTTAATTAATATAAATATTAGAATTAATATTAATATATACTTTTTTTATATACTTTTTTTTTTTACTTTGTACTTTATTATAGCTTTTGCTGTTATACTATTTTAATTGTTTTTTTTTTTAAGTTTTATTTGTTATATTAATTTCGTTGCTGCTAAATATTTTGTATAAACTTTTTTTAATGTGCTGCTGTGTATTTTGTTTTACGTTTTATACAATATATATTTACCTCCTCGCTTTTTTTAAATTTCTTAATAATTAATACTGTGTGAGTCTTCATTGCGACAGAACTTCATTCTGCATTCACGCTGTCATTGGGTATAGATTCTGTATACCGTCAGGACCAAGTTTGTCTCCTATCTCTATGTTTATGGGCTTTGCCATTGCCTAACGAGAATGTGTCTATAATTGACTAATCATGTTTAATATTAATAGTTTAATATGGTAAGATGGATAAATGATTTGCATGTGGTTGTTAGCAGGCGTGTCCGAGCACCCGAGTTTGGAGATCTGGAATGCACTTTGTAAAAGGCATCATGAGGACAAACAGCCGTTTCGAGAGACTGGAGATCTAGTAAGGAGACACTGCTGGAGATGTTCCAGCGGGTAAAGGATGTAGTTACGTCGGCAGTGAATTTAATAGAAGCTGATTTATGAATAGCATAACGGTGGAGAGAAAAGGCACTGACTGGTTTTCCCTTTCACAGTATAAACACAAGTTTAAATGCCGTTAATCCTGAATGAAAAAGTGGACCACGCCCACCACTACAGTGGATCACAGGTAAGAATCCCTCCAGACCTATTCGCCATGAACTAATCAGTTATGGTGATTCATAATTTCATGCCATGAAGTACATTACAGGAGATGTTTGGATCCTTAATCTGTGCTTCTGATTCTTTGAACTACTAGATGCGGGTTCCCCTCATTGATCTGTGTCGGGGTCCTCATGTGCGTCATACAGGCAGGATTCAAAGCGCTGAAGGTCTACAAGGTACGAGAACGGTGGTGGATAATACCACATACTGTATAGTGACGATATTGGAAAATAGCACTTTTAATATTCAGCGTTTGAGCGAATCATTGACCATAGTCACATTTCCATGGCCACCAGGTGTATAAAACCAAGCACCTAGACATGCAGACTGCTCCTACAGACATTAGTGAGAGAATGGGGTCGCTCTCAGGAGCTCCCCATTGGTTGAAATTTCCCTCCCTACTAAAATATCCACAGTCCCACTGTCAGTGGGATGTAGAACACAGTGGGAGTGATCGGGAACGACAGCAGCTCCAAGCCACGAAGCGGTAGACCAAGTTACAATGAGCACCGAGTTGGAGGTCAGCGGATGCTGAGGGTCATACCGGTCACAGAGGTGACCCAACTTTCTACAGAGTCCCTCACCTACAGACCTCCAAACTTCCTGGTGTCCTTCAGGATCAGCTCTGGGAACAGTGTGTAGAGCTTCATGTGGCCATGGGGGAATTGGTTTCCATGGCCGAAGCAGCTGCATCCAAGCTTAGATCACTAGTGCAGCAGATCGCGTGGAACGTAGTAGGGGTGTAAAGCTCCGCCCCTGGACTCTAGAGAGTGAAGGCGTTGTTCTCTGGAGTGACCAATTACGTCTTCTCTGTCTGGCAGACCTTCAAGATCCCTCACCAGGCACCCAAAGTCTGCTGTAGGCCTTGCGCATCTTTTTCCTCTCTGGTCTTAATAAAATTGGCCAACAGACGGACGCAGATTAGCGTTCTGTCGTAGGACTGCAGCCTTCTTGATGTAAATTTACACTCCTATGTAGGCCAACTGGACAGTCCTCAGAAGTTCTAGAGAAAAGTCCTAACACCATTCTCTGAAGTTCTTAGAAAATTCTGGAGAGTTTCTCCACAGTTCTAAAGTCTACAAGTCTGCTCAACACTGAATGTATCGCAGATGTTCTGGACTAATAGAGAAACCTTTCACGGAACCATTGTCCTGACCAGATTCATGGGGACTGTTAAGCGTTTACCCTGTAGACTGTAGTGCTAAGGAAACTAGGAAGCGGTACTTTGTAATGAGGTTAATCACATCATGCTTGTTCTGCGGGTTTATAGAACTCCTCCACGTACTGGGAGGGCCGCTCAGACATGGAGGACTCTCCAGCGTATCTACTGGCATCTCTTTCCCCGACAACAAGATGCTGAAGGAGTGGGAGCGCTTTTCAGGAGGAGGCCAAGAACAGAGACCACGCGCAAAATCGGGAAGGTGAGAAAGTAGCAGTCTTTAGATTTTTCGGTATCTCACCTTAAGCTCCACAACGGAGACAGGCCTGCTGTGTGTTCAAGGCAGCTCTTCAGACGCGCCAGCAGGATGAGGAGACACATTGTCCTGTTGGAATAGCGCCACCAGAGTATCAACGTTCAGAACAGCGGTGGACAGTAACGTAATTAGTTTCTTGTACTTACGTAGTTTTTTTCGTCCGTATTCCATTTTGGACAGACTTTGTACTTTGAACTCCACCATTTTTTGAGAATTTTTAATTCTAATATCTGACTGTTTATGGGATGGCATTATGGGAAATGTCATTCCTTTTTGGCGAATGTGCGTATAAAAATATATAACATGTCAAAAACTACTAAACAAGCTTATTCCTGGAGCATCGTGGTGGAAATGTCCGTTTAATGCATGGACTACATTCAGGAGACACCTGGAGGCCCAGGCAGGTGATTTTATGGTTCTAGCTAATGGAACCTGTTCTTCCCTCACTGATTCGAGCTGATGATGATGTGAATAGACGTCATGTGTCAGACTAATGAATGAGCTTTCTATTAAAGATGGTGGGACTGGAGAGACACTAGAGTCTCTTTCACCTACGACTGAGCTGATGAAGAGTCCTGTTCCAGAAATGATAATAAACATCTCAGAGCGCATAAAGATGCTCCTGGTAAGGTCCTACTTAAACATCTGAATAACATACTCCCTACTGTTACCCTCTCTCCATACTTCAGTACATCTGTGAGAAGTACATACTTTAGTACTGGTACTCTTCATACTTCAGTACATCTGGAAGGTACATACTTTAGCTGTACTGTATACTCTCCATACTTAAATACATCTGAAGGTACATACCTTTAGTACTGGTACTCCAGTGGAGGTTCTGAGAAGGAGGATGCTTCTACTGACACTGGAGGAGTATTTTTACCTTGGGGTTTTACCTTCGTCCACGGACATGGGTTCTGAATAGGTGAGGGCCACTGGTTGCCGTAAAGGACCCCTATTATAAAGTTACTTCCTGTCCATTGTGTACACTCAAATAAATATTGATCATATCAGTCTAAGATTTATCATCAGTGTTATTGATCCGTGGTGACCTCTATCTTCCTATCCCAACAGCACCGCACTCCCACACCCTCCTTCTGGGTGCGCTGTTCTTTTCCAACACAGTACCTTGCACCTGGCACACGTGCATTGGGACATGCTATTCCTGTTTCTGGATGAGGTCCAGGACTTGCAGGTCCTTTGTAAACTGAACAATGGGTGTGCGGTTGTTTGGTCCGTTTCCCAAATTGGGAGAAAAGGTGTTGTGGGGTGGGACTTAACTAATGTAAAATCACATGGTAGACGCGCGAAGGGAGCTTCACACCTGCTTTGGAGAGAACTGCGACACGATCAAAGCAGCTTACAGCCTGGAAATAAGATCTTTGCGTGTGCTGTAACTGGAACAGCTCTGGTTCTATCCTGCACCGAACACGTCTTGGGCAAGTTTACCCAAGTAGGTGCGGAGCACTTGTGTAATGTCCTGTGTGGATCATCCCAACACACTGGGATAGCTTATTAATAATGGGTTACTCTTCTATAGCGCCTTTCACTTACCCACAGACGCTTTACAAACTCAAAAAAACAAACAAAATGCAAATGTTCAGAGAAAAGAAGTTTCTAAGTGAGTTTTGAAGACTGAAGGAGAGGATGACGTGCGTGTAGATGAAGGTAGGGAGTTCCAGAGTGGGGGGGGGCAGCAACACTAAACGACCTGCCACCCATAGAGGAAGGCCTGAACCTAGGAACAGCGGGTAGACCAGAGTCAGAAGACCTAAGCTTGTGTGATGGGACGTAAGTGGGGTGCCCTTTTGAACAAGCGCGGCTCGGTGTTTGCAGAGTGCCGTGCAGGGCTTTAAAGGTCCAGTGGTTGGTTGTAGCTCTAGTGGATAACACCACTACCCGCCGAAGTAGCCCAACACCACACGTTTGGGAGACTGGGGCTCGGAATCCGGGCTGGTGACTGACGTACCGGTGCTACACCAAATAAAGGTCCCTTTGGACAAGGACTCCCCAACACTAAACTTGGGGCCTCACCTGTAATCCTTTAACCTTGTTAAGCATCGCTCTGGATGCAGAGCGTCAGGCTAATACCCGTACTTATATGTAAATGAGGAGGATCTCATAGTGGATATGCTATGGGTAGACCATGGAACAGAGCAATCTTGGGCTAGTCTTATAGTCTACCTGCAGATGGGGAATATTTGGAGGAACCATACAGGCCTGAAAGCTTGACCCCTATAGTGAGGGAGTCCAGTAGCTCCTACTGATACAGAAGAATACACTGTTAATTGATCGCCTATGCCTTGTTGTCCTTTCCCAAGGATGACTGTCCATTCATCCACTAGGGGGGGGGGGGGGGGGGTCACTGAATGATTTGATGAATATGTAAAGGATGTAAGTTCTGCATAGTGTTTTATGGCCTTCATTCAATCACGAGTCTCAACTTCCCAGGTTGAACACCTGTGGGAGATTTTTGTGAGCTTCCCCACCAACATTAACCATCAACTGCGGGAATCCCTCCCGTCCTCTAGTAACCATGGAGTTCCAGAGAAGTGTAGGGTGGGGCGTTCTGAAAGCTCACGGTGGTTCCAGCACCTTTCCAGAAACTTAAGATACATTGGTGTTAATCCGGCACCTCTCTCCATACATAGTCGAACCCGATAATATGAAACATGTGTATGCTCTAGAGTCACCTTTTGTAAACTGGCGTAGTCCTCCTTAACCAAGTGCTGATAAATCCATCTTTGGATGTTGCATGCATTACGTGTTTTCCACCGGAAGACGGGCCTCCATGTGTCTTTACAATCCAGTTCAACAGTTTGTGCCACTCACGGTTTCACATGTACTGCTGCTTAACTTATTTTGGTTCAGAACTGCAGTCCAATCTGATATTTGTTCTATCAGATCAGTAACCAGTATAATCGATCATGATTTGTGTTCTCCAGACATGAGACCCAGCTACGTAGGGTTGCTGGGGTAAGGCATTCAGTAACAACTGATTAGCAAGTCCCAGCACCTCTGTCAATCTGGTTTTGACATTGTCTGAATGTGCCTTGGATCTAGCTCTTATGGCTAATGGAAAGCACTGCAAGTGTGCTAGACAGTTTCAGGTGTTCCTTTTTACCTGCACAGTGTGAGCTCTGACTTAAAACCAGCCACAGTTGGTTGAAGAAAACAGCCAGAAATGCGTACGATTGGTGCATCTCCGCCGGAGAAGAAAGGTGTGTTTTTTTTTTTTTTTTTTTTTTTTTTTTTTTAACCTGGGTTTATTTCTTAACGCCACTTAAACACATGCTGAGCTTTTTCTGTTACAGTGAAGAGGCTGGGACCAAATGGACCCAGATTACATTTGAGTACTTGCATTAAAATAGGCCGTTTTGTCCTCCAGAGTGACCCTTTTATAAGCAGTGGTGGACGAAGTACACAAACCATGTACCTGAGTTACAGTAGAGATCCCCCTCCTGTGAAATCCTCCTCCAGTGTCAGGAACAAGAGATGTTACCTGTTCACCGGTGCTTTGATGTGTGATTGTCAGTCAGTGTTTGCATTAACCCCATCCTGCTTTACCTGCAGTACCTTCCTCCAGGTGCTCCTTGATGTAGTCCAGGCCTGAAATGGACAATTCCACGAATGCTAAGAATCCAGGAAGGAAATAAGCTTGTTTGGTTTAATACACATGTTATGGTTTTATGGCTACGTTAAGCCGAACGGAGCGACAGATTCTGTATGATGTAGTGGAGGAACCAGTGAGATGTTAGAGTTTGAGATGTGGTGGAGTTAAAGTACAGAGTCGTCCAAACTTACTGAGGCAGATGCACGTATGCACCCTACTTGGTATTTATTGACTTATTCTTTGCTTCTTAACTGAATAATAATAATAATAATAACAATAATAATTAATAATGAAAATTATATTATAATTATATTATCATTATAATGATAAAAAAGCAATGCCTGCATGAATGCTGTAAAAGCCAATCCTATTTTCTTTTTTATCTTGTTGTTGTTGTTGTTGTTGTTGTTATCTTTATTATTATTATTGTCTTTATTAGTAGTAGTATTATCTTTATTATTATTATTACCTTTATTAGTAGTAGTAGTATTGTTATTTTGCTAAAATATTATATAAAATAATATTTTATATATTATATAAATTATATAAAATATAGTACGAATATAAATATACTAGTATTTTATTCCAAGATGATTTAGAAAATTTGGAAACCTGGGCCAACGATGCCCCTGTGAGGGGGGCGTGTGTGCGTTTTTATTTTATTCATATTAATTTGTTACTTTCTATGACTCTTTTTGTCTTTTTTCCCCCCATTTTTAAATCAACAACTAAAATCGAACTGGAAACACTTTGATACAGGTACATGGAAAAAACTAAAGTACAGAAAGTAATTACGTGTACTTCATTACTGCCCATCACTGTGTATAAGGGAGAAATGAAAGTATGAGGGCGTGAATGCTGGGCAATGCGTAGAGCAGGTCTTCACTCCTTCTATCCATCTCGGTGAAGAAGGGAGGTGAGAAGTAAAGACTCCTGCTTATGTCAGATTCTCAATTAAAGTGTGATCGATATCCTCCTCTGTTCCTGTGACGACCAGCTGGTTCTTCAAGAGAAGACTTCCTGCGCTCTCTCTCTCTCTCTCTCTCTCTCTCTCTCTCTCTCTCTCTCTCTCTCTCTCTCTCAGTAGGGTATGTAGCTGATTGCCTCCTAATTAGACCATAGAAGCTGTACAGGGGTCCCTTTTAACTGGTTTCTATTTCCCCCCATGTACATCTAAAGAAGGAGAGGAGGACTGAGGAGCGCTGTGAGCCGCACACTGCCCTGTGATTGTGCTCGGTTGTATTCTGGCCCCGTGCCACACGTTTAGGACTTTTCTGAGTTAAAGGGGTCTGAGAACAGTTTGTCTTATGAGTTGAGAGCAGATTTGATGCCATGTGTCACCTCGATTCCCTGTGGAGATGGAAAACTTCAGCACTTGCACCACGTCCGTCCTACTGAAGAACACATGAGTGGTCGTTATGTCCACCCTCTTCCCATCTTCATCTCTCCCTCTCTCTCTCTGATGTATTCCAGGATCAGGAGCTGTTCTTCTTCCATGATCTGAGCCCAGGCAGCTGTTTTTTCCTCCCACGCGGGGCCTACATTTACAACACTCTCACCGAGTTCATCAGGGTAAGGCTCTTCGTTTCCAAGGACTCCATCAACTGAAAGGTTGTGATGTTATTCAGAGCGGTTTGAGGTGAAGTGGCTCTCTGTATAGTGGTGGTGATGGGAACCAGGGGTCCCAATGCGTACAACACTGACACACCTGAAGTCGTGGGATAGCAGTATGTGGGAACGGGTTGAGAATGCCCACACCTGTTGTGAGGTTGGTGGGTGCCAGGCGGATGGGGCGTGCCATTTCCGAAGTTGTGCAGCCCAAGATGTCCAGAATGGGTGCGTTCTGGAGGGTACCTGACTGGTGTGACCTGCACATTCACTCAGTATGAGCCCAGTCGTGTCTCGTTCGAACCATGAGCACACTGGCCAGTGTTCAGCCTCACTCACAAGATAACACCTCACAGCTTGTACAGGTGTGGGCATTCCCAAGTTACTGTCATTGGACCCAAACATTGACCACACTCATCACACACGCTTCTCATCCAACACCCACCTGATTCGGACAGGCTGCTGTAGTCAGACTTTCCTGGTTCCTTGTGATTCAGCTATTTATCCGGCTCTGCAGGAGGAGTACTGGAGGAGAGGTTTCCAGGAGGTGGCCTCTCCGAACATCTACAACAGCAAGCTGGTGTGTAAACGGTTACAGAGCTCCACTGGCAGCACTTAAACAGTGAAAATATGTGTCTCCTTTCCTTGTGGAGCAAGACGCGTCTTCGCCTCATAGCGCCATGAACTTTGCCCTGGACACATGGTATTGTGGCACACACTGGAACCGATGAAACGATTTCCAAAACCCAACCCTAAATGCTCTCCAGCAGCAACGTCGGCCACACCCTAGCAGGCAGTAGTTCTGCTCTACAGCTGCACGAGCGGCTTTAGGTGTTCAGTCGGAAACCACACCATTTGACTACCAAAACACCACAATTGAGATCACCTGTCCTGAGGCTTTGAGACTCTGTCATTTTATCTTTCCTTGGGGTTCTACTCTTGTAGGCACATGCACGTTATGGCACCCGACATTGGCTATTTCTATTTGACTCTCTTCTTGGCTTCTTTAACTGTTATAAAATATAATAAATAATAAATAATAATATTTCTATATTATTATATATAAGTACATCATCTTAAACTATACAATATTTTTGTTACAAGTTAACAACAATAATTTGTTGTTTAATTGTTACCAAAAAATTATATTATATATATGTATGTATATTAATAATATAATATAATATTATTATTATTTATTATTATATATATTTATACAGTCTAAGAAGCAAAGAATAGTCAATAAATACCAAGTCGGTTGGCATACGTGCATGTGCACTCAGTAACAGACAGTCCTCAAAGCCTCACTGACTGGTATGTCTTTGTGGTTTTTGGTGTCCACTGGGTGTTCACTGTCACCACCTACAGCCCGCTCGTGCAGCTGTAGCACGAACTACTGCCTGCTCAGGTGAGTCCGACTTTGCTGCTGGAGAGCTTTTAGGGTTTGGTTTATGTGTAAATCGTTGTGCATCGGTTCTGTGTGTGTGCACCATACCAGTTGTCAGTGGTCAGTTTTCGATGAGCCTTGAGGGCGACGACGTCCTCTTGCCCCTCCACCAGGAAGGAATGAACATATTTGTTCACTGTAGTTGCTGGTCCCGTGGCCTGACGTTTCCACAGCTTGCTCGTCTTGCTAGAATGTTCGTGAGAGGCGCCACCTCCTCCTGTAAACCGTCTCCTCCAGTACTCCTCCGTGCAGAACAGGCCGGAATAAATAGCTGAATCACCCAAAGGAACCAGGAAAGATCTGCACTACCAGCAGCCTGTGCCGTAACTTCAGGTGGGTGTTATGGATTGAGAAGCGTGTCTGGTGATGGAGTGTTGGTCAATGTTTGGGTCCAGATGGTGTACATTCAACTTTGGGAATGCCCGACACCTGTAACAAGCTTTGTTTGACGGTGATTATCCTTGTTCTTGTGCAGTGATCCTTTTGAACACTGGGCCAGTGTGATTGTCATGGTCTCAGATACCCACACGACTGAACACGACTGGGCTCATACTGCAGTGACTATGTCTCAGTGTCCACACACCACGTCATGGTACTCCTCTCCAGAAACGCACGCCATTCTGCATATCTATGGGGCTGCACAAACTTCGGCAAATGGCACGCCCCCATACATGCCTGGTCACCCACCAACCTCCAACAGGATGTAGGGCATTTCTCAACCCGTTCTCCCACATACTTGCTATCCCACGACTTCAGGTGTGTGTCCATGTGTTGTACGCATTGGAGACCCTGGTTTCCCATCCCCACCGCACTATACAGTGTAGAGCCACTTCACCTCAAACCGCTCAGGGGGGGATAACATCACACAAACCCTTCAAGGTTTGATGGAGTCCTTGGAAACGAGACCGTTACCCTCTGATGAACTGCGGTGAGAGATGTTTTAAATGTAGGCCCCGCGTGGGAGGAAAAAACAGTGCTGCCTGTGGGCTCTAGATTATTGAAGAAGAAACAGCTCTCTGATCCTCGGGAGATACATCAGAGTGATAGAGAGTATGACGAGAGCAAGGAGATGGGAAGTTAGTGTGGTACCTAACGACCACCTCATAAAGTTCTCTTCTAGTGGAGGACGTGCAGGTGCTAGAATTTGTTTTCCATCTCAAAACAGGAATCGACGTGTGATACATGAGGCGATGCAAATCTGCTTCTCTATCACTTCTTAAGACCAAACTGTTCTCAGACGAGGTCCCCTTTCACTACAGAACGTCCTAACGTGTGGGCACGGTGGGGACAGAACATACACGCGAGCGGCACTAATCACAGTGAGCAGTGGTGTCGCCTCACAGCGCTCCTCAGTACCTTCCTCTCCTTCTTTACAGCATGTATACATGAGTGGGGAATAGTATACAGTTAAAGGGCCCCTGTACAGCTGTAACCGCTAGATATACAGCTATCAATATGGTCTAAATTATGCGAAGGTCGAATCAGCACTACATGTATCCCTACTGAGAGAGAGAGCGCAGAGAGAGATGAGTAGCAGAGAGCTAGAAGTATAGAGAGAGAGAGAGAGGAGATCGCAGTGAAGATCTTCCTCTGTGAAGACCAGCTCCAGTCGTGTCCACAGTGGCACAGAAGGAGGATATCCGCGTCGCTACTTTAAATTGAGAATCTGTACATATGCAGGTAGTTCTTTACTCTTCTCACCGGTCCGCTTCTTCACCGAGATGCTGGATAGGAAGGATTGAAGAGACCTGCTCTACGCATTTGCCCCATCTATTGCACGCCCTCATACCTTTTTCATTGTGCTCCCTTATACACAGTGATATGGCAATAATGTGAAGTTACACGCCAACTTACTTTTCTGTACTTTAGTTTTTTTTTTCGCATGTACCTGTCATCAAAGTAGTTTTCCAGTCTCTGATTTTAGTTTGTTGAGTACGTTAAAAATTGGGGGGATAGAAAAATGACAACAAAAGATGTCAATAGAAGAGTCCCAGAATTATTATGATTATCAATATAAAAAACTCGCACACACGCCCCTCACAGGGGCAATCGTGTTGGCCCAGGTTTCTCCGAATTGTCTAGCATCAAAAATCATCTTGGAAATAACAATACTAGTATTAACTTTATATGTCGGTCCTATATTAATTATATAATCTTATCATAATATATTAAAACTATCTACTTTTATTACTCATATTTTAGCAAAAAAACAATCTACTACTATACTGAGGATCAAGAGGTACATATAATAATTAAGATATAATACTGACTACTAATTAAAGACATAATAAATAATATAAGACGTAACACATCAACCAAACCTAACATACAACAACAAGACATAAAAAACCTCTAATAGTGGATGTGGCTTTTTACAGCATTCATCATGCTAGAGCATTTTGCTTGTTTGGTATCATTAGTCATGATAATAGTAATCTTAATATATAATTCTTCATCTATTAATTATTAATTGTTGTATTTATTTAGTGTATTATTAGATCAGTTAAGTGCACGTGCAAAGAGTGATAGATCTAGTGCAGATTTAAATATCCCAGTACGGGTGCCATACGTTGCACTCTGCCTCCAGGTAAGTGTTTGGTACGAGCCTCTACGCTACGTTTAAACTCTCCAGCCACATCTCCAGACTCTAACATCTCTCACTGGGTTCCTCCACTACCCAATCATGACAGAATCTGTCAGCCTCCACCGTTCGGCCTTACGTACAATAAAAGCCATAACATGTTAACACCAAACAAGCCTTATTCCTGTATTCTCATTAGCATTCGGGAAAAGTGTCCATTTCAGGCCTGGACTACATCATAGGAGCACCTGAGGAGTGTGTCGTCTGGCAGGGAAGTAGCAGGATGGGGTTTATTGCAAGACACTGACCTGACAATCATTCGACATCCAAGCACTCGTGGGGGGGGGGGGGGGGGTTGAAACTTCAGGTAACATCTCGTGTTTTCCTGACACTGGACAGCGAGGTGTTTCACATGTTGAGGAGGTGATCTCTAACTGTAACCTCCAGGTCTACATTGGTTTGTGTGTCTGTCGTCGCACCACTGCTTATAAAAAGGGTCACGTCTGCGGACAAAACCGCCTATTTTACAATGCAAAGGTACTCCAAATGTAAATCTGGGTCCCATTTGGGGTCCCAGCCTTCTTCACAACGTAAGCAGAAAAAGCGTCCAGCTAGTGGATGTTTAAAGTGTGTGATAAAGAAAAACTATAAATCCCACGGTTAATAACAAAAAGATCAACAACAAATAAAAAAAAAAGAAACAAACACACCTTTCTTCTCCGGCGGAGACTGCAGCCTCAAATCGTGTACGCATTTTACTGGCTGTTTTGCTCTTCATACACACACATGTTGGTCTGGTTTTGTTGAAGTCAGAGCTCCACACTGTGCAGTTAAATAAGTAACACCTGAACTGTCCTAGCAGACACTCTTGCAGTTGCTTTCGATTAGCCATAAGGAGCTAGATTCCAAGGCACATTTCAGACAATGTCCAGAAAAAAAAATAAACCCAAGCATGTGACAGACAGGTTGCTTGGGACTCTCCTATGTTGGTTTACTGATTGGATGTACCCTATTCCCAGCACCCTACGTTAGATCCTGTGGTCTCCACAGGTCTGTGAGACCCAAATCTTGTATCCGATTACATGGGACTGATTCCTGATAAATACACATCAGTTATTTTGACGTGACAACTGCTCTGTGTGTACGACAAACATATCAGAGTACAAAGCGGCAGTACGCACAGCCCATAGTGCACCGGCGTACATGTGCACAAACTGGCATTTGTACAACAACGACATCATGTGAGTCCCCCATCTCTGTGGCACAACACGCCACTGCGTGCATGCCACTCATTCAAGAGTTGGATATTTATCAGCACTGGTTAGGAGACTACGCCATACAAGGGTGACTCTAGAGCATACACATGTTCATATATCGGGTTTATATGGAGAGGTGCCGGATTAACACCAATCTTAAGTTTCTGGAAAGGTGCTGGACCACCATGAGCTTTCAGAACAGCCCCATCCTACACTTCTCTGGAACTGGACGGGAGGGATTCCCGCAGTTGATGGTTTAATGTTGGTGGGGAGCTCACAAATCTCCCACAGGTGTTCACCTGGGTTGAGATCTGTTGAATGAAGGCCATAAAACATATGACTTACATCCTTTACATATTCATCAAATCATTCAGTGACCCCCCCCACCCCTAGTGGATGAATGGACAGTCATCCTGGAGGACAACAAGATATAGGTGATCAATTAACGGTGTATTCTTCTGTATCAGTAGGAGCTACTGGGCTCCCTCACTATAGGGGTCAAGCTTTCAGGCCTGTATGGTTTCTCCAAATATTCCCCATCTGCACAAAGACTATAAGACTAGCCCAAGATTGCTCTGTTCCATGGTCTACCCTCCAAAACACTTCGCCCTCTGCAGTACATTCAAAACTCTGCAGCCAGACTCTTAGTCCGCACCAAGAAGTCCACGCACATCACCCCCATCCTTCTTCAGCTACACTGGCTACCAGTTACAGAGCGCATCCACTATAGCACAAGCGAGTCCTCAGCCCTTCTGAACCAGTCTTTAAAGCCCTACTTGGCGGTTATGTGTTATCCACTGAGCTACACCAACCACTGACCTTTAAAGCCCTGCACGGACTGGCACCGACCGCTCTGTCAGCCCCCTTACGTCCCATCACACAAGCTTAGGTCTTCTGACTCTGGTCTACCCGCTGTTCCTAGGTTCAGGCCTTCCTCTATGGGTGGCAGGTGGTTTAGTGGTGCTGCCCCCCCCACACTCTGGAACTCCCTACCTTCATCTATACGCACTTCACCCTCTCTTTCCGTCTTCAAACTCACTTAGAAACTTCTTTTCTCTGAACATTTGCATTCTTCATGTTTAATTTTTTGGTTGTGTGTGTTTTTTTTTTTGGGGGGGGGTCTTTGGGTAAGTGAAAGGCGCTATAGAAGAGTAACCCATTATTAATAAGCTATCCCAGTGTGTTGGGATGATCCACACAGGACATTAGACAAGTGCTCCGCACCTACTTGGGTAAACTTGCCCAACTGTTGGTGCAGATAGAACCAGAGCTGTTCAGTTTACAGCACACGCAAGATCTTATTCAGGCTGTAGCTGCTTTGATCGTGTCGCAGTTCTCTCCAAAGCAGGTGTGAAGCTCTCGCGCTACCATGTGATTTTACATTAGTTAGTCCCAACCACAACACCTTTCTCCCAATTTGGAAACGGACCAAAACAACCGCACACCCATTGTTCAGTTTACAAGGACCTGCAAGTCCTGGACCTCATCCAGAAACCAGGAATAGCATGTCCACGCTGTGCCAGTGCAGGTACTGTGTTTGGAAAAGAACAGCTGCACCCAGAAGGAGGTGTGGGAGTGCAGTGCTGTTGGGAAGGAAGATAGAGGTCACCAGGATCAATAACTGATGATAAATCTAGACTGATATGATCAATATTTATTGAGTTACGCATGCAGAGGTACTTTTAATGGTGTCCTGCAACCAGTGGCCCTACCTATTTAGAACCATGAGTGGACGAAGGTAAAACCCCAAGGTAAAATTCTCCTCCAGTGGCAGTAGGAGCTCCTCTCTTAAGTCCTCCACTGGAGTAACAGTACTGAGGTATGTACCTTCAGATGTATTTAAGTATGGAGAGTACCAGTACTAAAGTATGTACCTTCAGATGTACTTAAGTATGGAGAGTACCAGTACTAAAGTATGTACCTTCAGATGTACTTAAGTATGGAGAGTAACAGTACTAAAGTATGTACCTTCAGATGTACTTAAGTATGGAGAGTACCAGGAGCATGGTTTATTGCGGCTCTAATGTCCTATTATCATTTCTGGAACAGGACTCTTCATCAGCTCAGTGTAGGTGAAGAGACTCTAGTGTCTCTCAGTCCACCAGTCTTTAATAGAAGCTCATTCATTAGTCTGACACTGACGTCTCTTCACATCATCATCAGCTCGAATCAGTGAGGGAGAACAGGTTCCATTAGCTAGAACCATAAAATCACCTGCCTGCCTCCAGGTGCTCCTTGATGTAGTCCATGCCTTAAACGGACATTTCCACGGATGCTCCAGGAATAAGCTTGTTTAGTTTTGACATGTTATATTTTTATACGCACATTCGCCAAAAGGAATGACATTTCCCATAATGCCTCCCATAAACAGTCAGATATTAGAATTAAAATTCTAAAAAAATGGTGGAGTTAAAGTACAAAGTTGTCCAAAATGGAAATACGAAAAAACTACGTAAGTACAGAAACTAATTACGTTGACTCGGTTACTGTCCACCGCTGTTCTGAACGTATACTCTGGTGCGCTATTCCAACAGGACAATGCTGGTCCTCATCCTGCTGGCGTCTCAAGAGCTTGCCTTGAACACACAGCAGGCCTGTCTCCGTTGTGAGCTGTGAGATACCGAAAAATCTAAAGACGCTACTTTCTCACCTTCCCGATTTTGCGGTGGTCTCTGTTCTTGGCCTCCTCCTGAAAGCGCTCCCACTCCTTCAGCATCTTGTTGTCGGGGAAAGAGATGCCGTAGATACGCTGGAGAGTCTCCATGTCTGAGCGGCCCTCCCAGTACGTGGAGGAGTTCTATAAACCCGCAGAACAAGCATGATGTGATTAACCTCATTACAAAGTCCCGCTTCCTAGTTCCTTAGGCCTACAGTCTACAGTAAACGGCTACTGGTCCCCATGAACTGGTCAGGACAATGGTTCCGTGAAAGGTTCTCTATAGTCCAGAACATCTGCGATACATTCAGTGTTGAGCAGACTTGTAGACTTAGAACTGTGAGAACTCTCCAGAATTTTCTAGAACTTCAGAGAATGGTTTAGGACTTTCTAGAACTTTCTGGGACTGTCCAGTTGCCTATTTGCTCCGTCTGTGGCCAATTTATTAAGACCAGAGAGGAAAAGATGCGCAAGGCCTACAGCAGACTTTGGGGTGCCTGTGAGGGATCTTGAAGGTCTGCCAGACAGAGAAGCGTGATTGGTCACTCCAGAGAACACGCCTTCACTCTCTAGAGTCCAGGGGCGGAGCTTTACCCCACTACGTTCCACGCTCTGCACTGCACTTAGTGATCTAAAGCTTGGATGCAGCTGCTCGGCCATGGAAACCCATTCCATGAAGCTCTACACACTGTTCCTGAGCTCATCTGAAGGACACAGGAAGTTTGGAGGTCTGTAGTGAGGGACTCGGTAGAAAGTTGGTGACCTCTGTGACCTATGACCCTCAGCATCCGCTGACTCCACTCGGTCATTGTACATGGTCTACCGCTTCGTGGCTGAGCTGCTGTCGTTCCCGATCACTCCCACTGTGTTCTAATCCCACTGACAGTGGACTGTGGAATATTTAGTAGGGAGGGAATTTCACCAATGGGAGCTCCTGAGAGCGACCCATTCTCTCACTAATGTCTGTAGGAGCAGTCTGCATGTCTAGGTGCTTGGTTTTATACACCTGTGGCCATGGAAGTGACTATGGCAATGATTCGCTCAAACTGCTGAATATTAAAAGTGCTATTTTCCAATATCCATATACAGTATGTCATTATCCACGTTCTCATACCTTGTAGACCTTCAGCGCTTTGATCTTGCCCGTATGACGCACATGAGGACCCCGACACAGGTCAATGAGGGGACCGCATCTAGTAGTTCAAAGAATCAGAAGCAGTTAAGGACCAAACGTCACCTGTAATGTACATCATGGCATGAAATTATGAATCACCATAACTGCTTAGTTCATGGCGAATAGGTCTGAGGGATTTACCTGTACACTGTAGTGGTGGGCGTGTCCACTTTTTCATTCAGGATACGGCATTTAAACTTGTTATACTGTGAAAGGAAAACCAGTCAGGCCTTTTCTCTCCACTTATGATATTCATAAATCAGCTTCTATTAAATTCACTGCCGACGTAACTACATTCATTTACCTTGAACATCTCCAGCAGTGTCTCCTTACTGATCTCCAGTCTCTCGAACGGCTGTTTGTCCTTCATGATGCCTTTACAAAGTGCTTCCAGATCTCCAAACTCGGTGCTCGACACGCCTCTAACAACCACATGCAAATCATTTATCCATCTTACCATATTAAACTATTAATATTAAACATATTAGTCAATTATAGACACATTCCGTTATGCAATGGCAGCCCATAAACATAGAGATAGACAAACTTTGTCCTGGGTATACAGAATACCCAATGACAGCGTATGCAGAATGAAATTCTGTCGCAATGAACTCGCACAGTATTAATTATTAAGAAATTTAAAAATAGCGAGTAAATTATATTGTATAAAATAAACAAAATACACAGCAGCACATTAAAAAAAGTTATACAAAATATTTAGCAGCACGGAAATTAAATATAACAAATAAAACTTAAAAAAAAAAAAATTAAATGTATAACAGCAAAAGCTATAATAAAGTACAAAGTAAAAAAAAAAAGTTATATAAAAAAAGTATATATTAATATTAATTCTAATATTTATATTAATTAATATTAATAAGAGGTCGATCAGGGTGGAAGAGTGCATAAAAGGACATGGTGTCCAGTATAGAACCCTGATATCCAGACAAGCAGCATAAATCAGAGTTCAAAGTTCAACAAACTGATGATTTCTGTCCAGGAATAATCATGAGACTCACTTCTGCCCATCCAGGAACATGTCATAGTAGAAGCCGTTTTCAATAGGGGGTCCGTAACAGAGGCAGCCCCCATAGAAGCGCTCCATGGCTTCGCCCAGGATGTGAGCACTCGAGTGCCAGTACACCTAAAAGAAGAGTGGCTGAGATGGATCACGGCAGAACTGAGAGCTGATCAGGAGGGACCCAATAATGCAGGCCTCCTAGTGGCCATCCCAACCAGCAGCATGGATATCCATTGATACAATCCAATAAATTCGAAGTAGTAGAATATGAAATAACTCATATTCCAGTGAAGTTAAAATGAAAATCACATTTTAATGGATTAATTATTCATTTTTAATAGAATAGAATTCTAATAGAATTAAAATGATCGGTGGCTGAACTGAGGGAGCTCCAACGCAGGCCAAACTCCATTTTAAGGCTACTTTAATGGTGGAAAGGGGATAAAGAAATGACCCTCGCTGGATTAACACTTTATTATCTGATACAGAGCAAGTTCTGCGAGTGCCACACCCAGATCTAGCCCGGGTTTGATTTACTGATGTGTTTATTTTCAATACTGTCTGGATAATATAACCAATAAAAAGATATTATGTATAAAAACTATCAAAATAGGACGTACAGCAATTTCACTGCGCAATTCAAAGTGGTGCATCACATGATGTGTTTGGACCAATGTTTATATAATAATAATAAAGTTTATTTATCTAGCACCTTTCATTCCCTTGGCAGCTCAAAGTGCTTGACAGGCAGTTGACATTAGTACTGGGGGAGGAATACCTCTACTACTGTATACTATGCAAGTTGGAGCAGGGAAGAGCTGAAAGCATGCTGAACACTGGGCCCCCAGGATCGCAGTAGGAACCTAATGCTCTAGACTACACATCAGGTGCAGGACACCCTATCGCTGGATGTCCACGTTAGGGGTCAAAGGTCGAAATCAGACACTCACAGCCTGGGCGTCTTCATGGTCAAAGCGCAGGAGCTCCAGCGAGCAGTCTTTCTCCAGAGGACGGTCCAGATCCCATAGGTCACCGTCCACTCGAGCGATCACACAGTTATCGGCCAGACCCTGACTGGAACAGCACATGGACACCACGGGGTCAGGCATGGAGAAGAAAAGGCCGAACATGCAGGCCAAACCCAGAGAGCGGGATGGGTTCTACGGTTTTAGCTACGCTCGGGTTCTGGAGAGCTTTTTAAAGGGCCAGATAAGCAGCTCTGCCCTTCTGAGTGTCACTTTAGCACTGGAGAGCGATACATGACAATGGGACTACTCACCACAGCCCCCGTATATCACCCAAGAGAGACGGACAAAAGGCAACAAGGAACAAGGGAACAGCGGAGTTCGAGTGAAGTTAATACGAGCACATGAAGAAAAATCTACTTAACACTACATTTACGGCATTTAGCTGACGCTCGTATCCAGAGCAACTTACAAGGTTAGTCATATTACAGGTAGGCCAATGTAGTGTTAGGAGTCTTGCCCAAGGACTCTTATTAGTGTAGCAAGATAGTACACTTAAGTCTCCCACATGTAGAGATGGCACTCTGGTAGTGGTGACCGGGTGCTACACTTCACATACACTACCATAGTACTCTAGTAAGCGTGCAATCCCAGATAAGAAGTACACTTAGCACTGTACTGACAGGGTGCCATTCTCATATACTATGTACTCAGTATGCTAAATATAATAGCGCTACTGAACATGCACAGAGCTAACTGTACCATTTCGAGCCACCACTATGATTCACGAGGTATACTCATTTACATGTTAATGCGGTGGGCTTCAACCTTTTCTGCTCCAAGGCCCAACTGCAAACCATAGCGGCCCACCAGGAAACACAGTTTCTCCAATTTGGTTACTGAAAAATTATGATGTGTTGAAATTCAAACGAGGGGGCTCTGACAGCACCCCCAAGATACTTCTCCATCATGGTCTCAAACAGGAGATGTTTCATTTGCCCACTACTGCAATGTTTTTGTTTCCACATGTGAATATTTACATACTTAATATAACACTAAATATGGTATACAATATATACAGCTCTGGAAAAATGTAAGAGCCCACCTGTAACTGATCAGTGTCTCTAGCTGTACAGGTTCTGGGTTTGTGTTGGACCAGAATCCCTCAGTTCTGTTTGATTCTCTACACTACTGGAACCATGTCTCCCAAACTCCAGATCAGATATTGTATTAGATCTGTGTATTTAGAAAATCACTAATGACCTCCAGAAGCCTGTTTTTAGAACCATGCTCGCTGTGCGTCTCACCCCAGCCACCGCTCACCAGTCTCTCTGTAGGTCACCTGAGGTCATCTTACGGTGGGTAAGGGACACTGGAATGAGGTGGCGCTCATCACGGTCAGTAGAGAGTGGGTTTGGCCCTCTGCCAGTCTGTAGCTGTGTTGTCCTGTGTGTTTGCTGCTGGACCTTGTTCTTATGAACCAGACGCTCACTGTATCTGCCAGTAAAGCTAGAACCCAACCTTCGGTTCCTCACTGAGAACCTGCTGTACATGTGGAGATGCTGATTTAAGAAGAACCTGGAGTGGGCTCCGATTTATTTCCAGAGCTGTATATGATGCTTGTGTCCCACTACAACACTACTGCCCCCACCAGAGCACAGGCCCATGGGACAACGGGTGGTCCAGGGCCCATAGGCTGAGGAACGCTGTATGATAGGAATCAACCCACAGGACTCCTCTACAAAACTTCAGACACCAAACTTCCTCAGTCTTTTCCAACAAACCACCCCTTTAAGGAAAAAGGACGCACCTGATGCCACAGGCTAGCTGATATGGAGTAGTGATCCAGGACCGAGCCTCCACTTTCTGTCCGTCAGGCAGCTGGACTGAAATGGGCTGGCTGCTCGCTGCCTGCTTGGCCAGAATGGCATCACTCTCCTTCTTCAGTTTTTCGTACAGCTCCAAACGCTCAGAGACGTAGCTGGGCCATGGGCTTATCTGTGGCATGGGAAGACGTGCGTTAGCATGTGGCTAAAATGATTAGCAGGAGTCATCTAAACATGCAGCACAACATCTCACAGCTGAGGAGTTCTCATTAGTCCAACCCTACATGGCCATAATGGTCATAGAAGACTTGTCCTGACCTGCAACTGACCATACCATGTACCATATGGGTACCAGCATGGGTAGGGACACAACATGCAGCCTTCAGACAGCCCCATCCCTTTCAGCCAATCAGATGCTAGCATGCCAATAGGTTCTTCCGGGCAAACCATGACGACATCCGTGGGCATGTTAGATGCTGGGGAAAGAGACAACGACAATGGCGACCCCCGGTGGTCTGCTGAGGAACCTCTTCTGCTGTCCTATCTCCAGTACTTGATCCCTGCTTGCCTTCCAGATATAAACCAACATCTGGAATAACAGCCCAGCTGCTCGCAGGTCATCTACACGCTCCAGCGCCTCGGTACTGCTGTTGACCACCGCTGTGCAGCTCCCTCGGTTGGCGCTAACGACATTTACTTTGATGTTCCTTGGTTCAAAACAAAAGCTGGTGCAAACGCAGACCGGTTTCCGGCATAGCACCAAGGTTCTACCGGGCCTTAACGGAACCAGTTAAAGAACCAAGGCCCTAGAACAAGGTATCTGATCTTTCCATGGTGTCAGACAGTCAGGTTTCTCAACCTGTGGGCCATGGATCACCAATTGGGCCTAGTGCTCAGGGCAGTAGACAGTATCCCCTGCGGTCTAGGCCCAACGGGTGATCCCTGGCGCACAGCCGGAGAAACCCTGTGTGAAAGTACAGTTCTAGTACATTACAATACTAGTTGTAGTCTAGTTGTAGTTGTACTAGTTGTTTCAAATTTCATTTTGGATGTACGGAATCACAGGACCCGCAGGACTTCTCTCTACTGCCCTGAGCCGAGACGTCTACCACAGTTCCAACACTGGTAGCGTTAAGAGGTGGAGCAGGCAGAGCTGTTCCCAGGTCAGCCTAAATATGGACACACCAAAGGAGGGCTGATGCTGTTGGGGCTGATGCAACAGCAATGCAATCTATTGAGGCTGTGGACCACAGCCTGGCCTTTTCAGCTCTAATCATAACTCAGAGAGAAAACATAACTCAAGTCCCTTATGAATTACCTCCCCCGCTCCTCCTCCTCCTCCTCCTTTGGGCTTCTCCTTCTTCTTGCTCTTCTCCACTGTATTCTGGACCTCTGGAGTCTTGGGTGGTGCAGCACTCTAGCATGTCAACAAAGGAAAATAATAGAAACTGATGTTCAGCAGCATCAAACTGAGCCCATCCAGCCACGTTGGCACTGTTATCGGTGTTGTGGACCGGAGTGCAATAACGGAGAGGAGTGAGGGACATACAGCACTAGTAACGTTTTCAATCACGTGACCTCCTGTGCATGTCGCTGGGAAGGCCTGTGATTGGTCAGGAGCCTCACAACACACAATAGCAGGCTTTGCAATAGGCTAGAGCCTAATGCCACATAATTAAAGGGGAACTCCACCAAAATTTCAGAATTTCCAAATAATTCCACCCTTAAGGTACATGGTATCTTAATCACACAGTCATAATCATATTAGTCTGCAGCCAAGCAGATCAATGTACAGACTCACAGATGGTTTTTACAGTGGTTGTCATGGGAACCGGGCGTCATGATGTCTACAACACAAATATAGCCATTGTATTCACTATAGCAAACCCACTAGAGGACCTATACGTCATTTCCTCTGTAATATGGAATGTCAACGATGGCAAAATAGGCATATATATGTATCCCTCCGCCAGGAATAGATTCAAATACGTGAAGACAGAACCTGATCAGATTATAGGACAATGGATCAGACATTAGGCAGCACGTATCTAACCATTTCATGTATTAACTCGATATGAGGGAGCTTTCCGTGGCACTGAGGCGTCTTCTGACAGCAGGTTCTCCTGAATGGAGGATTTCACCCCAGGCCACCCCGAATGAAAGATGCAGAATTCCTGAAATTTGGATGGAGTTCCCCTTTAACGCAAGGGCCTATAGAATAGCACACCCCATATCACCGCGCCGACCTTTTTGGGTGCACTTTCTTTTGGGGCTTCCTTCCCGGCCTTCTGGCTGTTCTCTTTGCTCTTCTTCTCGTGGCCTCCCTTCGTCTCCAGCTCCTGCTCGGCCTGCAGCCCCCGGCGGAGGTGAACCAGCCGGTATTTGAGCTTCTCGTTCTCGCTGCGCAGATTCTCCAGCTCCGCGCTGCTCGCCAGCTCGGCGGCGACATGGCCGGAGATCAGGCCATCCCGGAGGCGCCCTATCTCCTTTCCCAGAGCCTCAATCTGCCGCTCCTGAGCGGCCAAACGTGCAGCCATGCGCTCCGCCATCTTTAAATGCCCCCCGTTTGACCACCGGAGGCGTGCATTATATATTTATTTGTGTTGTTGGTCAGAATAAGAACATGGTGAAACAGCGACACCGTGTGGACATGTTGCGATACAACAGGTTGTGAGGAATTAATAATAATTTGAATTTAAATAAATAAATAAAATAAATAATAAGAAGAGTAAAAAGTATACAAATAAATAAATAAGCTAATAAAGACTTTTAGCAAAATAACAAGGATAATAGTAGGAAGAATAGCAGTTTAAAATAAAAAATACAATAAACACCACCTAATTAAGTAAATACAATACAAAATGAGATGAATTTAAAATAAATAAGTAAATAAATGAACAAAGTAAAGTAAAATAACGAGAACAATAATAAGAAGAATTAAAAATATTTTTACAAATAAAATAACAAGGATGATAATAGGAGTTTTAAATAAACAAACAAACAAATAAATAAAGAAAACAATAATAACAATTTAACAAAAATAAATAGACGAATGAATACATAAATAAAGTAAAATAAATACAAATAAACAAATAAGAAAAAGCCAAGTAAAGTAATGTTAACCGTACGCCAGGGTTCGGAGAATTTAAAACAATTAGAATTAAAAGTTATAATAATGAATAAATACAAATAAAAAACGAAAAATCTATTACATTAGAAGAATGAAAAATAAATAAATAAATGTAATTTAAAAAGTCAATAAATTATACAAATACTTAATAATAGGAAGTAAATGATTATAGAGTAAATAAATAAATAACTTGTAGTGCAATACTGACTGCAGGGCAGTGATGTGACCAGCATATTATTTATTAGTAATATTAATATCGGACTAATATTAATATATTAAGGAGCTGCTGAAAGGTCAGGGTGGCAATGTGGCACACGGCCGCTAGAGGGCAGCGCTGGGAGTTTGCGCTCAAGGATGCTGACGTCATTTTCAGCTGACAGCCAGCAAGCATGCACAGGAAGTAAACATTGGACCTGCGGTGTTCGCAGTGTTCGGTAAAAAGGTAAATAAATGGAAATATGAGCTTATTTACGGCAAAGAGTGGCTTATATAGCGTTACAGCAGTCTGTGTGCGTTAGTTTCATGGTTGTGTGTCGTTTTGGTAAGGCTGTAGTCGCAATTTTTTAGTTCCACCTTAAATGGTGCAGCAGTTACATTGTAATTGCTGCACCATTTAAGGTGGAACGGTACAATTCGAAACCGAAGCCGGAGGACAGGAAGCCAACCTCAGGCAAGGTAAAGAGGTAGAAGACTTTGGCCATGTTGGGCTTCCTAGTCCAGCTTTGTGAAATCCCCCTCAGGTGACAGTTAAATCCACAGCAAAACTAACTGGACTGGTGTTAAGCACTGTGTTGGGCACTGAGGAACTGTATCCAGTCTTGTCTGATATCAGATTGCAGCTTCTCCTAACAGGTCTGTGTTTCCTTTGTCCTATTTCTCCTTCCATCATGCTCCAAATGTTTACAGAGGGTAGTCTGGAAGTCTGGACCACCGACAGGTCAGCTGAGCACCCGGACCCTTTCCCTACAGAGCTATATGTGGTTCATTGTCTTTTCATGTTTCCACGTCTCCTTGGTCCAGTTTCTTCATTGCAGGGTAGAGTTTTAACTTACAGTGTTGAGGTGAAGTGACCTGGTGCTGACCACAGTGCTCCCACACACGGATTCGTTGGGCGTCTCCACCAAGACTAAAGCGGGACTCGTCACTGAAGATGACCCACTGCCATTCTGAGTCACTCCATGACAGTCTGGTACGACACCACTGCAGTCTTTGGTGACGGTGACGTGGTGTTAAGGACAGTCGTGGTAACGGTATGTGTGCATGTAGTCCTGCGTGGTGCAGCCGTCTGCCAGTGGTGCTGCACTAACAGGATGATTATGGAGGGCATCACTGCTCTCATCTGTCGGTTCTCTCTCTCCGGGGTAGGTCTCCCAGATCCTTCAGGTCGCTGGTGCGTGCCTTCTTCTATCCACTGCTGTCGAAAGCGCGGTAGGCTAGCATCCACATGACTGGTACGGCACGCGGTATGTAGATAAGACCATCCCGCTTCCCGGAGATCCCACGATGCGACCAATCTCCAACTCTTCCCACTGCTGGAATTGCTTCCGGACTCTTCTCTGAGGCACATACTCCATTCATGAAGGATGCTACCAACACAACAGCACGACTCAGAATGCAAAGCACGCACAACACATCCATCTATGTAGTCAGTGAGGTACAGCGATAAAGCCCGTCCTGGCTAACGTCACATGCACGGCATGTCTCACGGTGTCAAACCCACCCACCAAATTTGATTCCTGTCGGCTGATTTCTCCTGGGTGCAGCTATTCGTCGATGGTGGATGTATGTACAGGTATTTAAGTCATGTGTTCTGATCTTGTTAGGAGCTGGTGGATGTGCCCTGTCCAGGGAAGCATGGCCTCAAGCTTTGCCCCGCCGAAGCTTGCCGACTTCATTCTGACGGAGAAGCTTGGTAGTGGCACCTATGCCACAGTCTACAAAGCCTACAGAAAGGTAGGTCTGATCTGAGCCGCTTGTCCAGAATGCTTGGACACCAGTGTCCAGACGGTCTGTCCGATGCTCCAGACCTGTGGCTGACAAGGGCATTCGGTTGTGCACACCACTCTCAGCTCCATAGACAAGCTGCACACGAGCTCACCATGCCACCCGAAGCCATGTGTCAACTCAAGAAGTACAAAGCTGCCCAGGATTTGTCTGTGTGCCACTCTCTGGGGGGGGAAGGAGCTCCATCCTCCATCCATTCTCCTCCAGCTCCATCCATTCACCTTATTGGGATAGGAGTCAGAGTGATCCAGATCTGATCTCCTGACAGCCGTATCTGATCTCACGAATCGTTAAACATAGCATCCAACATCTAGTATCCAACATAGAGGACCATTATAGACTCTCCGCTTAACTGAGTGATGGGAATATTCCTGAGCCTGCTTAATTCACACCTATGGTGTCATGAAACCCATAAGGTCACCTTACCGTCTTTGCAAAGCGGAGGTGTGAACTGGTGTGAGCTGTAAGTAGCTGACAGATGCTGCCAAAGACCAGTTCCCCTTAATGAAGTGCTTTGGATGAGTGTCAGAAGCTCAGAGCTGGTGCACAACCGGATAAATCCAGCCACCTTGACTCGTTAACACCAGTAACGCCGGTTTGGTTTGGTTTCAGACTGACAGCAGAGAGGCCGTGGCCGTAAAGGTGGTCAGCAAGAAGAGCCTCAACAAGGCTTCTATGGAAAACCTGCTGACGGAGATCGAGATCCTGAAGACCGTGCGCCATCCTCATATCGTGCAGCTGAAGGACTTCCAGGTAGAAAAGCGGCGGCTTCACCGGATGGGTTAATTCCAGGAACGATGGATGGGGTCAGCGCTATGGCAGATATAGAGCATCAGGGCGGGGCATGTATTACGGGCTCCAGTATTAGATTAAATGGGACCCTGGAGGAGCTAAACATTCAGCATCTCCTCAACGATTTGATCTCACATTATTCTGCACTGATAATAAAGCATATTTATTTGATTATTGAAATGAATAATTGACTATTTGGAAGTAACAAGGCTCTTTTAAACTCCACTTTAGTCGAAAAATCTAGATTCAGGTCAGTACTTGCTCCTGATTTAAGGATCTGGTGTAGACCTTGGAGCGTGTTTAATATAAATGCTGCCTCTCTAGATGTCCAGGTTCATGATGCGTGGAATTATGAGTTATTGGGCTCTCACTGTTTTCCAAAAGTCAGGTTTGAACGAGATCAAGCAAACTAGAAATCCCACTATTTTATTTAATGCAGTCCACAGTTAGCACACACTCTTAAATAGACCACAGGGTCCAGTACAAAGTTCAGTGCGGTACTCAGGACCGCATCTTTGCTTGTATCGACCGTGTTAGAGACCGCACTCACACTATTACTGACATGTTAAGAGATTTCTATTTTTACAGCTCCCACAGGATCACTGTAAAGCTGATCACTATTCCCAGAGTGTGTTTTTTTTGTCCCCATTACCACACAAATCTGCCGTGTTAACGCTATTCCCATTCCTGTGCAGCTCTCTAGTATTTTTTTAAGGTAGACAATGTGCTACCACTTTACAGATCAGTAATAGATAGGTAATGATATGGTAATTATACAGTAACAAATTATATTTAATCATTAATAAACTTCAATTTCCTAGTTGTTACTAAATAATCAGAAATTGTAGTAGTTAACACGGTTTTTATGAGAAAAAATAAAAATAATGGTAACAGGTTGTACTTATATACTTATATACTGTACTTATATATATATATACAGGGGTTGGACAATGAAACTGAAACACCTGGTTTTAGACCACAATCATTTATTAGTATGGTGTAGGGCCTCCTTCTGCGGCCAATACAGCGTCAGTTGGTCTTGGGAATGACATATACTGCGTCCTGCACAGTGGTCAGAGGGAGTTTAAGCCATTCCTCTTGCAGGATAGTGGCCAGGTCACTACGTGATGCTGGTGGAGGTTCGTCCTTCTTGGTGGTATGCTGACATTACCCTGGATACCGTGGCTCTTGATACATCACAAAGACTTGCTGTCTTGGTCACCGATGCGCCAGCAAGACGTGCACCAACAGTTTGTCCTCTTTTGAACTCTGGTATGTCCCATAATGCTGTGTGCATTGCAGTATTTTGAGCAGAACTGTGCTCTTACCTGCTAACTGAACCTTCACACTCTGCTCTTACTGGTGCAATGTGCAGTTAATGAAGATTGGCCACCAGGCTGGTCCAATTTAGCCATGAGACCTCCCACACTAAAAGAACAGGTGTTTCAGTTTCATTGTCCAACCCCTGTATATATATATATATATGTATGTTTGTGAGATTTTTATGAATAATGAGTGAGGAACAGTTGCGGTAACAAGGCAGTGATGGCAGTGATGTCATAGAAACACAGTGGTAACTAGCTGTATCTCCTAGTCTTTAATAAGTGATCAGATAGTCACTGTTTTATTATTTTCCTAAAATGACCTTCTTAATATATACAGTAGTTCTTTATGAATAATTAGAGAGAATTATAATTAAGTACATGTATATAATATAAAATGTTATTAACCCAAAATCACTGGCATGGTTCTGCTGTTATTACCTGGTACCAGGCCTGTATATTACTAATACACTGTTTCTGGTTTATGTCTGACCTGGTATGTATGTAGATGTTCAGATACGGTGTGTTAGAGGCAGTTAGAGGCAGTTAGAGGCAGTCATTACAGAGAAACTAAAAATGACTAATTTACATATTTCCATCATGTTACTCACTTACTACACCTCCATCAGCTCATCAACACCAGCTCCAAACGCGCTTCTGCTTCACGTGTAGACCCACCTATACACACGTACCGTTACCCAGGAATAGAGGAGACCATGGCTATCCCTGCTCACTTATTACACATACAGAGCTCTAAAACAAGCAGGTGGCTTTTAGTTAGGTACGACCTGCTACCGTTATTACCATTTCATAACAGTCTTATTAACACTCACTACAGTTTCTGATTTATTATATAGTAATAACTAGGTAAATGACCTTTATTAATGATTATACACACTTTGTAAGTGTATATATACCATAATATTACCTACTTATTACAGATCTGTAAAGATCTACTGAAAATGTCACAGCTCGTAATGTGCAGTAACACGGCTAGTTTTAACATTACCCATAACGTTAGCTAACCAGACAGCTCCTCCTCAGACGCTCCAGATCACGACCGAGATAAGAGTGAAGTGCTCCCACACCTTGGTCATGAAGGTGGTGCCAGTGCACAGGTTTTCACTCCAGTAGGTGGTGATGCCTTCATGTCAAGTCCTACTTAATGCCAGTGGCACTTTGGTGGCAGCTGTTAATTAGGCTGTTGATTATTCATTGCACCCCTAGATCAGCCTAAAGTGAACCCAAACTGTGAAAGAACCTTTGGGAACTAGCATAGCTAGTGATAAATGAGTGGGTGGATTCCCAATCAGCTATATATCGTCGCTGTCCAAAGAAAAACATGTATCTCCATTTTTGTTGATTTTTACTTTTATGCCTCATTTGATCACATGACATACTGTTTACACTGTGTGTGAATTTCATGAAGAATGGACCAGCAGAAATGGCCCAAAACGGCTTGGAGAGACGTCTGGTTCCATTGACTTCCATTCAAATTAAATGAGGTTTCTGGCCTCTCCTGTAAAGTTGCCATTTTGGAGATACCTGGAGATACCGACGATATGCAAACAGTGCAGTTCCTATGCATTGGTGGTGGTTGTTGTTGTTGTTTACAGGCTGAGTTTAGTTGACCTGTTGTTTCTATCAGTGCTATGATCAGAAAAGCACATTTTGGTTTTATGTATCTATCACCACGAGAATAACATCATACCTCGCCCCTTCCGCACACTCGTCTTGCTCTGATCCACCTAATTAAGCTCGCCAGCTCTGCACGAGTTAAATGACATGCATCTGAGGTGTGAAAAACTAAACCTCCCTCAGGACTTCTTTGGAGGCGCCGCGCTGTATAGCAGATGTGAGCAGGAAGGGAAAGGTGACCGAGGTGACTGTATTAGTGCTACGGCTTTAATATTGATGGAGGTTTAATGAGGGACACAGCGCAGTACCTGACCACTCCTGTTCACTCGGCTGTCAGTTAAAGCCTGAGGGGAACAAATGCGGCCACCTGTTCCTATGGAAACTGCCAATGAAAAAAACATTTCTGTAGGTGTTTATTTTTATAATCGTGAAATAAAACCGTGTATCTATTGTGTAATAAGCTCGTGTTTAAGGTGGTAGTAACTTCAGGCGCCTGCAGGTGGCGCTGCTACCTAAGGGAAGTGAGTGAAAGGATCCATAGATTGGGAAGAGGTGGTACAGTGCAGGGAATGTCTCGTTCCATGTGTGGAAAACGCTCCAGGGCATATGTTAATGATTGGCTTATAGCAGGGGCTGCATGTGGGCGTGGCCAAAGACCATAGTGTGAAGGAAGTAGCTGAATCTGCAGGTGTATGGAAGCGTACGGCCATACGGGTCTACCAGCAGTGGATAATATCCCAGTCTACAGGGAATTCTTCTCGGAATTGGGTCAGGGAAGGCATCCACCAAATCTCCAAATCAATTCTTTGATGTAGGAGTGTCTGAACACTGATGTGGCTACATCCAGACACTTGTACAGTCCTTGATATTGGTGCGGGTGGAGGTGTTGCAGACGAGGTGGTAGGTTTCAGTCACAGGCGACTCGTTTTGTATCTGATCAGCTTGTTTACATACCTTTTATGTTTATTAAATTAATAACAGTTGAAGATGTGAAACATGACCGAGCTGCTGTTCATGTTTGCCGCAGTGGGACAGCGAGAACATCTACCTCATTTTGGAATGGTGCTCTGGTGGGGATTTATCACGCTTTATCCGGAGCAGGCGGATTCTACCTGAGAGAGTGGCCCGGCGCTTCCTGCAGCAGATAGGTAGGACCTTTAGACCTTGGGATAACAGTAAATGGAAAAGCTCTCCAGTCTAATTTGCCTTCATTCCTGTTAGTCCAAAGCTCACCACATTTCGGGAAAGATAAAAGCCTGAAAGCCATGCAAGGTTGGACTGTTTAAATGGCAGGGTTCCCACGGATATGTCCTGGAAAACCTGGACATAGACTAGTTTTCCAGTCATAGAAACTTGGAGAGTAGGACAGGTGATTAAATATCTGGGAAGCCCTGGAAAAGTGAACCTTTGGGCCATAACTCCACACGACGTTTTATTTTAAGCGCTTTTATCTGTGGGTTCTTTTTGTGACTAAAGTTTAGTGAGGTGTAAAGTGTAACCAGTGAGGTTGGAGAAGGGCAGCAGATAACACCACCACCCATAAGGGAGCTATTGCCCCATGTGGGAGACTGGGGTTTGATTCCCATGTTGGGTGACAGTGCCGCCCAATGCCAAGAAGAGTCTTTGGGCCAGTCTCCTAGCACTACATTGGCCTTCCTGTAATACAGTTAACCTTGTTAAGTCGCTCTGGACAAGAGTGTCAGGTAAATGCTGGACATGTAAATATACATGTAGTGACAAATCGAGTTTTTGCTTCTACAGCAACTCATATCTGTCAGGCCAGACTTTCATTTCCTAATTATTGAAGTTCATAATATGAACAGACATGACGTCACTGTGTTAGAAAACCTAGAGCAAGGGTACAATGACACCAGCGCTTCCAATATCTTGGGGGAGCCTGTGATGAAGTATGGGAGCATTTAGGTCTGATGGTTGAGGAATGGTTGAGGAATGGTTGAGAAACATAGTTGAGGATTACTTGAGGAGTGGTAGAGGAACTGTTGAGGAATGGTTTGAGGAATGGGTAGGGTTTGGTTAAAGAAGGGTTGAGAAACAGTTAAAGACTGGTTAGGGATTGGTTGCGGGATAGTTGAGAAACTGAATTACGGCTTGAGGAAAAGTTGAGGAGTAATCAAGGGATGGTTGAGGAACAGTTAAGGGATGGTGTCGGTTTGGTTGAGGAACAGTTAAGGGATGGTGTCGGTTTGGTTGAGGAACAGTTAAGGGATTGTTGATGTTTGGTTGAGGAACAGTTAAGAAGTAATTAAGGGATGGTTGAGGTTTGGTTGAGGAACAGTTAAGGGATGGTTGAGGTTTGGCTGAGGAACAGTTAAGGGATGGTTGAGGTTTGACTGAGGAACAGTCACAGGATGGTTGAGGTTTGGCTGAGGGACAGTTAATGGATGGTTGAGGTTTGGTTAAGAAACAGTTAAGGGATGGTTGAGGTTTGGTTGAGGAACAGTTAAGGGATGGTTGAGGTTTGGTTGAGGAACAGTTAAGGGATGGTTGAGGTTTGGTTGAGGAACAGTTAAGGGATGGTTGAGGTTTGGTTGAGGAACAGTTAAGGGATGGTTGAGGTTTGGCTGAGGAAGAGTTAAGGGATGGTTGAGGTTTGGCGAGGAACAGTTTAGGGATTGTTGAGGTTTGGCTGAGGAACAGTTAAGGGATGGTTGAGGTTTGGTTAAGAAACAGTTAGGGGATGGTTGAGGTTTGGTTGAGGAACAGTTAAGGAGTAATTAAGGGATGGTTGAGGTTTCTTTGAGGAACAGTTAAGGGATGGTTGAGGTTTGGCTGAGGAACAGTTAAGGGATGGTTGAGGTTTGGCTGAGGAACAGTTAAGGGATGGTTGAGGTTTGGCTGAGGAACAGTTAAGGGATTGTTGAGGAACAGTTAAGGGATGGTTGAGGTTTGGTTGAGGAACAGTTAAGGGATGGTTGAGGTTTGGCTGAGGAACAGTTAAGGGATGGTTGAGGTTTGGTTGAGGAACAGTTAAGGGATGGTTGAGATTTGGTTGAGGAACAGTTAAGGGATGGTTGAGGTTTGGCTGAGGAACAGTTAAGGGGCTGTTGAGGTTTGGCTGAGGAACTGTTACGGATTGGCTAAGGGACAGCTGAAAATTGGTTGAGGAACAGTTCAGGATTGGTTAAAGAACAGCTAAGGTTTCTCAACCTCGGTCCCGGAATCACCCTGCCCTGCACGTTTTGGGGGACTCCCTGCTTTAACCCTCCTTGCTGAGTTGAATCAGGTGTGTCGGGAGCAGGAAAGCGCTAGAATGTGCAGGGCAGGCAGCCTGAAGACACGGTTGAGGAACGGTCCGGCATTCCTGTAAACGTATTTCCTAATAAGAGTGGGAAGCCTGAGTGGGTCACAGTCTACACTGCATGATTCCAAGTGGTGGTCATAAGTTCCCGTTATTTATTAGCTAGATTAGGCTTAAGAATGTCATTTCAGTTGGCTGGTGAGCTGTATTTGGGTACAGGAAGGAACCTCGAGTGTGCCTGTTTTGCTGAGCTGTTGCTTTACGTTCCAGTTCTGGAGGAACTCGTTACTTACTTACCGTTACCCTTCCGTTATCTGACTGAATCTGAGAGTCAAAGAACAGGAAGCACACTACAATTGTGCCGATCTCAGCTCTTCTGGATTCAGGTTTGTGAACTCAACTTTACAGTTCTTAGGGAGGTTTCGTCCAGTAGATGGCGCAGCGGTTCTTCACCAATGAGTCATGGGTGTTCTGTTGAAGGCTTTATGAAGCCAGCAGATTTGTCTTGGGCAGTAAACTCCTTGTACCAACAATTACCAAAGACGGATAGAACTTTCTGGTCTGTTTTCACCCGGTCTGCTTGTGGAAGTTTGTGTGTTAGCCTTGCTGTTTGAGCTTGTCTTACTCTACACTGTACTGTGTGCAGCTTGCGCTCTGAAGTTTCTCCATGAGAAGAACATCTCCCATCTGGACCTCAAGCCACAGAACATTCTGCTGAGTGGCAATGTGCTGAAACTTGCAGGTATTTACAGCCTCACAGTCTTCGGACAGGTCAAACCGTCATTGTGTGCTACTTCAAATGGCTTGGATTCCCCTGGTTTGCAACAGGAACCTATATATACTTCATAAAATATAATATATAATATACAATTTGTTGTGAAGGAAGTAATTCCTAATGTTCTACAGCTTCCTCAGTCATTTCTGAATCACGTTTAGCTCTGTTTCTTCATTCTGGGCACCTAAAAACATACCATTTTCCACAAAATCTACTTAATATAATCATTTCCATGATTATATTGGATTTATTTAATTGTAAACATTGATTCCATTGTTTTCCTGACCCTCTGGTTTCTCTCCCTGTGTGCAGATTTTGGCTTTGCACAGTACATGTCTCCATGGGACGAGCAGAGCGCTCTGAGGGGTTCCCCTCTCTACATGGCCCCAGAGATGGTGTGCAGACGGCAGTACGACGCCAGAGTGGACCTCTGGTCTGTAGGGGTCATCCTTTACGGTGAGAGAGGCTCGGGCCTGCAGCTTTGTCAGTAGTTGAAGGCTAAGGCCTGTTGTTATTCTGGATGGGGAGTTAAAGGAGGTCATCCACACAAGATGAAACCAGTAGTTGGGCCATCAATCAATTTGTTCTCACAGTTTCATACTTATTCCAAATGTCCTCGATCAGCCAGGACATGTTAGCTTTCTTGGTTGTGTACTTCTCGGCTAGTGTAGCTAAGAAGCAGTGGAAGCTTGTAGACACAGAAGGAGTTAGGCAATCTGCTGAGGTCATGTGGCGGTTCATAATATGAGAAGTTCTGTGTGGTTCAGAGGGACGAGGTCGCTTAGGGCTTTATATATCAGGAGAAGAATTTTATACTCAGTGTGGAATTTAGTTAGATACGACTGGGCGCATATGGTCAAACTTTCTAGTTCTTATAAGGACTCTGGCTGCAGCGTTTTGCACCCGAAGCTTGTTTAGGCTTTTGCTGGAACAACCAAAACCCAGGGCATTAAGTAATATAGGCATGTTCTAGCTTTTCTGCATCCTGTATTTACAGCTCCATTGTTTGAATTTGGACAAATTACTTTTCTTTGAAACATGGTGGTGGCAGTATACTGGGCTGTGTTGCAGTTATTGGACCAGGATAGCTTATAGTCTTTTAAAGGAGCTATGAATTCTGCATTGTATCGATTGTATCTCTACAGGAGAATTTATTTGTGAATGGATGCTCAACAGAAGTGAGGCTCCTGCAGAAAGACAGCGACAATAGGAAAACCAGTTCTCCTACAAAGAAGGTTTATACCAGACGGATTATTGCATGGGATAACGACCAAAATCTTAATCTGATGGGAATGTTGAGGTGTAACCCGAGGTGTGGTGTTCATGAAAGAAAGCCCACCACCACATGTGTTTTTGGGAGTTCAATAAAGATCAGTGAAGGGCTCACCAACTACTAAGCGGCACTGTTGCATTGTGGCTTCAGGGGGAGACTAAAGAAACAAGCATGTCTTGGGAAAACCCCAGCTCCATTAGAAACCTAAGCTCTCTATACATCCCATCTATATGTGAATAATATCATTAAGACTTATGAGATATGTATCCCATGAATATGGGGTTTGGGTGGAGGATATTAAGCAAAAACACAGTATATGCTGACTGGCTGTCTTGTTTGTGTGTTGCACCTCAGAGACGTTGTTTGGCCGAGCGCCATTTGCATCCCGCTCCTACGCCGAACTGGAGGAGAAAATCCGCAGTGATAGACCCATCGAGGTAAGATCAACCCAGCTGTCAATAAGAGCTCTTGTAGCGAGGGGAGTTCAGACACAGGATCCATTTAGGCAGGATTTATTCAGCAAAAGTTTCAAAACATGAAACACAAAGAGGTCCCAAAGGTAAAACGCTCAGAGGTTCTCCAGAAAACAAAACAGATATCTCAAAACTCACAAAAGCCCAGAAGAAATTTCATAAGACAGAGACTAGTACAAGACAGTCAACGGTCCGGTGGTTAATGCTCCACAAACACCTAGGCAAAGGGAAGGCTTTTTAAAGGTAGGGATAATAAGCTGGGATATGGAGCAGATGAGAGGAGGCAGGTACGGGACGGGCTCAGGTGAAAGGGAGCAGGAGCAAAGTCATTAGAACTCAGGTGAGTTTGACCTATGGTGGTCGGCATGAGAAATGTCCTGAGAGTGCAACTCCTGAGATAACCTGGCAGGACTGTGTTGGGTGCTTTAGCAATAGAAGCTTCAGAAAGACTTTCACCACACGCAGTATTCGTATTATAGTATTAACACTGCAGGAACTGCTACTAGCTAGAGCTAATTAGCACTGTGCAGACCTGACGCCGAATAAAACATGCAGTCAGTTAGTGTGCTTTTAGTACTTGCGATCTTTGGTCCCTTTGCATTGATGACTGTATGCTATATTACAGCTGTAGCATCAAAAGCCACATAAACAAGTCAGCTTGAGTTTATTGAGCATAAGTCTAAAGCCAGCCACCATGTGAAACCCGAGATTTATTTACTCTACACCGCACAAAACCGCTCTGACTAACTGACATGGCGCTACATGACATGGCTCGTATGACAGCTCAGCTCTGTCAACAAACAATTTCCAATAAAGCTGTTTCATTTAAAACGTCACGCTGCACCGCCGAGTCCTGAGCAACAACACTGGCTGCATCCCAAATGACTCCCTGCTCCCTGCATAGTGCAGCACGTAGGATAAATGGCTCCTGCTACAAACCGTGCACCATATGTCTTTAATACACAGTCATGTGGTCGGTGTAGCTCACAGGATAACACCACTACCCGCCAGGGAACCACCACCACCACATGTGGGAGACGGGGTTCGAATCCCGGTCTGGGTGACTACGCTGTGCTACACCAATAAGAGTCCTTGGGCACGACTCTTAACACGACACTGGCCTACCTGTAATATTGTTAACCCTGTAAGCCGCTCTGGATAAGAGCGTCAGCGAAATGCCGTAGATGGAAATGTGGGATTCAGCCAGGTGTACACAATCCCATTCAGCTGCTGACAAACCAGCTATGCTACAGCAGCCCTGCTAACTTTACCACACTGCACTGAAACAGTGAAGAGACGATATAGACGAGTCATCGTAGTACAGTCTGCATATACAGACGCTGGTACCTCAAATATTGACTCTCCTAACCCTGTTTGTGTGGTTGCAGCTGCACAGGAGCCGTAGTTGTGATTGTTTGGATGTGGGTTTGGGTGTGACTTTGAGAAATCACCTTGTGGGATCGGCTCAAACCGTGAGACCGCTGTGAAGTGTCAGACGTCGGCGGACTGCGTAATCAGAGCTTGTTTAGGGAGTAAATGGGACGTCCCAAACGAAGCCAGATTAGGCTACAATTTGACCCGATCATAAAATTCAGTCGGCTCCGACCAAATTGGGTCTAAAATCAGTATGCCTGGCTTAGGACAAGTGATTCATTATTTCGGCTTTCAATCTGCACAGTGCTAATAAGCTGTTTACATAATCTTCCATAAGCTCCAACGACATAAGCTACATTAGCCTCACATCTCCAACTAGCCAGATGGTAGCTAACTAACTCAATGGTGACTGGTAACTTTATTTTAGCTACAACTATCATTTTAACCAGCGCTGGAAACGTTGCTATGATCTTTTGACCTGCAGTTCAGTTCGTGTCACTCCAAGGTGGCGTACTGAAACAACCTGCACTGAAGGTTAATTCCAATTAAGAGTGTAGCCAGGAAAACCCATGTGTCTCGTGTTTAGCTGCCGGCTGGTGCCAGAGTGTCCAGAGACTGCCGGGACCTGCTGCTCAGGCTGCTGGACAGAGACCCGGACACCCGCATTTCATTCGATGAGTTCTTCCTGCACCCGTTTGTGGATCTGGAGCACATGCCCAGCGCCGAGAGTCTAGGCAAGGCGGTGAGTGCGTCTCCTCCACAGACAGTTCGTCTTGTTTGTTGTGAGTCATTCTAATGATCTAAGGGGGTTTGATTGCAGCGTGTACTCTGCTGCCCATGTGTGAAACAGCTGTTGGTGCTCTAGCAGAGGCTTGACAAACCCTGGCTGAGAGGATAATGGTGTTTTAGACTGCGTGTTTGTCTTGTTTGCTTATGCATTTACATTTCAGCCTAAATACAAGGCCTGTAATTACATCCATACACGGCTATGTGAATGCTGGTTGTATCTGCGGTCAAACTGGCTAAATACCCTCTCTGTCCTTTACTCTCTCTTTTTCCCCCCGTCTGTAACTCTTTTATTTCACTCCCTCAGAAGGAGCTGGTCCTGCGGGCAGTCCAGAAGGATCAGGGTGGTGAACATGCTGCTGCGCTTTCGCTCTACTGCAGTGCACTGGAGCACTTTGTGCCTGCCATCCACTGTAAGACCGGTAGACTTACCAACTCCACACCTGTGCAGTATATTGTTAAAAACTAGAGGGATGTCCTACACACTCGAGTCACATTGTTATGATCCTGCCTTTAGTGGCAGCAGCTTGTAACTCATGAAGGAAGTCGCGTGCATCGTGGCTCTCTGGGCTCACTAATCCATGTGGAAGGCACTCTCAACCAAATGGGTATGACTCCATCCTTGCAGATCACGTTCACCCATACATGCTGATGGGCTTCCCTGGGGCGGATGGGGCCTTCCAGCAAGACAGTGCAACATGTCACATGGCCAGAAATGTCCAATACTGGTCGGAAGAGTATGACTAAGAGTTCCCAGTACTATCCTAGCCTCCTAAATCCCCAGACTTGAACCCAACTGAGCATCTGTGGGACCACCTTGATTGTCAGGTTTACTCTGTGGATCCACCCCCATGCTCCCTTCAGCAGTTAAGGGATGCACTGCAGTCAGCATGGCTCCAGATACCTGTGACAGCCTACTTGGACCTTATTGAGTCACTCTCAGTCCGTCTAGCTGCTGCCTGTGCTGCACAGGGTGGTTACTCTGGTAATTAGCTGCGGGTCATAATAATGTGACTCCATTCCAGCAGCAGGTTTCACTGAACATGTGTATAAGTGTATCATTATTTTGACTATTCATTATAGTGAGATGCGTCTGTAGACTTGGAGAGCCAGCGTCTGTTTTAGACTTGCAGTGTCATGGCACAATGGGTTCAGAGTTGCCTCCATTAATGTACAGCACGCTAACTAATGTGCTAGCATTGCTAGTGTTTTGCTAGCCAGTGTTTTCCATACAACAGAGTCATAATAAGTCATGCTACTCTGGCGATGCAGTCATGCCCTCTGACAGAATGCTGTCCCCGTCACAATACTACAAAAACCCAACCCAACACTACAAAACCCAACACGATACTACAAAAACCCAACACAACACTACAAAAACCCAACACAATACTACAAAAACCCAACACAACACTACAAAAACCCAACACAATACTACAAAACCCCAACACAACACTACAAAAACCCAACCCAACACTACAAAACCCAACACGATACTACAAAATCCCAACACAACACTACAAAACCCCAACACAATACTACAAAACCCCAACACAACACTACAAAACCCCAACACAATACCACAAAACCCCAACACAATACTACAAAACCCCAACACAATACTACAAAACCCCAACACAACACTATAAAACCCAACACAACACTACAAAACCCCAACACAACACTACAAAATCCCAACACAACACTACAAAACCCAACACAACACTACAAAACCCAACACAATACTACAAAACCCAACACTACAAAACCCCAACACAATACTACAAAACCCCAACACAACACTACAAAAACCCAACACAACACTACAAAAACCCAACAGAGCACTACAAAAACCCAACACAACAGTACAAAACCCAACAGAGAACTACAAAAACCCAACACAATACTACAAAAGCCCAACACAATACTACAAAAACCCAACACAACAGTACAAAACCCAACAGAGAACTACAAAAACCCAACACAATACTACAAAAGCCCAACACAATACTACAAAAACCCAACACTACAAAACCCAACACAACACTAAAAAAAACCCAACACAACACTACAAAAACCCAACACAATACTACAAAAGCCCAACACAATACTACAAAAACCCAACACTACAAAACCCAACACAACACTACAAAAACCAAACACAACACTACAAAACCCCAACACAATACTACAAAACCCCAACACAATACTACAAAAACCCAACACAACACTACAAAAACCCAACACAATACTACAAAAACCCAACACAATACTACAAAAACCCAACACAACACTACAAAAGCCCAACACAACACTACAAAAACCCAACACAACACTACAAAAACCCAACACAACACTACAAAAACCCAACACAATACTACAAAAAACCCAACACAATACTACAAAAACCCAACACAGCACTACAAAACCCAACACAACACTACAAAAACCCAACACAATACTACAAAACCCCAACACAATACTACAAAACCCCAACACAATACTACAAAACCCCAACACAACACTACAAAACCCAACACAATACTACAAAACCCCAACACAACACTACAAAACCCCAACACAACACTACAAAACCCAACACAACACTACAAAACCCAACACAATACTACAAAACCCAACACTACAAAACCCCAACACAACACTACAAAAACCCAACACAACACTACAAAAACCCAACAGAGCACTACAAAAACCCAACACAACAGTACAAAACCCAACACAATACTACAAAACCCCAACACAACACTACAAAACCCCAACACAACACTACAAAACCCCAACACAATACCACAAAACCCCAACACAATACTACAAAACCCCAACACAATACTACAAAACCCCAACACAACACTATAAAACCCAACACAACACTACAAAACCCCAACACAACACTACAAAACCCCAACACAACACTACAAAATCCCAACACAACACTACAAAACCCAACACAACACTACAAAACCCAACACAATACTACAAAACCCAACACTACAAAACCCCAACACAATACTACAAAACCCCAACACAACACTACAAAAACCCAACACAACACTACAAAAACCCAACAGAGCACTACAAAAACCCAACACAACAGTACAAAACCCAACAGAGAACTACAAAAACCCAACACAATACTACAAAAGCCCAACACAATACTACAAAAACCCAACACTACAAAACCCAACACAACACTAAAAAAAACCCAACACAACACTACAAAAACCCAACACAATACTACAAAAGCCCAACACAATACTACAAAAACCCAACACTACAAAACCCAACACAACACTACAAAAACCAAACACAACACTACAAAACCCCAACACAATACTACAAAACCCCAACACAATACTACAAAAACCCAACACAACACTACAAAAACCCAACACAATACTACAAAAACCCAACACAATACTACAAAAACCCAACACAACACTACAAAAGCCCAACACAACACTACAAAAACCCAACACAACACTACAAAAACCCAACACAATACTACAAAAAACCCAACACAATACTACAAAAACCCAACACAGCACTACAAAACCCAACACAACACTACAAAAACCCAACACAATACTACAAAACCCCAACACAATACTACAAAACCCCAACACAATACTACAAAACCCCAACACAACACTACAAAACCCCAACACAATACTACAAAACCCCAACACAACACTACAAAACCCCAACACAACACTACAAAACCCAACACAACACTACAAAACCCAACACAATACTACAAAACCCAACACTACAAAACCCCAACACAACACTACAAAAACCCAACACAACACTACAAAAACCCAACAGAGCACTACAAAAACCCAACACAACAGTACAAAACCCAACACAATACTACAAAACCCATGGAAGTGATGGTGGATTTCAGGAAACCAGAGCACGCTGAGCACACGGCCATCTGCATATACTGGGAGGAGATAGAGAGGATAGAGAGCTTTCAGTTTCTTTGGTGTATAAATCCTGGCTGACCTCACCTGGACTACACGCATCTCCCATCAGGTAGGGAAGGCCCAACAGAGGCTTGACTTTCAGACTTTTTGGCCAGCTCCAAATGCTGTAGTTTAAAGGACCCCACTTACCCTGGACATCACCTGGTCCCCCCCACTCCCATCATTCTCTGGGAAGACATATAGATCAATCAGGGCCAAAACTAGCAGATTAACAAACAGTGTTTTCCACCAGGTAGTCAGATGCATAACCCCTTCTCCCCCTCTGAGACCTGAGGTCTAATAAACCCCCTACCTCATGGAAGTGCTTTACCCCCTTGTCACCTTCATTTTTCACTTTGCCCTTTGCATTATTTTCATTTTGCGTTATTTGCACTATTATGATTCATCCTTCTTTCCTCAGATGAGACGGACAGGCAGAGAAAAGAGGCTCTCCGACAAAAGGTGAGTGAAGTACGCATACACACTGTGTTGTGCAAAGGTCATGTGTCATGTTTATCCATGTATGGTAGCATTAGTGATATATGAAAGGCGATGCGCTAATAACACGACTGGTATTTAATGCTCCTGCACCAAACACTCCTCTTGCTGAATGCAAAAACTGTCCATTTAGATAATGAATAGAAAATAAAACTAAAATTAAAATTAAACTGAAAATAAAAGAAGACATTGGTGGATATTATTACTTAATCATCATCATCTCTCCCGTTAACACGCCTTCCAAGTTTGACCCTTCACGAAAGTGCGTGTGCGGTTGCAGTACCTCTCTGATTACAGTCTGTTCTAAATGTTCTACTGATGGCTCCCATGATAAAGTTTCCACCTCACACCTCCACCTGCAAACTCTAGTGTCGTTCTTGGTCACTCCTATCTGCGAACTCTACCACCATCTATGCTTGCACCTGCCTGCTTCAGCCACACCCCTCCCTGATATACCTTGGGCTATGCATATGCCATAATCCGTCTCTGGCTTTGCTATAATCTCCACACACCCTGCGCGACATGGCAGAACAGCCTCCGCACCCATAGTACCTCCTCACACCCAAAACAAGAGATTTCAGTGTTGCAAAATTATTGTTTATGTTTTTTTATGTAAATGAAGCTATGTGATCATGCCCCTGGCACTGCACGATGACTGTGACGCTATGCATCCTCACCGTTAATAGACAGGTGTGCGGCACCAAAGACGATATTATCAACATTGTTTTTCTTTGGCAGCTAATCTGTCATCTTTAATCTATCATCTTTAATCTATCAGCTTTAATCTATCATCTTTAATAATCTTACCGGACAAAAAATGAGTTACCTTGCGTGTGGTAACTTCAGGCTCCTGCAGATGGCGCTGCATGAGGATGACGGTGCTATAAACCCCTGCGTGGTGTGAGTGACGGGATCCATAGATTGGGAAGAGGTGGTACAGTGCAGGGAATGTCTCGTTCCATGTGTGGAAAACGCTCCAGAGCAGATGTTAATGATTGGCTAAAAGGAGTGACTGCATGTGGGCGTGGCCAAAGCCCATAGTGTGAAGGAAGTAGCTGAATCTGCAGGTGTATGGAAGCGTACGGTCATACGGGTCTAACAGCAGTGGATAAAATCCCAGTCTACAGGGAATTCTCCTCGGAATTGTGCCAGGGAAGGCGTCCACCTATGGCCCAACTGACCAATCCTGAACATTGATGTGGCCTACAACCGGAACTGTGTCCAGGACCTGGCAAATTGATTTGTTATTGGTGCTGGTGGAGGTATTATGTGCCATTAGGTTCATTTCAGTTGCAGGTGACTCGTTTTTTGTCTACGATTTAGTCTATAGCTTGTAAATACAGGAATTGTTGGCTAACTGAGCATTTGTAACCTCTTCCAGGTCAACCAGTACGTGTCTCGAGCTGAAGAACTCAAAGCTCTGGTGGCGTCGGACAACAAAATCAGCTTTGAGAAAGCGAAGTCGTCCAGGGATATACTAAGAGGTAAACAGCCTTTCTGATGGTCATTAGACCCTGATTAGACTGAGACCAGCTTTCTGCTGTCCTGTCTGAATCTCGGGCTCAGGCTTTATTCTTGACTCTCCTCTTAGGGCTCTGCATGTCCGCCAGGGAGTCTGTGTAACGCTGTTCTGTTTGTTTTTCTCCCGTTTAGAAATGTCCAGGGACCAGCCGCGGCTCCTCGCCGCCCTGGAAATAGCTGCTGCTGCTGTAGCCAAGGTGACTGCCATCAGGGCTCCGCGAATAATGGCTGTTGTAAGTGGAACACTGTTGTAATGAGCTGTGTCCTGCAGGAGGAGTGTGGGCTGGAGGATTACGAAACCCTGGATCTGTATCAGCAGAGTCTGGGCGAGCTGCTGCTGGCTTTGGCTGGTAAGAGAGTCTCTCTTTGTATACATACACAGAGCCACCCTGGAACAAGCAGCGTAACCAGACCCACTTGGGATAGCTTGGCGGGAAATCAAATTTGCACAACTTTCCCCTGACCCAAAATGCAGTTCACTACTTTGGATTTTGCACTGGAGCTATGAGGGTGATGTAATTAAAGCGCTCTCTGTCATGGAAAACAGGATTTTCCTCGAGCCTATTAGAACAGAGACAACTTTCACATTGGTTACAGGTGCACTGATGACGCCTTTCACATTCCAATTGCGATACCTCATCCTTACGTGTCCGCCGATACCGAGTACCGATACTGAAAGTAACTCTGTCTAGTATAGTAGTATAACTAGTATGGAAGTGTACGGTCATACGGGTCTACCAGCAGTGGCTACAATCCCAGTCTACAGGGAATTCTCCTCGGAATTGGACCAATCTGGACCAACTGACCAATTCTCTGATGTAGGAGTATCTGATTATTGCTGTGGCCTACATCCAGAAACTTGTCCAGTACTTGCCAAATCCAGTCACAGCTGTTATTGGTGCTGGTGGAGGTATGACACGCTATTACCTAATTTCAGTTTCAGTCACAGGGGACTTATAATAAACATAAACCCTATATATTCGTGTCAGAATCAGCAGTAGAATCACTGACCTGCAGTTTTCATGCTATCTGGTAGACTTCTTTTACGTGCCTTACAGCTCCAGAGCTCAGGAAACTCGTTTCAGACTTGTCCTCGCTGACTATGTTTAGGGTAAGAGCACACTGTCTCTTTAGAGTTTTGAATGAGTAGACTGAACGGAAGACTCTTGGGGCGATTCTGTCTTTCTGTCTGAAGCGAGGCTGTTATTAGTGTGGTCTCTGGCTGATGAGCTCATGCTGTAGTTGGTACTGAGAGTAGCGAGGGAGGGAGGAATGAAAAGAGGAGAGATGTAGGGAGAGAGCAAATCAAGCTGACAGGTAGAGAAAACATGAAGAGGCGACAGCGGGAGGGAGAGAAAGACCGACCTAGGATGACTAGGATGAACACAAAGTTACCGGAGTCTGTTTGGAGAGACGGGCAGAATACTGACAGTGAGGTTACATAGTAGCTATTGAACTGGTGGATGTTCATCCACTGGCCACTTCATTAGGTACACCTCCTTGCATCTGCACTCACTGTCCATTCTATCAGCTCCACTGACCATATAGGACACTCTGTAGGTGTACAGGTCCAGACTGTAGTCCATCTGTTTCTCTGTATACTGTATTACCATGTTCTTCAATGGTCAGGACCCCCACAGGACCACCACAGAGCAGGTATTATGTGGGTGGTGGGTCATTCCCAGCACTGCAGTGACACTGACATGGTGGTGTTGTGTTAGTGTGTGTGGTGCTGGTGTGAGTGGATCAGACACGGCAGTGCTGCTGGAGTGTTGAGACACTGTGTCCACTCACTGTCCACTCTATTAGACACTCCTACCTTGCTGGTCCACCTTGTTGATGGACAGTCAGAGACGATAGCTCATCTGCTGCTGCACAGTGCAGTGTTGGTCATCCTCTAGCCCTTCATCAATGCCACAGGGCGTTGCCCCACAGGGCGTTGCCCCACAGGACACTGCCCCACAGGACACTGCCCCACAGGACACTACCGCACAGGACGCTGCCCCACAGGACGCTGCCCCACAGGACACTGCCCCACAGGACACTGCCGCACAGGACGTTGTTGGCGGGCTAGTTTTGGTTGATGGATGTTTCTCAATCCAGCAGTGACACTGAGTTGTCCAGCTTGACCCTCACACCAGAACAGCCAGTCATTAACATCTGCTCTGGAGCCATTTACCACTCATGGAATGAGACATTCACTGACTGCGTTGTACCACCTCTTCTCAATCTATTGATCCCGTCACTCACTCCCCACCAGTATTTATAGCCAGCATCATCCTCGTGCAGCGCCATCTGCAGGAGCCTGAAATTACTACCACCTTAAACACACAAGGGTGCTCATTTATTGTTGGTTGAGCATATATGAGCGTTGTTATGGTATCCATATCTACTGTTAGCTTCTAAGTTGGAATGGTCCTGTATATGTCCTGTGCTGCGAAACCAGCTTGTTTTGATTTCTTGTTGTTGTGAGTGTGATGTCACTAGAACTGTCACCACTTTACGTAGTATATCCGCCTAGTCAGCCTACGGCAGTTTAGCCCCGCCCTTTTTTACCCTGTATGCTATGAGGAGTGTTTCAGGCTGTTCCCTGATTGAGGTCACAGAACGGGGCAGCCAGTCAGAACAGATGACATTTACACGTATCGGCCTTAAAGCCACAGGAACCAAAACAGCCTGTTTGGGGAATAAAGAGAGGCTGAGTTATGACTGTTTTGGGTGCATAAAACCACACAAGCTCGCAGGCTTGTTTCCTTACTCAATTGAGAAGCTTCAAAACAAAAGCAAACACATGATGTGCAGTTTATGTACGTGAGAGAAGAGCGCGGAATGACTGTGAGCAAGGTAGAAAGATCTGGGATGGGAGATGGAGAGAGAGAGAGAGAATGAGAGAGTTAGAAAGACAGCTAAAGGGGAAAGTTGGAAGCCAGATGTGCGGTGTGAGTGGTTTGGAGAGAAGGGAGGCCGTGCCAGGGCCGTGTGTGTGGTACCGCTCCACTGCCATCTGGATCCCATTCAGCGCCACTCTCCTCCTCTCTCACTGTTATTAAATACTGGAAACAAATGAAAACTGTTATCTCTCAAAGCACCCGGCGCTCGAGCCAGCGGCCCTGCGGATAAAGGGGCTGGGGAAAGCTCGAGACCACCCAATCCACAGAGTTAGCACATGAGGAACCCTTCAGCCAAAAAAATGCCGCTAATAACGAACGGGGTGGGCTAGCGTTGTGATTTGTAAATGCGGTCGGACTGTTGTTAAGGGAATAGTTTCCCCTTATCCCAAAACTGAATACATGTTTGGTGTGCAGACAGGAACATGCTGCATGGCTAAAAACGGGAGTAGGAGCTATTTTTAAAGCCTGACTTTTCTTTAACCTTTGTTTATGTTTCTAGAGAGCAGTTTATCGTACTGTGTCCATTACGTCTCGACTTGTGTAGGAACATTTAGGTGTACACAGAAATTTGGAAGCCCCTGCTGGAATCACGTACGCATTTTGTGTAAACTAGTTAACACATCCTCTACTGAATTTAAAATCAACAGACTAAAACTTAGTCACCTTGTGTGTTTAAGGTGGTAGTAACTTTAGGCTCCTGCAGATGGCGCTGTATGAGGATGATAGGGCTATAAATACCTACGGGAGTGAGTGACGGGATCCATAGATTGGGAAGAGGTGGTACAGTGCAGGGAATGTCTCGTTCCATGTGTGGAAAATGGCTCCAGAGCAGATGTTAATGATTGGCTAAAAGGAGGGACTGCATGTGGGCGTGGCTAAAGACCATAGTGTGAAGGAAGCAGCTGAATCTGCAGGTGTATGGAAGCGTACGGTCATACGGGTCTACCAGCAGTGGCTACAATCCCAGTCTACAGGGAATTCTCCTCGGAATTGTGCCAGGGAAGGCCTCCACCAAATCTGGACCACCTGAACAATACTTTGATGGAAGATTTTCTGAACACTGATGTGGCTACTTCCAGAAATCTGTCCAGTACATGCCAAAACGAGTCTCCGCTGCTATTCGTGTTCTTGGAGGCATGATGTTAGGTACATTTTAGCCACAGGTGACCACTTTTTTGTCAGGTGAGCCTGTGATAGCTGTTAATAACTGTTTACGTCTAACGGTTTCCTCTGCTTTGGACCTCAGAATCTCCTCAGACAAGGCCCTAGACAGTAATGCCACTAGAGGGCCAAATATGAGTCAACCCATGTTTAAACATGTGACAACTCAAACTCAAAACATTCAATGAATCCAGACCTAACATTTAACATCCTGTAATCCAAAAAGAATAACAATAAGAAGAATTGACGGAAAGATAACTAGAGTAACAGGTTTCTTTATTACCGGAATTGCAGAAATGATGGGAAACCTCTCAAGGCCGCAATATTTCCGGTTTTAGGATCTTTCAGTAAAGCACAAAGTTAAATTCTATTAAAGCAGAAGTGTTACACATAAGCTATTGTGGTGTTGCACCACTGGTCCCAGTGTCGTAGCAATTTAGCAGGCGTGGCCTTGCAGAACAACCATGCAAAGAGGCTCTTGGGAGGTGCTGGTTAGCAGCTCCCCCCTTTGCCGCCTGTTCAGTAAAAGAGCATTTGCCTGCATGTGCAGTGCTTCCTACATCACAGTTGTCAGTGTCAGAAGCGCCATGGTGCTCCCCCAGCAGCCTCAACAAACTCAAAGGCAGGTGGTGAAGATGAACGAACGGCATGGTAAGGCTCTGCAGCGGAGCCCAGATAGAGGATGGAGCAGCATGGCGGCTTGGCGTCACTGAACACAGCCCTCCAGCAACACTTTGGGCAGGTGCCCATGGCGGGCTTGGTCTGGAGGTGGAGCTGAGTGCTATGGGTTTGCAGGTGAAGCCAATGTTCGAGTAGCCGCATTGCATGCGCTGCTGCCAGAGGAGCTGAGATTTCATGTGCCTTCGATCTGCCGTAGCCCGGGCAAAGAGTCAGGGTCTCAGTGGTTACCAAGGACACACCCAGGGAGGCTCGGTCTCAGTGTTGTGGTTAAGTTGTGGTTAAGTTCCTTCCCTGCTGTCCTGCTGTGTTGAAGAGCACCAGATTCTCACTTGCAGCCGGTGCAGTAAAAGAGCATTTTCCTATATTGGGAATGTGTCCTGTGTCTACATTGATGACACAATATAAATCTAAATTTTAACTGGCTGATATTATGGGTTATGTTGTTGGTATTGAAATGATCATATTAGTCAGGACCTTACATGCGGTTGCACCTATTAAATCGGTATATATATATTAGCTTTCTTGTTGGCTACGTTAGCCGCATAGCTCCAGTAGAAAACCAATAGAATCAAACTTTAGACACCGAAAACGTCCACTACATGTCATGTGACTGGCAGAATCGCAAAATACTGTCCAATTACATTGAAGGAATTTAGTGTTAATAATAATAATAATAATAATTTATTAAATGGAAGGACACAGAACCATCAATCGAATGGGGAACTCATAACTGTATGCCTGTAAGCTATGACTTGAAGTGCGATACCTGATACATTCATCCTTTCTTTCCTTCCTCCCGTTTTCTTGTGCAGCGGAGTCTCAGGGCCGCAGGAGGGAGCTGCTCCACAGTGAGGTGGGTATAACGTAGACTCATTGACAAAAGAACAGTAGTACAAATAGCTGCACCCAGAGGGAATCAACCCACAGGACTCAAACTTGGTGGGTAGGTTTGACGTTGTGAGACATGCGAATGATTCACGATTTACGCTCGGCCGTGCATGTGACGTAAGCAAGGACGGGCCTTATCTCTGTACCTGACTGACCCAACAGCCACGATTGTGGACATCCACCGAGCAGTAGTGTCCTCTATGATCATTGGCAGGCGACCATGCGTGCAAGCAGACCGTTACGACGACTGCCTATAACACCACGTCACCGTCACCAAACACTGCAGTGGTGTCGAACCAGACTGTCATGGAGTGACTCAGAATGGCAGCGGGTCATCTTCAGTGACGAGTCCCGCTTTAGTCTTGATGGAGACGCCCAACGAATCCGCGTGTGGAGGCACCGTGGTCAGCACCAAGATGAACGGTTTGTTGTCACACGTCCAGAAGGCCTGGTGTCCCTCCATCTCCACCCCTACCGCACCACCTGCAGGAACTGTGTGAGGATGTTCAAGCTGCATGGGATGGATTATCACAGGACTCCATTAGGAACCTCTACAGCTCCATACCGAGACGTCTGGCGTGTTGGGTTAGCAAACACGGCGGCCCGACTCCACCATACTGAGAGACTTCTGTATGTGTAGCTCAATAAATATTGATCATATCAGTCTAAATTTATCATCAGTTATTGATCCTGGTCACCTTTATCTTCCTTCCCAACAGCACCGCACTCCCACACCTTATTCTGGGTGCAGCTACTCTTTTAATGATGAGTGTATATTTTGAATTCTACTCTCTAGTGTTCTGCTCTCTAGTGAGAGAGAGAGAGAGAGAGAGAGAGAGAGAGAGAGAGAGAGAGAGACGTGTGGTTTTTTAGAGTATTCCCATTTGAAGTTTTATGAGCCCTTAAATAAATTCAGATGCGGCTGAGTTAACCAAAAGCAGAGCTGTGTGCGTATGTGTGTGGGTGCGTGCGCTGGTTGCTGTTAAGGCTTGGTTTTGGTGTGTGAACCATGTGTGCTTATTATTTTTGCACAATGATTATTCCATCAAGCCAAAGCATCCATATGCGGAATATACTGTACAGTGTATCTTGGATAAAAAGAAAAAGAGGAAGACATATCATTCATTCATTCATTAGGCCATGTATCTACACTCACTGTCCATCTTATCAGCTCCACTGACCATATAGGACACTCTGTAGGTGTACAGGTCCAGACTGTAGTCCATCTGTTTCTCTGTATACTGTATTACCCTGTTCTTCAATGATCAGGACCCCCACAGGACCCCCACAGAGCAGGTAGTATGTGGGGGGTGGATCATTCTCAGCACTGCAGTGACACTGACGTGGTGGTGGTGTGTTAGTGTGTGTGGTGCTGGTGTGAGTGGATCAGACACAGCAGTGCTGCTGGAGTGTTGAGACTCTGTGTCCACTCACTGTCCACTCTATTAGACACTCCTACCTTGCTGGTCCACCTTGTAGATGGACAGTCAGAGACGATAGCTCATCTGCTGCTGCACAGTGCAGTGTTGGTCCTCTAGTCCTTCATCGGTGGACACAGGAAGCTGCCCACAGGACTCTGCCCACAGGACGCTGCCCACAGGACACTGCCCCACAGGACGCTGCCCACAGGACGCTGCCCACAGGACGCTGCCCACAGGACGCTGCCCACAGGACGCTGTTGGCTGGATAGTTTTAGTTGGTCCAGCAGTGACATTAAGGTGTCCAGCAGCACTGCTGTGTCTGATCCACTCACACCAGCACAACACAGACTAACACACCACCACCACGCTAGTGTCCCTGCAGTGCTGAGAATGATCCACCACCCACATACTACCTCCCCTGTGGTGGTCCTGTGGTGGTCCTGATCATTTTAAAACAGGACGGCTGATTATGTATTTATATTCAGCATTTGCCGTGATGATATTATGTACTGGCAACCTCCGTGCTCTATTCGGACTCTAGCATTTTTGTGATGTCATTTTTTGGAATCCCGCACCCTCCTACGTCTGTGATTCAGCTTCCAGCTCATGGAAAAACACTTAACTTGTTGTAAACTGGTCATTCAGGCATTGGTTTACTGAACCCTTCACCGGGGGACGGAGCTGATGTAATGTTTAGCTCTGATACTGAATCATGGAAATTAGCTAACCACATTGGATCGAGGTGCGGTAGTGTTTGGATAATACGAACACTTGAGAGACAAGGGGCTTGTACTTGAGGCTTGATGAAAGCCGAATCTTGTTAACTGGCTGCAACGCGGAGCAGGTTTGATGGGAGCTGGATCATGGTGCTGATGTTTCTTTGGAGACCCAAGATTGTCTTGTCAATTAAAGGAGGTGTGGGTTACTAGGGGGTCAGGAAGGCCTTGACTGTGGTCACTGTACATACACAGCTGATTCAGACTTCTGAAAAGACTGTGTGGTGGTGATATCCACTGTTTACATTTTATCACAGGGTGTGGAAAATATGCTGGTGAAATAATATGAGTTACCTGATGGCCATATTGAACATGATAAGCCTGAAAACAGTACAGAACAAACAGCCCCGCCCCCATGACTCATTAAATCTGAACAGATGACATAATTGCTATGATATCAACAACAACAAAAAACATTCCACCCAATTGAAACATTTACCCAGCTGTTTACAGTGCTGGTGCAGATTACGCTGAGCCTGACATCATATCGCCCACCCAGATCTTTCAGGCCAACTTCTTGTTTTCCCTTTCCTGGTTATTTTTACCCTGTCATCCCGAAAGTCATGTGATAGCAGTGTTATGAAGTGGCCTTCAGGGGACGGCTTGGGAACGCCCACACCTGGAGAGGTTGTGAGGTATTGTCTTGTGAGTGGGGCTGAACACTCAAGACTTCGGCCTGAGAGCATGGTGCATCATCCTGCTGGAATATCCCATCTTTGTTGGGGTACCTGAAGTCCATGCCGTGCTGCAAATGGTCACTAAGCAGTGAAACATAGTAGACACCGGTCAGTGACATGTTTAGGCGGACCAGTTGTCCCAGCCCCTGCCATGAGAACACATGCCACACCAGTATGGAGCCACCAGCGGCCTGTACATGGCTTTGTTGACAACTGGGATCCATGGCTTTATGGGTCTGTGCCACATCATTGGGCCTACACCACATGGTGCCATTCCTCAGAGTTAGGTTAGCAACCTCAGGAGTCCAGGTGAGGTGCTGTATTCGGTGTGGTGGTGTTAACAGAGGCACTCCGATGGGTCTTCTGCTCCCCCTTGCATTCAAGTATGCTAGTCACACCTAAGCAACCACCTGGGATACCTTGCAACTACCGTCATAGGAATTACTATATACACTTGGTTAAGCTGTCAAAAATCATCAAGAGTTAAAACCTGCTGTATGTTGTGAAGTGTTATTGATGGCTTTGTCACGTTCTTATATGAGCCGGCCCGCCCCGGGCAAAAAAACCCCCGCCAAAACAAAAACCGCGCCCAAAACACCAAAAAAAAAAAAACGACCTCTGACCTTTCTCTCGCAGATTAAGAGTTTGATGAGCAGAGCAGAATACCTCAAGGAACAGATTAAGGTAAAGGCTGTGTGCACTGTACACCACTGGGTTCAGCAGCATTGAGGGTTTATTAACAAGGCATAATGAGTAATGGCAGATAAACGGTTGTGGCAGTTACTGGGCTATGGGGTAAACACCTGCACCTGCACCTGCACCTCCATGAGCACCAACAGCAGCTGTGACTGCATTGGGCATGGACTGGACAAGTTTCTGGATGAAGGCCACATCCATGTTCAGATACTCTTACCTCAAATGATTGGTCAGTTGGGCCAGATTGGGTGGACGCCTTCCCTGGTGTTGTACTGGTGGTTCCGGATAGTTCCACAGGTTTCCAAGAGGATTCAAATCTATGAATTTTGTGCGTCAGTCCAGATGTGTGAAGGCGGTACCACTTTATAATAAGGCTACCCTTATAAAGGAGTTATAAATGGCTTACTAATAGGTTATTATTGGTTATTAGTTAGGTCAGACACACTTAAAATATTGAAATATTAAAATATAAATATAAAATAAAAAATATTAAATATTAAATATTAAATATTAAAATATAAAATATAAAATATTAAAATATTAAAATATTAAAATATTAAAATAAAAAGTAAAAATATAAAATAAAAAATAAAAAGTAAAAATATAAAATAAAAAATAAAAAATATAAAATAAAAAGTAAAAATATAAAATAAAATAACAAGTAAAAATATAAAATATAAAATAAAAAATAAAAAGTAAAAATATAAAATAAAATAAAAAGTAAAAATATAAAATATACAATATAAAATATAAAATAAAAAGTAAAAATATAAAATAAAATAAAAAGTAAAAATATAAAATAAAAAGTAAAAATATATAAAAAAAAAAGAAGTAAAAATATAAAATAAAAAATATAAAATAAAAAGTAAAAATATAAAATAAAATAAAAAGTAAAAATATAAAATATTAAATATAAAATATTAATAAGCAGTTATAACACATTATTAAAAAGAGATCCTCCATATGATGCACATTAATATGTTTTGAAGCTGACAGGGTGATGTGGACTGATGGGAAAGACAAAGCAAAATTAGTAAACATCAAAATCTGAGCTTTACCAGTATAACAGTATGTGTTGTTAGGCTAATAAGTCACTGTTGCCCGTCTTATTTATGTGTTGCAACTGCTTATTAATGCACATGCTTGTTTATCTGTAACTGCTTATTAATTTGAATGTGTTTATGGCCTAATTAATAACCATTAGTAAACTCATTTTAAACCATCCATTAACTCTTTATAATGGTAGCCTTATTTTAAAGTGGTACCGTGAAGGCTCCTGAATGGTCATCATGCTAGTCAGTCACATTTACAGATCTGTGAAGGCCAAAACAGTCATCTTGGAATACAGGGATGGGAATGTTGTGTTCTTCGGTAAGATGATGAGCAAAAGGCCAAACCTGGTTGGTCCAGCAGCTCAGTGTAGGCACTGTGGTTCAACTTTACGGCCAGCTCAACCAAAGAACCCATGTCCACCTAATTAAAACATCCCCAGAGCCTTTGCAGACACTTGTAGTGTTATAATAATATTATACATGCAGTTAAGCCTCTAAATTAAAATATATAGACTTTATTCCCAAAACTGTACTGTTTAAAGTTTCATCAATTTAGAGGTTTACTGTGAAGAACATTTTTAGGAACATACATCAAAGAATCTGGTCCCTGCTTTGCAGTGTATGTAGTGGGTTTAGTAGACTGAGCCTGGTTCAGTTTAAGTCTCCACTACATTTACATATACGGCATTTAGCAGACGCTCTTATCCAGAATGACTTACACACGCGCTCAGTGTTCCATCAGATAGTCTAATCAGACAAATAGTTTCCTACTGAGTACAAGACTTGGGGTTTCGGACACCATATGAAAGTTCTCAGTAGAGAATCCTCCCGTAGAAGGTCATATACATACAGGCTGAGCTTAATCCGTCCGCTTCGATGCTTTAGGTATGCATGTCTCTATGTAAATCACTGGTATGGCATGTTTATGTTTAGATCCGAGAAACCCAGACTGACGTGGATAAGGACCCGGTCTCTGAGTCTGTGCGGACATGTAAGTATAGAACACAAGGTTTTGTTTTTTAAGATCGTATAATGTTAGTGTCCAGGAGTAAGCGGACATACACCCTGTGGCCAACTTACCATATAGGAGCGCTTTGAAGTTCTACAATTACAGACTGTAGTCCATCTGTTTCTCTGTATGCTCTGTTAGCCTGGTCTTCAGTGGTCAGGACCCCCACAGGACCACCACAGAGCATGTAGTACGTGGGTGGTGGATTATTCTCAGCACTGCAGTGACACTGACGTGGTGGTGGTGGTGTGTTGGTGTGTGTGGTGCTGTTGTGAGCGGATCAGACACAGCAGTGCAGCTGGACTGAGAATCGCCCACCAAACAAAAAAAGAGTGTCCTGTGGGGCAGTGTCCTGTGGGGCAGCGTCCTGTGGCCAGTGTCCTGTGGCCAGTGTCCTGTGGGCAGTGTCCTGTGGGCAGTGTCCTGTGGGCAGCGTCCTGTGGTGCAGTGTCCTGTGGGCAGCGTCCTGTGACCACAGATAAAGGACTAGGGGATGACCACCACTGCACGGTGCTGCAGCAGATGAGCTATCGTCTCTGACTGTCCATCTACAAGGTGGAGCAGCAAGGTAGGAGTGTCTAATAGAGTGGACAGTGAGTGGACACAGTGTCTAAACACTCCAGCAGCACTGCTGTGTCTGATCCACTCACACCAGCACCACCCACACTAACACACCACCACCACGTCGGTGTCACTGCAGTACTGAGAATGATCCACCACCCACATAATACCTACTCTGGTGGTCCTGTGGGGGTCCTGACCATTGAAGAGCAGGGTAATACAGTGTACAGAGAAACAGATGGACCACAGTCTGTGATTGCAGAACTACAAAGTGCTCTAATATGGTGAGCTGAGGCCATTGACCACTGGGGTGGACAGTATGATGAGCTGTATTTTTATTTTTTGTTGGATATTGTAGATATGAGTGGCAGGTTTTCCCACGTTTGGTATCTGACCTCTGATCCACACATGCTACCTCTGCGTGCCGTGAGCAACACGCCAGCCTGATGGCTAAATCTTCCACATGCTGGCCTTTCATATCCAGTTATACAAAGATTCCATAAATAGCAAAAGCCGTCTAAATGTAGTCTGCGGTATAAATGAGCAAATGGTCCCTCAGGAGATTTGTTGATAGCTTCAAGCCTCGTAGACCAGCTGGGAAATCTGTGTGCAGCACAGTGTTGGAGTATAATTTTTTTTGATTGATTGATTCATTCCGTCACTCGTCTGCCAAACGGCTTATCCGCTAGGGGTGCTAGAGTCTGTCCCAGTGCTCACTCTGGAGATAGCGCCAGTCCATAGCAGGGCAAATGTTCACACCTTAAGGGAGGGGCAATTTAGCACCTTCAGTATACCTGACTGCACTTCGGACTGTGGGTGGAAATCCGCACAGCCACTGGGAGACCCGCACAGACACTGGGAGACCTGCACAGCCACTGGGAGACCCGCACAGCCACTGGGAGACCCGCACAGACACTGGGAGACCCGCACAGACACTGGGAGACCCGCACAGACACTGGGAGACCCGCACAGACACTGGGAGACCCGCACAGACACTGGCAGACCCGTACAGACACTGGGAGACCCGTACAGACACTGGCAGACCCGTACAGACACTGGCAGACCCGTACAGACACTGGGAGACCCGCAGAGCCACTGGGAGACCCGCAGAGCCACTGGGAGACCCGCACAGACAGTGGGAGACCCACACAGACACTGGGAGACCCCAAACACTCTTGCTGGAGTCGAACGCAGGCCGCTTCTGCTACCCACTGCACCACCGTGTTTGATAGCATCCGTGAACTGAATTTAATTTGAATTTAATTGGAACAGTTCAGCTCCTGGCTGCTTCAGTGCAGCATCTGGGATGCTTCACAACTTTGCTCCCACACAGCCTGTATGAAAGAGCTGATCAGCACCAAAATGAAAATCAGACTGATCCACGTCACTCACGTCACCCAGAGCAGCTTTAGTTTAGAGGTGGAGCTATAAAGCCAAAGTTGCTAACAAGTTACGGAGGCTTATCGCTCGCTCCTTTGAGCTCCGCTAATCTCTAATAGTTTGCTAGTGTAGCTTCTTGAATGCTGTTATCCATAAACATGAACACAAATATGATTTATTAATCATAATTAATTATGTTTTTTTAATTAAACTAACTCTTAACTGTTTGTCATTTAGCATGTTGTCTACAGTAGCGGTGGCCGTCCTTAACTGTGGACTCATCTGGCAAGGTCATGTGACCAGACTGAAAGGTGACCCTGCCCACTGGATCCGGAGGAATCCGATAGGATCGCAGGCACGATTGCTTCCGCCCTCAACCAATCACTGCAAACACTGGCGGCTACTGCTTCACCGGCTGTAGCGTTAGCAGCAGGTTGAGTGTACTGTATACAGGCTGTGTTACAAACGGATGTTCTGCACATGCTCATTTCTCTCCAATCACAAAACTGTATTAGAGGACTGTCCGAGGCTCGGAGCGGTTTGGGTGTTGACTGCTGGACACGTAAGAGTACTTGTAGCGACGTGAGGGAAAAAAATCTTACTGTATGCTTTTTCTGCTCTCAGCTTTTCTCAGCTCTCCGTCCTCTCTCATACGCACACACACGCTCTCTCTCTCTCTCTCTCTCTCTGAGCTTCACCACAGCTCGTCCGCAGAGTAAGTGGGGCTTTGGGTCCGTGTGGCTTTCCTCCCTGTTTGCTCTGCTCTTGCATTTACTTTCGGGCCGCCACACATCAAGCACTGAGCCTTTTTTCCCCCTGCCTGCCTGCGCGCCGCTGGTTAACAGTTTAGATTGGTGGCCCGGCAGTAAAAACACTGTGAAGCTCAAACTTTTTTTTTTTCGTCTGTCCAAAGCTTGTATTGAAATGATGATGGGGCACTTAGTGTTAGTGGGGTTATTTAGGGGATGAGGGTTACTTTATGATCTAGTGCTGAACGCTGGAGGGCTGACAACCCTGTTCTGTTGTTTGTTTGTTTGTTTGTTTGTTTGTTTGTATAAGGCCTTTTTATGAGATTATTATTTTTTGTTGGAATTATTTATGAAGTGTCTGGCCTGCAGATGAAGTTAATTAAAGACATCTCTCCACGGCTGGCGTCGCTCTCTCGCTGCGTGTGAATGGCTGAGTGAGTCCAGAGATGGAACTTGCTGATGTGCAGTGGTGGTGAATGGAACTGGAACAGGTAGGAAGCCATGAGTGACCTACACCTGATGGTGTTATGGTGTTTTCAGGGACTACTTTGACATCCATCTACCTCTCCACTCCACTAATGAAATATATTACAGCCAAATGAGTTTTGTGAATCAGCAGTAGGCGCGTTAAGAGGCCGTACACCCCTCAGATGTCCGGTTCCTATCACCACCGCTGTGAACGATGTATCCCAGTGTATCCTAATTACACCAATCATCAAAGAATAGCTGCACCCAGAACGAAGGGTGGGGCTGCAGTGCTATTGGGAAGAGAGATAAAGGTTAGCAGGAACTTCAAAATGACTGGGCGGGGCTAAACTGCTATAGGCTGAAGAGGTGGATATATGGTATGTAAAAAGTTGGTTTCTGTGACATCACAAAAACAGTGAATGCAAAACAGGCTGTATCTGTAAATGGATCATATGGCCTGGGGAGCATACGGTAAATGATCAGAGTCCAGTTTTCCATGATATGGGCCCTTGGAAAGGTAAGGAGAGGTTGGAAATGGTCATCTAGTAATGAATTACGTATACATATGGGCCCTTTAAGGCACGTAAAGGTTACGTGACCCCAAATGGTGTACCTAGGTTACCACAGCTCCGGTGTAGAAGCAAATCGATCTCGGCTGCTCGTCTGCATGTGGCCTAAGGGGGTATATTATATACTGTACAAATTAGAATTTTCTGCAGGGCTGGTCCTTCCTCCCTGCTCACTGGAGACCAGTCTAAATAGTTCCACTCTAGCATGTATTCACTGGCACGTAATTACTCTGTCTCTCGCGCGCTCTCTCATACATTCATACTTTCACTCATACGCTCACAAAGCAGCACTGTGTTTGTAATTGGCCCCATTTTGCTGGAGTTCTGCTCGGGTCTCTAATGGCCTGTTCTGGCTCTCTCCCAAGCACTGTTCCAACGGGCATTGCAGGAGAGAGAGACTATGCACTGAGAGGGTTAATCCTTGAACACGGAGCCCTCATCTGTACCACACACACACACACACACACGCAGTATTCATCTTACACTGACATGGCCGTCATGAATAGAACATTGTACCCACGGGACACAAAGCTAGGCCTAAAATCTGCATCTGAACTCAGTGTGGGGCTGTGTGGATTGAAATATGGGTCTGTCCCAACACCCAGATAAATTGGACACTAAGGCCCAGCTCCTGTTAGCCCACCCTAAAACCCCACCCACCCTCCCCCTCTAACTCTCCTGCCTTTGTTTGTTTTGATTTTGTTCCCAGAAGCTGGCTGCAGGGGGACAGCTCAAGGGGGGCAGGAGGAGGGGGCGGGTGAGGGGGTAGAGAGAGATTTGCAGCAAAGCTCCGACGCATGCCTTCAGTGAGATGTTTTCACAGAGAAGCTGCCTTCTGCACTTACACCTTTTCCTTATAGGGCCCCTATCGGGGAAAACAGACTGTGTCCTCACTGTTCGGAAATAAAGGGGCTCGTTGTAGAATCTAAACATTGTTAAAACCTGCCATACAGTCCATATATGGAAACACTGAGCTGCTAAAACAGCCTCTGTTTAATTGGCCGTGTTTGTGATGTCACAAAAACCAATACGGTTTAAAATCTGCTCGCCTGGCCTGCCTACAGCAGCTTAGCTCGGCCGGTTCACAATCAAGCTGGACGGCTTTTTGCAATCAGAGCTGGAGTGCTTAAACACTGTGTCCACTTCTACCCCTTGTAGATGGACAGTCAGAGACGATAGCTCATACGCTGCTGCACAGTGCAGTGTCGGTCATCCTCTTGTTCTTTATCAGTGGCCACAGGACGCTGCCCACAGGACTCTGCCCACAGGACGCTGCCCACAGGACGCTGCCCACAGGACGCTGCCCACAGGACGCTGTTGGCTGGATAGTTTTGGTTTGGTGGACGATTCTGAGTCCAGCAGTGACACTGAAGTGTCCAACAGCACTGCTGTGTCTGATCCACTCACACCAGCACGCCACCCACCTAATACCTGCTCTGTGGTGGTCCTGTGGGGGTCCTGACCATTGAAGAACAGGGTAATACAGTACACAGAGAAACAGATGTACTACAGTCTGGAACTGTAGAACTACAGAGTGTTCTATATGGTCAGTGGAGCTGATACCATGGACAGGGAGTGTAGACACTCACTAGCCACTTCATTAGGTATATATATATATATATATATATATATATATATATACACATGTGTGTGTGTGTGTGTGTCTGTGTGTGTATATATATATATATATATATATATATATATATATATATATATATATATATCTCGTCGCTGTCCAAAGAAAAACAAGTATCTCCAAAATGGCAACTTTACAGTAGAGGCCAAAAACCTCATTTAACTCAATGTAAGTCAATGGAACCAGACATCTTTCCATCTTTTGGGCCATTTCTCTTGGTCCAGTCATCATGAGATTCTCACTCAGTGTAAACAGCAGCTGGTGTATTCAAATGATGCACAAAAGTAAAAATGGACAAAAGTGGAGATACATGTTTTTCATTGGACAGTGACGATATATATATATATATTTCCCCTTAACCCTTTACCCCAAAGTAAGTTGTCAATCAGGCTACATCTGCTTGGTGTCCAAAGTTTTGCAGTGGGGCTATCAATAAAACCTAGCCATCAGTTAGCATTTAAATTGTTTACAATTACAATTCATTGCATTGCCTCAAAAACAATTACATATCAAATACTATTGTTATTTATTTATATACAGTGACTTATGACTCCAAATTGACGGAAGCACAGGGCGATTTTCTCCTAAACACTCTTTCTACCTGTTTTTATCTGGGCAAAAGTATGCTAGCATAGCTAAAAACAGTAGTAGCGGCCATCTTGAGTCCCAAATTTGATTCTTATGTTTAACCATTTTTATAGTTACCACTTTCAGAAACCATGTATAAACAACTTTATTTAAGATTACACAACTCAACCCAGTTTGTGATAATTCAGTGATGCGGTTTTGTGATACTAATAAGCGGCTAGGCTTCGGTTAGCTTAGCTAGCTGTAGTAGCTAAACCGAAGAAGACATTCCCGGTAAGTGAAGGAAACTACATTGCTGAGGTAAAAATCATGAACAAAGTTGTTAGAATGTTACAAAACTGTAACTTTTAGTTTAAAGAAATCATTTTTAATGTTTTGTAATGCTATACGGCTAATACTTAGCCAAGAAACCAACTGAACAAGCAATTACGTGGACATTTCACATTCGGGTTTATTCCTTCATATTGTTCAAGACATAAATATATTGCTTTCTGTACATACAAAGTTTGTGGCAGTTCAACAAAAGAAGTGTACGACATTCAATCACTTGTTCCAGCTATACACTGCTATGGTGTTAATGCAACCTAATGCGAGTAATTCCTGATTGAAACCCAGGCCAAAACTCGGATAACCGCCGACTGCCCATCCGAGTCAGCTCTGAAGAGAGCGGCGGCCATTCATTTCCCTTCCCTCCAAGCAAGCAAGGCTGAAAAGTCAGCAGACGTTTGAAGTTAGAGGGCGAAGGAGGTTCTGCTGCTTTTAATCAGATCTCCATGAGAGACACGGCTTCTCCCAGCGTTCCATGTGCAAGAGAGAAATCATAAAACCCAATTACTTGAGAGCACAAACAATGGCCTAGCTCAGAAGCAGAGAGAGGAGGAAAAAGAGAGAGAGAGAGAGCGAGATCAAGCATTTCCTCTAGGAATGGGGGAGGGAGAAAACGAGAGGAAAGAGGTCATGCCAGGGGATGATTCAGTGAAATGAGAGAGGGAGAGAGAGAGAGAGAGAAAATGGAGTGAGTGGGGGTGGAAAAGAGGGGGGGGGTGCATTTTAGTAGCCTGTGAAGAGGCTCTCCACTTAATTTAACAACTTGATCCTGAAACCTGCTCTTTTCTCTGCCCGTCCACTGCAAATATTTGAAGTGCAATGGTCACCACAATGAGCGTGTGGGCAACAAGAGGTCCGCAAACACCCACCAAGCAGGTTCAGTGTTTGCCTTAGGCCTTACTACAAAAAAAGGCACACTTCAGGCAGCAATGGGGCGCAACAAAACATAGCGCGAGAGGGAGAGAGACAGCGCGAGAGTGGGAGGGAAAGCACAGTTTACATCTTCATAGTCTCTCATCACATCCTCCCTCCCTGTGCCACAAATCTGGGTGCTTAAAGGGACACTTCAGTGTTTCCCAACACAATGCCTATTTGCTGCATCTATAGCATACGGTCAATTACCACAGAGAATTATTTTGACAGGATTCCCGAGTTTGATAAAAGAGCCCAAAACCTGTGGACTCAAAACGCACTCATAATAGAAGTCAATAGGCACCTGCTGAATTCCGTGACTAAATGCTTGTGTGATTATACGTCACAAATCTGGAACTATGACCACTGCTGGCTTTAATATTCAGGCAAGCTGACATGGAAAACTGAAATCATTGTCAGTGGTGATGGACCATATCGTCACTGTCCAAAGAAAAACAAGTATCTCCAAAATAGCAACTTTACAGGAGAGGCCAAAACTTAATTTAACTGTAATGTAAGTCAATGGAACCAGACATCTTTCCAAATAGTTTTGGCCCATTTCTGTTGGTCCATTCATCATGAGATTCTCACTCAGGGTCAACGGCAGGTGGTGTGTTCAAACGATGCATAAAAGTAAAAATGGACAAAAGTGGAGATATGTGTTTTTCATTGGACAGCGACGATATGCTACGGATACGAGGTCAGGTTGAAAAGGGGGCGGGAATCTTCTTTTAAGGCATGTCTCAGTGAAAAATGAGGCTTCACTTGTGGAACCTTGTAAGATTCCGGTAGCTTACATAAGAGATAATCCATACTGAACAGTGTAGGACTTCCTGTTGTCCCTAGGCATGACTTTGTTTTCCAGAAATGCTTCCGTGTTTGGGTATGTCTGACCTCTTATCCATAGAGCACCTTCATTAGACCTTTGATACCCCTTGTGTTAGCACCTGCTATTCTGAATAAAAACAAAACCCCATCTGCTCCATCTTCGGAGCCCAGTGCTGACCAGGGTGGTGCTCAAGCCCCAAGAAGAGTCAACAAGAGTGACCCCCCGACCAGAACGATATGGCTTAAGAAGTGCTTGGCCCCCGAATATTGCACCACAGCGTCCACATCCTTCTCTCGCTCGCCTTTACCCTCGTAATCCTCGTCCTCGTAGGCATCGTCCAGGCTTTCCTGGACAGTCTGCGCTCCGCGGTCACCGACAGAGCACAGCCGGACCATGTTCTCCTTGACCACCTCACAAAACGGTCTCTCTACTCCATCACATATGCACTTGTCCAGCAAGACGCCGTCAGGCATGAACAGCAGTTCCTCGATGGTGGCCTTGCAGCGGGCCGAGCACTTCCTGCCGTTGAAAAGCTGGCCGCAGGAGGACAGGTAGGCAGTCAGGGACGTCTGGCAGCTGGGGTTTTCCTCGCAGCGCTGCCGGGCCTCGGTGCAGCCCATTCCGCCGGGGTGAGTTCTTGGCAGGCACGGCTCAATGGCCTTCTTGGCCCTGCGGCACTCCACGTCCTGGCCGCAGTCACAAGTCTCCAGGCCCGGCCCGCTGGCCGTCTGGTTGAGGCGAATGAGCGCCCCGACGCAGTGGCTGGGACACTGCCTCCTCATTCCCCTCAGGTTTCCGTCACACGCTGTCAGGTACTGGTTATAGGCCAGCTCGCAGTCTCGCTCCTGATGGCACCGCAGCAAGGCCTGCCAGCAGACCAACTGGCCATTTAGAGCCACCACAAGCGAGGTGAAGATGAAGAAGGGGAAGGAGAAGAAAAGCACAGGGGGGCCACATGGGGCCTCCATGCTGGGGGTCCCCCGCAGCTCACCAGTTTGCAAAGTCAGCTTTCGTCCACATTTGTCAGCCAAAGAGTCATAAATCCCAATGTGCTCCACATGCCACACAACCAGCTCGCGCTCAGCAAGTCAAATCCCGGGTCATGAATAAGAGCATGACTACAGACGGTTCAAGCAACTTGCAGAGGCCTGCGGGCTACAGCGGGTTATCAGATTACCTTGGAAAGACCGAGGGAGAGATAAAGAGAAGTTTTCCAGGAAAGCCTCGGTGCTGGAGCTCGCATTCCTGGTGCATCCCAACCCGAATCCCTGCTGTTGTTTTCCTTCCCGTTTGCTCAGCGTCCCTCTCTTCCCTCGTCCCAGGTTATCCGTCCGACTACGTGCCTCGAGGAGTCCGCGCTGATGGTGTCTGCCTGCCCGTCGCTTCCCGCACGGTTCCGTTCCTGCACGCTTGGCTGAGCTGGTTCTCGGCGCCCCTCCTCCCTTTCTCTCTCCCTCTTTCTCCGAGCAGAGAAAAGAAAACTTTTCCCTGCTCCCTCCTCCTCCTCCTCCCTCCTTCACGCTGTTGTAGGTTTTCCTCCACCCGTATTCCGGCAAGCCCCGCCCCTCGCGCTCTGTGATTGGCACATTCCCGCGTACTCACAGACACACCGCCGAGCTTCGCCTAGTTTGAGCGACTAGCCAATCACAGCGTCGAAGGGGGCGGGGCTTTAGCACTCATAAGCATAAATACGGGTGGGAAACATAGAATGAAATAAAATACAAATAAAAAACAAAACAAAACAATTAAAACAAAACTTCCCCCTCTTCGCTCTGCAATATGATTGGCCCGGTACTCCGGGGGGCGGGGCACGAGGGGGGGCTACGATACTTTTCCATAGAAAGGCCTGATTTATTGAGCTTTTTCTTGGCAGGCCGTGGCTCACGTGAGGGAGAGATGGGCTCATTATAATGGAATCTGATATAAATAATGTATTAATTAGACATCTGCTGGCGCGCGCTGTGTGGTCCTCGCGCGCTCTCAAAAATTCACATAGGCGGAAATCTACACATTTAAACCGAAAACAGGCAAATCTGTTTCTCCTCAACAATAAAACCTCCTTTTTTATCCGAGCCAGGGCCAGCAGGACGGTGGAGCATAAACGGCCTCTCTCTCTCTCTCTCTCTCTCTCTCTCTCTCTCTCTCCCTCTCTCTGGTGTTTTAATCTCGTATTGAAGGGGCAGAATGGGGGACAATAGTGTTTTCTGGCCCGTTTCACCCCCTTTGTGTTGGCCCGGCCATGCAGTGGCCGTGTGTCTTTCTGCACCAGAGGATCGTTCACGCCCCGGGGCGCAGCAATAGGGCACTTTTTAGCGCTAATATATTTTTACGGCGCTCCTCTTTCACTGCGCACTCGAAAAGCGCCGATAGACCAAACCTCCCCGCCATTGAAATGCAAAGTATTCCGACTGCGCTGCGTTTGGATACCTAAGAGGGGAGAGATGCAGACAAACAGATTAAACCCCGTCGTGTCCACGTTCACAGAGAACACAGCTGTGGAAAATGAACAATCATTAATGAACCATCACGCAGTTAACAAGCATCGGGAGTCATTATACAGCAAACCATAAAGGCTAAAGACTATTAGTATTAATGAGTATAGTAATAATAATAGCTACCGTAGCAGTGTTACCATATACGAGTTCCAAGGAAAGTTTAAACGCTTGTAAATGATAAGACAACTACCTCCAGCATTACTACGCCTACTGCTACAGCTGGTATTACTACTATACTACTGCTGCTGCTGGTATTACTACTATACTACTGCTGCTGCTGGTATTACTACTGTACTACTGCTGCTGCTGGTATTACTACTATACTACTGCTGCTGTTGGTATTACTACTATACTACTGCTGCTGCTGGTATCACTACTATACTACTGCTGCTGCTGGTATTACTACTATACTACTGCTGCTGCTGGTATTACTTCTACACTACTGCTACAGCTGGTATTACTACTATACTACTGCTACGGCTGGTATTACTACTATACTACTGCTACGGCTGGTATTACTACTATACTACTGCTGCTGCTGGTATTACTACTATACTACTGCTGCTGCTGGTATTACTACTATACTACTGCTGCTGCTGGTATTTCTACTGTACTACTGCTGCTGCTGGTATTACTACTATACTACTGCTGCTGCTGGTATTACTTCTACACTACTGCTACAGCTGGTATTACTACTATACTACTGCTGCTGTTGGTATTACTACTATACTACTGCTGCTGCTGGTATTACTACTATACTACTGCTGCTGCTGGTATTACTACTATACTACTGCTGCTGCTGGTATTACTACTATACTACTGCTGCTGCTGGTATTACTACTATACTACTGCTGCTGTTGGTATTACTACTGTACTACTGCTGCTGCTGGTATTACTACTATACTACTGCTGCTGCTGGTATTACTACTATACTACTGCTGCTGCTGGTATTACTTCTACACTACTGCTACGGCTGGTATTACTACTATACTACTGCTGCTGCTGGTATTACTACTATACTACTGCTGCTGCTGGTATTACTACTGTACTACTGCTGCTGCTGGTATTACTACTATACTACTGCTGCTGCTGGTATTACTACTATACTACTGCTGCTGCTGGTATTACTTCTACACTACTGCTACAGCTGGTATTACTACTATACTACTGCTACGGCTGGTATTACTACTATACTACTGCTACGGCTGGTATTACTACTATACTACTGCTACAGCTGGTATTACTACTATACTACTGCTGCTGCTGGTATTACTTCTACACTACTGCTACAGCTGGTATTACTACTATACTACTGCTACGGCTGGTATTACTACTATACTACTGCTACAGCTGGTATTACTACTATACTGCTGCTGGTGGTGGTATTACTACTATACTACTGCTACAGCTGGTATTACTACTATACTACTGCTGCTGCTGGTATTACTACTATACTACTGCTGCTGCTGGTATTACTACTATACTACTGCTGCTGCTGGTATTACTACTATACTACTGCTACAGCTGGTATTACTACTATACTACTGCTGCTGCTGGTATTACTTCTACACTACTGCTACAGCTGGTATTACTACTATACTACTGCTACGGCTGGTATTACTACTATACTACTGCTACAGCTGGTATTACTACTATACTACTGCTGCTGCTGGTATTACTACTATACTACTGCTGCTGCTGGTATTACTTCTACACTACTGCTACAGCTGGTATTACTACTATACTACTGCTACGGCTGGTATTACTACTATACTACTGCTACAGCTGGTATTACTACTATACTACTGCTGCTGCTGGTATTACTTCTACACTACTGCTACAGCTGGTATTACTACTATACTACTGCTACGGCTGGTATTACTACTATACTGCTGCTGCTGGTGGTATTCTACACTACTGCTACAGCTGGTATTACTACTATACTACTGCTGCTGCTGGTATTACTTCTACACTACTGCTACAGCTGGTATTACTACTATACTACTGCTGCTGCTGGTATTACTTCTACACTACTGCTACAGCTGGTATTACTACTATACTACTGTTACTGCTGGTATTACTACTATACTACTGCTGCTGCTGGTATTACTACTATACTACTGCTACTGCTGGTATTACTACTATACTATTGCTACAGCTGGTATTACTACTATACTACTGCTCCTGCTGGTATTACTACTATACTACTGCTCCTGCTGGTATTACTACTATACTACTGCTGCTGCTGGTATTACTACTGCTCCTGCTGATATTACTACTATACTAATGCTACTGCTGGTATTACTACTGCTGCTGATATTACTACTATACTACTGCTGCTGCTGGTATTACTACTATACTACTGCTGCTGCTGGTATTACTACTGCTCCTGCTGATATTACTACTATACTACTGCTACTGCTGGTATTACTACTATACTATTGCTACAGCTGGTATTACTACTATACTACTGCTGCTGCTGCTGCTGGTATTACTACTATACTACTGCTGCTGGTGGTATTACAACTATACTGCTGCTGCTGGTATTACTACTATACTACTGCTGCTGCTGTTGCTACAACTACTATACTACTATTGCTACATTTTTCTGTTACCTTTATTACTATTATTACTAATACTACTACAGTTTATACTGCTAATACTACAACTATTACTACTGAAATTATTACTGCTATTGCAACTACCACCTTTACTATTGTTACTAATACTACTACAGTCAATGCTGCTGATACTGCAACTATCAGTACTTCTGAAACTATTACTACTACTTTCATTACTATTGTTACTAATACTACTACTGTCAATAATGTTACTACTACTAATGATGATAATAATAAAATAATATTTATATTACTATATTTTATGTTAAATAGTAATGCAGTAATAATGTTTGAAATGGCTATTGCTGGTACTACTAATAATATTAATAGCACAAAGTAAAACAGTACTATCTATAAATGCTATGTTAATATATGGGTAAGATAAATTTGTTTATGTTCTATGAATTTATTACTACTACAACTACTACCACCACTACTCTAGTACCACTACTACCACCACCACCACCAACACTTCTACTACCACCACTACTACTACTATCACTACTCACACCACAACTACCACCACCACTAATACTACCACCACTACCACAACTACTACTACGAATACCACCACTAATACTACTATCACTACTCACACCACAACTACCACCACTACTAATACTACCACTACTACTACCACCACTACCACAACTACTACTACTACAACTACTACTACTACCACTACTACCATTACCACAACTACCACCACTACTACTACCACCACCACTACTACTACTCCCGCCACTGCTACTACCACCACCACCACAACCACTACTACCATTACTACTACTACCACCACTACTAATACTACCACTACTACTACCACCACCACAACTACTACTACTACCAACTAATACTACCACCACTGCTGCTACTACTACCACTATTATCACTACCACCAGTACCACAACCACTACTACCATTACTACTGCTACTACTACTACCACCACAACTAGCACTACAACCACCATTACTACTACTACCACTAATAATAATAATAATAAAAAGAAGAAGAATATAGTTATATCAACACTAGTTGATGATTTCAACAGAGGACCAGTAAATTACAACGTACCTTTACTTTCATATGTCTTTGCAGCCGAACTCCCCCCTCTGCTGGTCAAACCGGAAACTGCAGTTCATCCCCTAAACCTCACACGTTTACACAGCATTACCCCAAAAACGAAAAGCCAGCACACACACGTCATAAAAATATGTTTATTATATGTTCCAACAGTCATAAAACTAACAAGGTCAGCAGATGTACATTAGGCTATAGAGTCAGGAATTTATACAGCGCAGAATATTAATAACCACGAATATGGCAAAGGGAGAGAAAACCCAAAGGCAGACATTTATTTATTTATTTATTTATTTATTTAATAAAACCACACGGTCAGATAACATGTTCTATACTGTTTTATAAACAAACGAGTAAATAAATAAATACAGAAATAGACATTTCATCCACCCCTCCCCCTCCCATCCCCCCGTCTCCTTATATTGCTTTATATTAAAGACTCGTGCCTGAAGACACACACGTTAATGACGTCAGCTCTTGGCAAAGCTCTATGGCACGAGAAAAAACGGAAACAGCAAAGACGTGAACTCACGTTTCAACCAACTGTCACAACACATGACTCACACGAAGCACACAGCTTGAAAATGATAAGAAGAAGGGCGAAGACGTCTTCATCTGCTCTACTCCAGATCACACATGATCCGTCAGGAGAACCAAGCTGTTCAAACACCACGTCATCCGGTGACTTCTTTAGTGTGTGTATGAGGACAGCAGTCTTTAGGGAGAACAGTCAGGAGGAATGTAGACACGTCATATCTGTTAGACAACACAGGACCACCTGCACAAAACAGCACCACTGGTGATGGGGATCAGGGGGCTAGGGGTCATATAGGAGACAAATGGTTGGGGTCAGGGGGAGAAGGTGATTTGTGTGGCATGAGGATTCGGGCTCCAATCAAAAATGACCTGCGTCCCTTTCCCATAGGCCTATTCTACAAACCCCCGATGGTTGCATTCACCAGGTTGACTGTATCTCCATATTGCAGCTTCAGTATTGCGTTGACCTTAAGGGGAATTCCACCATGTCATCCGTTTTCTGGCCTTATCCAGAGCGACTTACAAGGGTAATCATATTACAGGTGGGCCTATGTAGTGTTAGGAGTCTTGCCCAAGGACTCTTATTGGCGTAGCACAGCGTAGCCACCCAGACCGGGATTCGAACCCCAGTCTCTCACATGTGGTGGCGGCTCCCTGTTGGGTAGTGGTGTTATCTGCTGAGCTACACCAACAGATCTTCACAGTGGTGGCAATGGGATCAACCTAGGAGGTTTTAGACCTCTGGTTACCATCACCACCACACATTTTAGTGGAGCTCCCCTTTAACCAGCCCAGGGAAACCCTTTCACAGTCTAGCAGCCCCCAGGTAAAGCCCATCAGATGCTCAGGAACAATTCAGCATTGATTTTATAACCTAACCTCCATGTGCTGCATCCTGTAGTGTACCAGACACAGTGATCTAGTTGTGTTTCCTGGTACCTAGAACATAAAGGACAATCAGCTGACTCACAATAAAATTTTGAAATTTGGTGGAGCTCCCCTTTTACAGTCTAGAACCCTATATCTGGGAATACACACCTGAAGTACATCAATCTGACACTACAGTCATTACACCTCAACAGTACAGGCACCGCACTTCTAAAAAACATGGTTCTTCAAGGGTTCTTTAGTTAAGGGAATGGTTCTGTGTAGAACCATAAGCTCTGTATACTGTAGAACATTTGCAGGCTGAAGTGGTTGTTCGCATGGTGAAATGGTCCCTGAGATGGATGCAGTACATACATAGAGCCATATACATAGAAATTAGCACGGTATAGCACCAAAAAGGGTTCTGCTACTGCTATGATGTCTAGCATGTAATAAAAGCAGAACCTGTTTTGATGCTATATAGAACCATCAAACTCAAGAACCAGGCAAAGAACCCTTTAAGCATGTCTCTCATTCACCTAACTTCAAGTAGAACCATTCCCCCAAATGTATCCCACTGGAAAAATAGTCTGTCCCGTCTAAATCTGTCATAAAGGGTTCTTCAGTGGTTCTTTAATAAAAATAATGGTAACCATAAACAACAAACTACTGAACTACTGGTGTGCATGACTGGTTCTTTGCTTGGTGATGGACGATCAGTTGTATGTTGTTTAAAAAGGCTCTATACAGCAACTAAAAAAGGGTTCTCCTATGGTTCCGATGTCCAACGTATAACAGTAGCAGAAGCCTTGTTTAGTTCTACAGTATATCTATATCTAGAACCATATACAACCATTCTCCATCAATCTGAGAACTGTTAACCATACAAAGAGCCCCCTAGACATGTAAACAGTTCTATGTAAGACCCTTTACTAAAGAACCCTTGAAAAGCCATTTGTAAAGAGTGTAGGATTAGACAGCTGTTCTCCGTTTATCCAACTTTTGATCAACACGATCCGAAAAAGTAGTTCCGGTTACTTTTTCCGGTTCTGTGGTTTTTGGTGTTTATGCAATGAGGGAACCTTTTAAAACTCACTACCCACACTACTGCAAATTCTTCCCTCTGTAAAACTAGTCCCATCTAAACCCTCTAAAAAGGTTCCCTAATAGGTGACATGACCGAGAAAAGAACTATCTGTCTGCATGATTGGTTCTTTGCTTGGTTCTCTATGATGGATATGCTCCACAAAGCACCAAAAAGCGATCTTCTATGGTTACAACGTCAAACTTGGAACAATAGGCGTTCTATATAGGACCATATACAACCCATTCTCCATTTAAACTGAGAACCATTTCACCATGCCACCAAGAACCACATAGGCTCACAAATGGTTCTACATAGAACCGTTGACTAAAGAACTCTAAAGAACTTTAAACAGTGTATGATTCGGCAAATATGAGAGAACATCTTATCCAAGCTGGTCTCCGTTCACCCAACTCGTGTTTGACACAGTCTGGAAAGTAGTCCCGGTTACTTTTGCCCTCTGTTTTTATTGTCAGTCGTTTATGCACAGGCAGAAACCTGTGAAAGCTAAATGGCAAACTCTTGGAAATTCTTCCCTCTGGAAAACTAGTCCCATCCAAACCTTTAAAACATGGTTCTTAATGATCGGTTCTTTGCTTGGTTCTCTGTGATGTGTAACCTGTGGAACGTGGTTTAGCAATGCTCTATTTACCACCATAAAGCGCTCTTCTACGGTTACGATGTCCAACTGCTAACAACAGCAGTTCTATATAGAACCATATCCAACACATTCTCCATCAACCTGAGAACCATTTCACCATGCAAATGGTTCTGTACAGAACCCTTTATCATAGAACCCATGAAAAGCCATATTTTTAAAGAGTGTGTGATCAGACAGATATCAAAGCTGCTCTTCATTTATCAAGAGCAGCTTTGATCAATTGGACACCTGTGAAAACCAAATCTCCAATTCTTGCAAATCCCTCCCTCTGAAAAACTAGTCCCATCTAAACCCCTAAAACATGGTTCCTCAACATTTACCATCAAAACCAAAAGAACCATGCGTATACATAATTGGTTCTTTGCCTGGTTTTCTATGATGGATATGCTCTACATAGCACCAAAAAGGGTTCTTCAGTTCTATATAGAACCATATACAACCCATTCTCTATTAAACTGAGAACCATTTCACCGAAGAACCAATAATGCAAAGAGTTCTAGATAAAACCTTTACTAAAGAACCCTTGAAAAGCCAGAAGAGTGTATGGTTAGATGAATTATATCAAAGCTGTTTCATTTATCAGAGTTTCGATCAACACAATCTGAAATCTAGTCCCATCTAAACCCTTGGACCCGGTTCTTCAATAGGCACCATGAACAAGAAAGAGCCATTTGTATTGGTTCTTTGCTTGGTTCTCTGTGATGGATAACCTATTGTATGTGGTTTAGCCACAAAAAGGCTCTGCCACTGTTATAAGTCATAGAACATGTTCTATTGCAGTTGCATAGAACCTTATTTGCTAATAACTACGGAATTTTTGAAATTGGAATACCATCGGAATTCCTGGCCATGTTCTAATAAAACCACAAGGTTTACTGATGGAATCCCACTGGGTTCTCCTGTAGTTGAGCTTCGAGGCGGCAGTTTTATCTTGTTTGGTTATGTTGTGTACTTTGTTGATCCCAGAAGGGAAATCTAATTCATTAATTAAGGGCTGTCTAATTAACTAAATCCAATCTGGGAGCTCTTTTTCCAGGTAGGCTGGAGAGAGAGAGACAGTCGTTCCTCATGGTTGTTTACGGTACTAAACAGAAGCTGCAGATAGAGATTAGGCTAACCCAGCACCGGGCCTAAAGGTGCTGAGGGGGGCATTGTTGGCTTCCTGTTTTCCACGTGGCTTCTTACTGTACATTAACCTACAGTACTCCTGGCCTTCTGAAATTCTTCATAGCACGCTCCGATGCGCCCTGCTTTTAGGGTGCTGGGAAAGGGGCTGTTTTTTTAGGCTGGATCCTCGAAATGACGTGACGGAGCCAGAAAGTTGATATTCTTGATCTGGAGAATGAACAGCAATGATGCTAAAAACTGTCAGCACAACACTGTAGCTTTAACACACACAGAGGGGGGATTCTAGAGGGGGGACATGGGACGTGTGAGAGTTGGTATGTGCTGCATACTTCTGTCCGTGTGTGTGTGTGTGTGTGTGTGTTTACGGGGGGGGGGTTTTCAAGGCCTTTGGCATCCAGCACCTTGGTCAGCAACATACGCTCGGCAGTATTTTTATTTTTGTTGGGGTCTTCTATTGCATTACAGAGGCAGAGAGAGAGAGAGCAGATATTAGAGAGAGAGAGATTGATGATAAAGAGTAGAGAATGCTGTGTGGCAGAGTACCTGTGCTACAAATCGAGACCCACCTTGTCCTTTAATGTCATTTTTCGCTAGTCAAACTTGGCCGATTCCCGGTTGGTCAACCCCACTGAATGTGCCGGGGTAAACTGGGTGGTGAGAAGCCAAAAGCACTAAACCAACTTCTAAGACTGAACTTAAGTTTCCTTGAGAAACTGATGCAAAGGGTGGTCTCTTACTTTTACACAGCACTGTATGTGTTATATGAGAAGAAAATGAGAAAGGAGAGACAGAGAGAGCGAGAGAGAGAAAGAGAGTCATAATGCAGATGAGAGAGAAGACGAGGAGCAGAGAGAGAGAGTTTCGCGCAGGCGAGAACCACCAGGAGAGAGAGACACAGAGAGAAAGAGAGAGAGAGAGAGAGAGAGAGAGAGAGGGAGGAAGACAGAGAGAGAGAGAAAGAGAGAGAGAAGAGAGACAGAGAAAGCGAGGGAGAGAGACAGAGAGAGAGAGGGAGAAAAAGAGAGAGAGAAGAGAGAGAGAGAAAGAGAGAGAGAAAGAGAGAGAGAAGAGAGAGAAGAGAGAGAGAGAGAGAGAGAGAGGGGCTACATTCACATTACAGGGCCCATGCTACACCACCCAAAGGTGAAGCAGATCGGATTATCCCGATGCTCCATGTTAGTGCCTAACACGTTTTTTGGTTTCCGAATGACCCACATGCAAATCTGCACGCCCCTCTGCTGGGATCGAGTACACCAGAGCTAGCAACACCCCTTTGTTCACCTTTTGCAACAGTGAAAACACCCTTGTGAACCAAGTTCGAGGCAGAAAGATCCCATCTCAGGCAAAGCCCGTGGGATTGAAACCTTTCCATGCTCCACCCTGACTGATCCCATTTCAGACGGACGTGATCGTCCCCCATTTACACTTACTAGGAACCCGGGAGGGTAGCCACGCTGTTTGGAGTCGCTAACATCGGTTTCCCGGTTTTACACCGCTTGGTGCTATGAGCTGGGCCTAAAACATTGCTGTTGGCTCATCAAAGGACTTCCCGTTGGAATCCACAGCCATGAAGGTTTATCATAACATTAGCATGAACACTTAGCGAAAGCCCTCCACACTGTCCCAACACTGTGACGTGTGGAGTACCAACGTACAAAATTTACAGCTAGCAGCTCACTCTGAACTTAGCATCGTGGCCATTAGTGCTACAAGCCTTCCTCATTCCGGTTTGAACAGGATGGGTTCTGTACGCTTGTACCCAAAGCTTAGCCTATCATCATTGCTACGAAAGGACACTAGGCCTCTATGGCAGAGGAAGGTCATTTGGCAGGAGCAGCTTGTAAATGTGGAACGTAGCCTAAAAAGACAAAGACAAGCCTAGGAGATACATTAGCGAACAACTTCTCGGCCGAACTCTTCAGCTCCATCCAGCGTGGCCCTGAAGCCTTTGGTCCTTAGGTGGTCGAATATCCACTGTTTCTGGATGTTGGAGAGCTGGCCGAGGACGGACCTGCTTGTGCTTTTCCTCCCTGTTTTGTCCTCAGCGATCATCCTTGGCCATCTTCGGTGGGCACTCCACGCCTGCCCTGCGGCCTGGATGCTGGCGTTTTTCATCCAGGGCTTCGTTCTGACACACGCACGCACAAGCACATGGGTGAACACACAGCACTAAGAGATTTTGTGTACACTGATAGAGGAGCCTGATTGCTTTCACTCCTTTATGTTGTTAGCAGACAGCGATAGGCATCTCTAAGCTCGTGATGCCTCGGATTTTAAAGCCAAAACCTAACCCAGCGGAAAATCAGTTTCTGTATGTTTCTGCTTACTACGAGGAGTCCTCAACCACCAAGACGTTAGCCAAGGTTGCTGCATTCTGCCTCGTGTGAATTCTGGAGCTTGATCTAGCTAAAGTAGCTGCTAAAGAAAGCTAGCATGGACTAGAAAACGTTAGCCACTTTCATAACCCCAAAAAGAGGACATCATGACGTGATGCCATCACCGTGACATTTTAAAAATAGTTTTTCTCCCGGAAAGAGGACCTAATAGGCATCTGGTCCAGGTACTGCACTGGAATGGAGGACTGGGAATTGGAAACAGAACGTCTGGATCCTAAAAAAAAGGACATGGTGGGGGGCCATCCTTCTATCATGGCCTGATCTCCTGCAAAAACAGCATTATGCATGGTCGAGGCCCAGCAAGGACCTT
>JAMWET010005540.1:0-25827 GCA_024036415.1 Prochilodus magdalenae
CTGAACAAGTTTCTGGATTTAGGCCACAACAATGTCCAGACAGATTTGATGGATGATTATCCTGGCGTTATACTGGCTGTTCCAAGTATTCCCACACAAGGAAATTTGTGTATTGTTATCTCAATATACAATACACACAATACACAATACACATAGCCTGTGAAACACCACCATTTTCATATAAGGCGCCCCAGCTTTGGAATAATCTACCTGTCAGTGTTCGGGACTCAGACACAATCTTTAAGTCCAGGCTTAAAACCTACAGTTTAGTCAAGCTTTTGGTAATTAGTCTTTTCTTTCTGATAGATAAAAGGTGCAGGTCTAGGGGTCCACTGACAGAGAGTGTTTGGTAAACTGGGAATGTTGGTGCTGTGGTCCCGCTGCTCTTCATGTTCACTCAGGTTTGTTGGTGGTGGAGCAGAGGGGGGCTGACTTCTCAGGGAGCCCTCATGTCTGTGTGACCTTCTGGCTCTCCCTGTTAGTCCTGCTGTAGGAGCCAGGCCTGCCGGAGTCACTGCTGCACTCTGTTAACACCATATAGTGTGTTCAGGTCTTCTGTCAGAGCGAACAGTCTGTCTGTTCTCTCTGTCTTAGCTGCTGCCCGTCCTGTGTGGCCTGATGCTGTTGCTACATCTGCTCTGACTGGGAGCCACTGGGAGCCTTTACCACCACGGAGCTCCTGGCTGTCCTGCACTGTGGAGGCTTGGCCTGCGCCCGCTGACCCATCTTATGAACCACCAACATCATTACAGACTAATCATACATTACACTCTCCTTTCTTGTGCTGTCTTGTATCTGGTGTTGACCCGAGGAGGATGGGTTCCCCTTTTGATTCTTGGTTCCTCTTAAGATTTCTTAGATCCCAACTAAGGGAGTTTTTCCTTTGCCACTGTCGCCCTCGGCTTGCTCATCGGGGGCTCGAACACCAGATTCTTTGTAAAGATTCTTTGTAAAGCTGCTTTGTATATATATGCTATTTTCAAATAGCTTCCATTTGGGTGGTGTTAGCTACAACAGGCATCAAAAAGTCCTCCTCCTGCACTGCATTCTCAACCTTCGACCAAAGAGCACAACAGTGCTTCTTAATGTCCTTTCCCATGAAGGCATAAAGAAACGGGTTCAGACAGCTGTTGACATTGGCGAGAATGAGACCCAATACATATGCAGTGTCTGATCTTCGATCTGTGAAGAATGCGCTCATCGTAACAGTGTGATATGGCAGCCAGCAGATCAAGAAAGTAACAATCAGCACCGTCATGATCTTGACTGGCTTTTTAAATGTCGGCATCTGGTTGGACTTCAGCTTTCTTGTGATGGCAACATAACAGATGAAAATGATCAGAAACGGGATCACAAATGAAAAAACAAACTGGCTTGCTGTGTCAGCAGTGTAACTTTTCCAGGTGTTGTGAACGCAGAGATACTCACGTTCTGTCTCAGTTTTATGAAAAAGCTCTTTGGTATTAGCTGATGGTGTACTGAGTGCTGCTGAGATGATCCAAGCTACCGTCACTATCACTGAGGCTCTTCTTACAGTGCTCTGGTTCTGAGCCCACACAGGAAACATAACCACTACACAGCGGTCCACACTGATGATGACGAGCAGGAAGATGCTGCTGAACATGTTGAGGGAAAAGATGAAGGAAGTGAACTTGCACATGAAGAGGCCAAAGATCCAGTTTCGTATTGCCATATAGATGACGACGAAGGGAAGGAAGCAGCAGAATATGAAGTCAGACACGGCCAGGCTCAGGTACCAGGTGGTGATGACAGATTTCTTCACCTTAAAGCCAGCAATCCAGATCACCAGACCATTTCCAGCAACACCCAGGATGAAGACGATCACATTAGCTACTACATAGAAAATACACTTTGCATCACAAGATGATGAATCCATAGTCTGATCTGTTGTGTGGTTCCAGTGGAGAGGATATTCTGGTTCTGTCAGTGAGGATGAATTCATGATCTCTCTTGACTTCGTACAGCAAGCACAGACAGACTGATAAAAAACAGTGGTAAGCAAATAAGTAACCACATCCTCCACAGGAAACTAAATATATTCCATTTTTTTCTTTTTTGTAAATAAAAACTTTTTTTGGCATGGTGCAAACTGGAATAAACACAGTCTAAAAAGTGTCATGACTTTTGCAAGGTCCATGTTTATATATCCATTTGTTCAATAGTCACGAAAAAAGAAACACTGATGTGTACTGAAATTATACTTAATATACTTCCTTACCCTCATTAATAATACACTGAAAGTGTGCTATTTCTATATACTACCATGTACAAGTATGCTAAATGTAAATAATTAGTGCTGTTTAAAATATACTGTACTATTGATACACCACTAAAATTCATAGATCTACTAAATACATGTTAAAGCACATTTCTAACTCACTAAACATGCTAATTAATATACTGTATACTTTTATTTTTTGCAAATGCACTTTAAGGACACAGACGTTTTACTGAGGTAATATACACATGTAGGTTTTGTATTTGTAATCAACAAATTTCACCAGGAGTGCACATAATCTTTGCATATAACTGTTTATACCTATTAGGTATATAATGTGAATTTTATAGCATTGCTGCTCTATTCACTGAAATCTAGCATGTGTGTACTGATTGCTCGCACCCGTGGCTCTTTCCTCACGCTGCATTTAAACCTTGTTTGCACTACTGAGCATTCTTTACTACTCGTTTCTTCTCTGGCCTTGACTCCCCCTTCGTCTTTGACTACTTCTCTTGCCTTATCCCTTATTCTGGTTGTCTGTTTGCCTCTCTGGTGTTCAATCTCCTTCTGTTCTCATGACTCCTTTAACTGTTTGCCCGTTTCATTTTGGTCTCCTCGTTCTGACCTTTACCTGTCTTTACACTCTGACCTGGCATTGCCCTACTGTTATGTTTGATCGTACTTTGTTGCTGTGTCTGACTACCAGATTAATATTTAATAAAAACTTATCTGACTTTTAACTGCTGATAATTTTATATTGTACATTGTACTAGAAATGTACTTTAATATGTACTTAAGTTAAATGTGTTCTATTTAAATATGTTTTAAATAGCACTACTGATATATACAGCATTTAGCATGTAAATATATAGAGTTTGCACATCACTAGTGCACTTTCAATATATTAATCTTAAGTGTGTTACAGGCCACTACCTTAATTAAACACTAGCATTCTATAGCTAAAACAATGCTAATGTGTTTACGTTGCACATTTCTTACATTTAATGAGGCAACTCATAAAGTCATAAAGAACATCTGGTTAATATTAAAAATGACTCACCTCCCAATGCCTGCTTCAGTTCAGATCTGCAGAGGTGATTTTGTCGCTTATGATGAAGGGCAAACTTTATGTATCAGGAATATTTTGTAACATTCGGTTCCTCTCTGTGGTGGCTTTAGTTCTAAGAAGTGAACAAGCTGAAAACCACACACTGAAAAAATTGCCTTAGCAAGCACAGCGCTAAATACACCGTATGCAGTCGGTTAACCTGACTCTGGGCCCCATAAATATGCATCAGCATTATCATATCATGGCCCAGTGGATGTAAAGACCAATACAAAAGTATTGTAGGCTATATACATCCCGGTTTCCAAAAAAAAAATAAAAGTGCAATGATATCATTAAATTAGTACAAAGACAACATGCACAAAGACCTCATTTAGGCAAGGTTATATATGTAGCAGATTTCATACACAAGGACTATTCAGAATGCCTAAATAAAACCAGCATACATTCAGTTAAACTAAAATAAGAACTAAAATCTAAAAGGGGAAAGTTGGCTTGGCTCCTAAGCAGGATGTGGTCACTCAATGTCTGTAATAGCCCAATCATTTTAAATGGTTTCCACTCAGCTGGCAGTGCTTTAATCTTTCATGTTCTGCTTACCCCTGAACTAGTTAGGGTGGGGTTTGGTGCAATGTCTGGGCATCAACTAAAAGGACTTATTAAATGAGTTCTTTTATACAACACTGAATAAATGGCTCAAGTAAGACTAGAACTAGAACTAGTGTTATGTGTATTTGACACTTTTGGTAATCATGGTGAAAAGTGGAACTAATAAATCCGAGCACAAAACATCAGCACAGTGAAAATGCAAGATGCAAGCTTGCACAACTATCACAGAGACCTGCTTATGCTGTCATTGTTCCGTGCCCACACTGGAAACAACGCAACAACATAGCGGTCCACACTGATGAGGTCTAAGAGGAACATCCTGTTGTACAGGCTGAGCTGCATGATGAAGAAATCGAAGTTGCCTCAAAGATCTATGCTTTCGTAAAATTCATTGATGACGCTGACGGGCAGAAAGAAGCAGAACATGAAATCAGACACAGCCAGACACAGAAACTTGCAGTCAACAGACCATTTCTGGCAGTATAAGATGAAGATGGGATTTGCTACTGCATATAAAACACACATTACAATGCATGATGATAAACTTGTGGTGTAGTTCTTGTAATGAGGATATTCTGAATCTGGTACTGGAGTTAACGAATCTTGATTCTGTTCAGCAAACAGACAAGCATGATTCTCTTGTTTACTGTGCGGGAATTTCTATTTATGTGCCAGTTTTAACATACTGAGGAAAATATACATCAGATGTTGGAGTAAGACACATGGGAGGGACGTGCACCAGACACAAAAGCACACACCTAGGCCACCACCAGCCAGAGACTTCTTCCTGTAGCTTACTGTGCTCGTAAGCACTAGGATGCTGTCTCCTCTGCTAGTTACTCACCTGAACTGGATGATGACTGCCTTCTAGCTGCTTCATGGGTCCGTCCTGGTGCAATCACACCTGGTTACAGTAGCTATATTACCCAGTCTGTGATAGTGAGCACAATGATATGTTATGCCATCTACGCCGCACTAAACCGACAGCCTGCAGCATCCACTTGCATGCCGATCCAGGCCTGTACCATTGTTCTACACCCTGGTCTCTCTCTCTCCCGCCAGCATTACCATCTAGTCTTACCGTGCTGTCCTCCTTAAGGAGCCGTGCAGCCTTGTCGTTGTTGTTGGTTTTTTTATTAGCTTCTGTTTCTCTCGTCATCTGTCTCGAAGATTTTTTAGCACAGTTGCACTTTGACCTTGTTTGACCTTTGTTGCTAATTCACTCACATCACCACTGTAGTGTTGACAGAGTATGACATACAACCCCAATATGTTAATAGCACTAATGACATATTTAGCATATGAAGTATATATCAGTACGTCAAAACTAGAACTTTGGGTACATTAATCATGAGGTTGAGGAAGCATACTAGGTATACTAAAGTATTCTTCAGTGCCCTTTTCTTGGTGCAGTGCCACCCTACTGAAGTAAGTAGTGTAGAATTTCAACACATGAAGAACAACTTGTACAAAATATATTCATTTCAGTGTATCTGTACTCAGTATCAGCAGGCACTTAAGGATCAGTACCAATACCAGTCAAACTTTTCGACACATCGTTAATATGGATCGATGGATATATGGGGTGGGTGGGTGGATGGGTGGACTGATAGATAGATCACATTATTATATTTTTGTGATATTGTCCACCTCTAATATATATATTTTGTTGGACAAAAAAACTTATGTCTTTTGATTTGTGCAATTTAAAAGCTCTAGTTGATGATGTACAGACCAAAACATCTTGAACCTCCAGTGCAGGTTAAGAAAGCTGTTTTATCCTCCTGTAACGTTCCGATTTGGCTCTAGAATGAAACCAGCTGTTTAAGCTTATATGGTGTGCTCATGAATATTTAGATCAGCTCTACTCTGGCTAGTTTAGGAGAAGCATATCTAAACAGACACAGGCAGGAAAACACAAAGTAAATTAAAGTTGTTACCTGCATTGAAACTGTCAGTTTAAGATGATCTGCTTCAACCATCAAGAAGATGAGAGAATCAACAGGTCTAGCCTCCATTTACAAATGCGGGATTTGAATTCGGAGGTGAAGCAACAGTATTTGAGGATCACGGTATGTCAGTCCTATGCACTGAACTCTCATTATTCATTATTTAATTCTATGGCAACTTTAAGGTAAAGAAGCCACACCCTTAAGGTTAATGAGCAGCATGAGAAGGTATGGATATTGGTTTTGGGTGAATGTATCTGTGCAAGAACTTCCTGAAATAGAGAATTCAAATTGTAACAAATGAATAAACAGAGAGTTAGAGGACACCATTGAACTCCGCTGCACTGTTGACACGTTTCCATGGCTTCTTGTATTAAAACTACAGCATTTTAATGCTTTGAACGAAGCAATGTCTTAGAAATCAGTTAAATGAAACTTCTATAAATATATATTTGTCTCTGCTCTATACACAAATGCATAACTGGATACTGTGAGTTGTGCTAGCCTAACTAGAGTCCAGCAAGGAGTTATTTCATTCATTTTATTTCAGCTTATTTAAAAAAAAAAAGTAAAGTTTGTTAGCAGACAAAATTTTGAGATGTGAGACAAACACTGTACTTGAACTTGGCTAAACGCCCCATTCTTTAAAAAGGGAAATTCCTGGTTCATCTAAATGGTTAAATTAAGATATTCGGTATAATGGAAACTGTTCTGAGAAAAACAGCTACTGTATATGAACGTCAACATGCAAAAGGAAAGAGAAAGTTAAAAGAAAGTTATTATAAAATTGGGGCATATGAAACTCCTAAGCTGTCTTTGTACAGTACCTAACAGTACATACCGCTTTGATCTATGAGAGAAATCCAGATCCACAGTTGGTTGTGTCCATCCTTGTACTGTATGAAGGCAGTTCTATGGGTATGAAAGTACTGGAAGGTGAAATACCATTTACTACCATGTAAACTAAAAGACCTTCTTACCTTTTGGCTTATTAATCAAATCAGAAGCAACTGAAGTAGCGGTGTATTCCTTAAAGAGCTAAACTGAAACTTACACAGACAGAGGAAGTGCACTGAAAAGTCAACACCCCTCGCTGTCCTGGAAACTATGTGCAATTGGGAGGCAGTCATTACTGTCTTCCAAGACTCCCACTAACCTATTTATCTCCAGTCTTTAAAAATCACTGCTGGGAACAATGTTTTAAAATGACAGATACTGTTTATCAGTAGCCGGGTTCCATTCCAATAGTTTACAAATGTCATGCATCACCAAAGATAAATAAAACAAACAAATAAATAATAATTGTAAATTAAGTCATGTGCCATTGTGATGGTCCTTTGATAGGTTTTGTATTTTAGGTGGTAGCCAAATTTGTCAGGTTGGGGTTAAGTTCTTGCTAGGCTATTGCTACGTTATGCCAGGTGGTTGCTAAGTTGGTGCTAGTTCATTGCTATGGCAGCTCGGTCTGTTGATTTTGTGGTGGTCCAGTTTCTTGCTTCTTGCTGGAAGTTAATATGCTGATCAACACCAAAACCAGCATTATGCTGTGTTTTACATTGACCTTGTTTTACATTGGTTTATGCTGGTCTGGTGCTGGTTTAACTAGCCACCTGACATGGTCATGATGGGTTGGCAGTGATCAGCGTATGAACTTCTCAATTGGCATAATATTATCCAAATCAAAACATTGGTTAATCTTTGACAGGTGGGCAACAAAATTGTGTTTTACATTAATGTAAAACGTGTTAATGTTTATGGACCATCGCAAGCACTGTGAGCTACACAGCTATCTACAAATTGGAAGTGGGAACCATCGGCGTCCAACACATTCACATTCTAGCAGTACTTCAGCAACTACCTGGGATAGCATAGACATGGCCTCACAGAGAGAATCATGTTTTGGGGTCAGAGTTTTCACTTTTAATATAATAAAGAGTCTTCTGTAATCATCTCTCCTATCCTAGCAAAGTGACGGCCTCGAGATGCTTTAACCAGTTAACGTTGAAATCCTAGAATGTCCAGATTGGCCATTTTCGAAATGGTGCAAATGCAAATTGAACCTTTCATTCAGAAAATCCTATCTGGTTTTAGAAATAATGTTTCATCAGTGAATAAAATTACATAGTAAAGTATAGATTCATACTTGATTATGTAAGCAGTTATATATGTATAAAATGTAGGTGAACTGTTTCAGTTTAAGACAGTGCAATAAACAAGTTTGCATTAGTTTTATTTTGTCCTCTTTCTTTATTTTGAGATTTTTGTACAGGCCACAGTTTTGTATGCCACATTAGAATCATCACTGTTGATGAAACCTTAAGAAATCAAAACATATCAAGCAAATATGCACAAGGTTATATATAATTACAGTATATATATTATATATATATATATTACAGCATTGGTATCTCAGATTTGAAATTTACTTACAGGTCACTGTAAATATTGTACTACATACTTTGTGGGGAATATGAGCATGAAAACACGAGACAATCCAACATGTACAACAATATACCAACATACAGGGGTTGGACAATGAAACTGAAACACCTGTCATTTTAGTGTGGGAGGTCTCATGGCTAAATTGGACCAGCCTGGTGGCCAATCTTCATTAATTGCACATTGCACCAGTAAGAGCAGAGTGTGAAGGTTCAGTTAGCAGGTAAGAGCACAGTTCTGCTCAACATACTGCAATGCACACAGCATTATGGGTGACATACCAGAGTTCAAAAGAGGACAAACTGTTGGTGCACGTCTTGCTGGCGCATCTGTGACCAAGACAGCAAGTCTTTGTGATGTATCAAGAGCCACGGTATCCAGGGTAATGTCAGCATACCACCAAGAAGGACGAACCTCCACCAGCATCACGTAGTGACCTGGCCACTATCCTGCAAGAAGAATGGCTTAAACTCCCTCTGACCACTGTGCAGGACGCAGTATATGTCATTCCCAAGACGAACTGACGCTGTATTGGCCGCAAAAGGAGGCCCTACACCATACTAATAAATGATTGTGGTCTAAAACCAGGTGTTTCAGTTTCATTGTCCAACCCCTGTATATCTCCTTTTTTTTTATAGATTTTTACTTTTATAGATAATTTTTTTGCAGCTGCTGTGAGAAAATGGTGAATAGGCCCAAACAGCCCAAAATTGCTTGGAAAAACAGTCTGGTTCCATTGACTTACATTAAAGTTCTATTAGGTTTTGCCCTCTCCTGTAAAATTGCCATTTTGGAGACACTGTTTTTCCTTTGGACAGCAACGATATGTATTTATTGTGGTATAAGCATTTGTGCCTGTGTAGCACTGCCACTGTTGCTACAGTTGTTTTCAGCATTTCTAAAACTACAATGAAAAATCTGAAATTTGCTACCATGACTTCTTGCCAAATAGTTTAAAAATTCCAAAAGATAATTAAACTTGAGTTGCATCCAGAAACCCTGAAAGTAATTGCTTTTGCATGTTGTGCTCTAACCCTAACCCCGAAAGGTCCACAAACATGAAGAAGTGGGCTCCTGCTTTAAATCAATTGTTGCGATAGACCCAGTTTATTATTCCTGTCTTTTTGCTCCGTTACTCTTTTAGATGTTCTGAAAGTCTTCTTCATAGTTATTGGCTTCATAGCCAAACTGCTAAGCCCTGTAAAGAGCTTCATCTGTAGTTGGCTTCAGCATGGGTACATGGATAAAACTTGAATTTTGACTGGTTATCTTACATTTATTAGCTGCACTGTTCTTTAGAACTGCCACAGAAGAGGTGCAGCTTATTCCTACCAGATAAAACATAGTCTCACATCTGGTCACCAGCAAATCTTTGTTAGCTAGTGTGCTGGTCATTTTTTTTAAATCTACCACAGTAACAGTAAACGGCACTACACGATACATAACATAAAATTCTAATTTCTATTTCAGATGCTCATGATTCAAGTCGGCAGCCTAAATCCTTTTAATCCTTTTAATGATTACAATAGCTTAAACAGTCGAAGTAATTATACACTGCTGTGTATCAGCTTATCAAAGATGATATAAGAACCCCACCCCACCTTTGAGCGCTCACTGATTGCTTGCAACTGTGTCAACATTAGTTGAAAGTTTTTGTTCCTCAGTGTGTGTAAATGCTCTCCCCCTGACGGAGTTCTGGGTCTCTTCATCCTGGAGCGCATTCTCAATTTTTGACAGAAGAGCATAACACTGCTTCTTAAAGTCCTTCCCCATGAACGCATAGAGAAACGGATTCAAAATGCTGTTGGCACTGGCAGAGGTGACGGCAAATATTTTCCCAAATCCAATAAACCTGTTATCATATTTCATTTCCAAAAAAGAGAAAACGTGAAATGGCAGCCAGCAGATCAAGAAAGTAGTAACCAGCGCTGTCATGATCTTGAAGGGCTTTTTGGCTCTTGCCATCTGGTTGGACTTCAGCTTTCGGATGATGACACCACAGCAGGCAATAATGATCAAGAACGGGATCAGAAATCCAAAAACAAAACGGCTTGCCACTAAAGCAATGTAATCTCGATCATTAACGTACTCGTTGAAACAACTTGTCCTTGTGTTATTTGTCCTTGTGTTATTATAAGTAAAGGTACTTCGGAAAATGGCCATTGGCATGCTAAGTCCTGCTGACATGATCCAAGCTAAAACGATCATCACTGAGGCCTTTTTTATGGTGCGCTTGTTCTGAGCCCACACCGGAAACATAACGACCACACAGCGGTCCACACTGATGATGGTGAGGAGGAAGATGCTGCTGTACATGTTGAGGAACATGATGAAATACCTGAACTTGCACATGAAGAGCCCAAAGATCCAGTCACCTTTGATCGAATAGGTGATTCCAAAGGGCAAGAGGCAGCAGAACAGGAAATCTGACACGGCCAGACTCAGGTACCATGTGCTGATGACCGACTTCTTTACCTTAAACCCTGCAATCCAGATCACCAGACCATTTCCAGCAACACCCAGGACAAGGATGATCATGTTGCTTACTGAAAAGAATATACAGGTTCCGCTATTGCAAAGTGTTGAAGCCATCCTCTGGATTATCGTGTGGTTCTTGTATTCGTATTCAGGGAATGTCGATTTCGTCACTCGAGTTGACCTCCTGATGCCTCTTGATTCTGCAAAGTGAACAGAAACAGAAAGAGTGTTAATGTGTTGTTTGTTAAAACAACATGTTAATGAAGTTTGAGGTGTACAGGGTTGGTGAGCAACCCATACAGAGCAAACATACATGTATGTCTTCCATTGAAAAGTATACGTATATCCATCATAGCCAAAAACATTCGCTCATCTGCCTTTACACACATATGAACTTGAGTGACATCCCATTCTTAATGTATAAGGTTTAATATGATGTCGGCCCACCCTTGGCAGCTATAACGACTACAACTCCTCTGGGAAGACTTTCCACAAAGTACAGGAATGTGTTAATGGGCATCTTTGACCATTCTTCCAGAAACACATTTGTGAGGTCAGACCCTGATGTTGGATGAGAGGGTCTGGGTCACAGTCTCCACTCTAATTCATCCCAAATGTTTAATACCGGGTTGAGATCAGGACTCTGTGCAGGCCAGTCAAGTTCCTCCATTTCAAACTTGCTCATTCATGTCATTATGGAGGCTTTTTGTGCACTAATGTGCGGTCATGTTGGAACAGGAAGGGGCCATCCCTAAACTGTTCCCACAAACCTCGCCTTGAGTTTAGCTCAGCACACGTCACAATCTGTTTGTCCACCACCACAAATATGTAGATACTTAGATATGATTAGAAGCACTGCACTTTACATCAAGCTGTTAAGTTGCTATTTTGGAGAAACTTGTTTTTCTTTGGACAGTGACAATATGTTACGATGTAATCAGTACATATTAGTCCACAATGGTCACTGTGTTTTTGTTAAACAACTTAGCCAAGATTATTATATTATATTATTATATCTTGTACACTCTAATAGCCAACCTGCCACTACTAAACGGTAGCAGTGGCATTAGTCACTAACGCGTACCACCAGAGTTACCATACTCACTCTGAGCCCAATGCAACTTTATTGCTGTAATATGACATTTCATACACAGATTGTACTTTTCTGCCAAAGAATTGGATCAGATGTGATCTTTTAACAGGAATGTCTTGGGGACAACCATGTTCATGTTTGGTTAAAACCTGGGTGGGAGAAAACTGAGCATGAAATATCTAAATCAATCCAATGCTTCATGAAGGTACAGCACAAGGTAGGTGGTGGTCAACAGTTTCCAAAGAACAACAAATCCAAGTCTGTTGAGTGAATCAGTGGTAAACTACAGCCCAGAACTTCAACCACCAGAATGCCCTGGGCTGATCAACCAAACACTACACCTAAGGTGCCGGCCATATAAGCCCTCACCACATGAACACATCTGCTACACCTTTGTAGAGGGGTAGCCGGTACGGTACAGACAGAGAAAAAGAGAGGAAAAGAGAGAAAAGCAACGGGAAAAGCAACAAGTGCTTAAAAAAGTAAATAAATAAACTAACACATAAATAGAGTAGAGAGCGTAGGTCACTCAGAGCAGAGACCCCCAAAATCCCCTTTCTTTTAAACTCTCTCCTGTATCTTTCGGTTCCTTTAATGAATATCCTCCTTCGTTTGACCAGGCTCTCTCTGGCGTCTCCATTGTTTGTTTTCCCGCCATTTCTCCCTCTCCCTCACAAAACCCCTCCTGCCTCACCTCACGTGTACTGCCGCATAGTGCAGCGGTAACACGTGGGGTTGACACTCCGGCGGTCGGGGATTCGGTCCCCGCTTAAACCTGCTCACTCAAACACTGTTCCCCAGACAGTTCACTCCCCACACACATGGTTTCACGTGCATCCTGCTTGCCTGCAGTATAAACCTTTACATCGGGGCAAACAGGTTCCCGCCCCGCGTTTGGGTCCAAACCACAACCGTACCTTGACAATCTGCCAATATTTAAAAAAGATGCTCAGTAAAATCATTTAAAAGAAGTAAAAAATATCTGGAAATAAGACAAATAATCCTAAAAATGAGACTAAAACAGTCCCTATTTGAGAAGTTTGAGCTATATCGACAAGAAATAAGACATTTCTTACTTACCAGGCTCCCTTTTTGTTGCAGTGAATCAATGTTATCTTAATGCTCAATTCAGTTATTTCATGAATGCAGTGACAGAAATGAGCTGTCCAATGAAAAACATTTATCTCCATTTTTGGCCTTTTTGACTTTTAAGGATCATTTGAAAACAGCAGCTCCCGTTTACACTTTGTGAGATTTGCATTATGAAAGGACCAACTGAAATGGCCCAAAAGTGCTCGGAAGGACGTCTGGTTCCATTGACTTATATTAAAACTGAATGAGGTTTTTGGCCTCTCCTGTAAAGTTGCCATTTTGGAGATACTTGTTTTTCTTTGGACAGCGACGATATCATGATTGTAGCATTCCAGTAAACAAAGGTTAATTGATGTTAACAAAGAAACAAACCATGCTCCTGTTTATTTGCAAGTTAATACAATATTTTCAAAAACAGAATCTATTCTTCAGCCTTTCTGGGATTTAACATCATACCATTTTAAAAGTACTCCAGTTTAGAAGTTGGATTTTCTGTGGAAAAGATTCGTTTGGAAAAAGTCTGCTTCCATTGACTCAAATTTAAGTTAACTGAAGTTTTTGTCCTTTCCTGTAAAGGTGCCACTTTGCAGGTAATCGCTTCTCTTTGGATAAGGATGATATGTTATTCCTTATAGTAGTTACCCAGACTCAGTTAGAAGAATTGCCCTTTACAGCTAGCTGTTATTGAGGCAGCTAATGTATAACATTGCATAGAATAAGACACCAACAGGATATCTCTCTCAGAAGCTTCACTCTGTAACATGTGGATAGTAATTCTGTAAATGGCTATGATGGTGCATGTCAGTCACTCTGAATGGGGACTGTTTTTATTTTCTTTACATTGTCACCATCTAGTTTCCTTCTGTTGCCTGTTGAGCTTTACTGTTCTAACTTGTGTAGAGCCAAAACTTTGCTTTGAGTTTGCTTCAATATTACTAATATTTATTAGCAAATATAATGTTAAGAGTAATAAATTAAATAAATTTAATTTTAATTTAAATACATTTAATTTAATAAGTGTATTCAAGTGAAAACAGTAATTACACACCATGGCTACTTATACTCACTTGACCTTGTAGATTATGTGGGTGTACCACACTGTCAGGCCGTCCCAGGAGGGGCACTCCTGGGACACTTCTCATGCTGGCCACCAGAGGTCCAACTCACCGGACTTCTGAGGTTTTTCGTGCCGGCTCCCTCTCACCTAGCCCCTCCCGCACCTGTCCTCTTACCTGCTGCTCATCCCTAATAATTATCCTTTAAGTTGGCCTTCCCATGCCTAGGTGTTTGTAGAGCATTAACCACCATACTGGCTTCTGTGAGTGATTCAGTGTTCCTGAAAATCCCCTGGTTAAGTTCTGTTTGTTGTTGTTTCAGACTACTCCCTTAGTTCTGGGTCCTTGACTTCTCTGGCTCTTAGTTCGGTGTTTTGGAGATCTTCTGAGCGTTTTTCTATTTTGAGACTTTTTGGCTTTGGTTTTTTTTTTTTTTGGACAACTTCTGGGCGTTACTGTCTTTGAACTCTTTCTGTTTGTATATTTGCTGCTGCATATAGTTGGTCCAATAAAGCCTACCATGGATCCGACACCTGTGTCTGGCCTGCCACCATTACACACAACAAACACTTATTTTAACGCCGTCTGTACACGTAAACATGGCAGCACTGCGCGAAGCTATGTTCAGGCAAATATTAGCGAGAAGGTTATTTATTATTATCCAGGACATAAGTGTGCACAAATGTATTCATTCTATCCCTGCAATTATTAAATAAACAAGTCATTCAAATATCAATCCAGCGGTAACATGAAGACTCGGCTGTGTTTGAAATGGCACACTACTACACTACATACTACAGTAGTATGTTCTGCACATTGTATACGCCCCCAGTGTGCAGTACAGTAACAAGCTTTGACCTACAGTGTAGTTTACTAATATAGTTATATGACCAGTTACCTCATGTTTACCTCAGAGCTGTTATTACTGTATCCACTGGTTTTTCATTCCCCTGAAAAGCTGCCTATTTGCAGATTGCTTTTCTTTGGACAATGTCAATCTGTATAGGAGATATTTAGACATGATAAGAAGGATTGCACTTCAAGCAAGCTTTAATAGACGCAGCTAATGCAAAACATTGCCCTTTGTGTTTGATTCGCCATCTGGAGAAAAATGCAATTTTTAAAAAAAGTTAAATTTTAACTAAATAAATTGTAAGAGAAAATATATCAAGAGTTTTCCAGAAGGTAAATGATCATTTACTGTCCATTAATACTGTCCTAACAGAAATACACTGAATAACTCATTTAATTCAACTTAAATTACTGCAGTCAGTGTATCAGATTTAGGGAGCCATGTTTATATTAATTAGATAAAAAAAAAAAAAAAAAAAAAAAAATATATATATATATATATATATATACTATTGGAAGTTAAAGCAAACAGCTTTAATATTGCCCAAGCTGAGCAAAGATCTGATTAATAGGTCCTTCCATCACTGAGAGTTGGGAAAACACTTCTTTCTTCACCTGTTGGTTTGATCAGTACGAGGCGCAGTGATTTGTTCTCAAGCCATGCCTACTGGCACAGCTATCAGCACCCAAGCCACTGAATGTTGTGTTTTTTTTTGGGTGCTAATGCTCATTTTCACACTGAAGCTGATTCATCATTCATCATTCATCACTCAAATGTCACTTTGTCTCCACAGTGTACCACAGTTTCATGACTCACATAATCAAAGGAAGTCAAATTTACACTTTTTTTAAGGGAATTTGGTGATTAGGAGAGACTGCCTTCCTCTTTACTCTCCTTAACACATATAACCAAAGCCCATATTTGCTGCCTAGCTTTGTGCTCAGTAGAGAAACCAGAGCTGTGGGAAAATCCCAGCGACAGAGGACAGGTCCTTTCTAAACATCTTATCTTTCTCACCATCTGTCTGTTTCTCACTTTCCTAAATATCTCACTTTTTTCTGTTTTTCTTTTCGTGAGTAGCTCAGTGGAGAAACCGCTACATACAGTATGTGTGAATAGCTGATGTGCTGTTTGTGAACGAGTCAGCACTGTGAAAGTCATTTATTGCACTGACGAGTCATTTCGTTCTTGGGTTAGATCACTGCACTGGTAGTATTGCTGTGTGTGTGTGTGTGCAGTTCCATTGACTTACAATTAAACTAAAATAGACCCTGTATATAGCCTGACTGCAAACACTATTGTAAGAAGCTGTTGGATTGGACTCACCTGTCAGCTGTGCTTGAAGTAGCTGCTGCAGTGCTGGTAGTTTTTGCTGCCTGTAACGAGGGACAGACGCTGTTATATTGGTAAAGATTTGTGACGTGCAGTTCCTCTCTGTGATTGAGTTCTTAGAATTTAGCGGAAACTTAACCACATATGTAAACCACATAACCCCCTTGCAGTAGACAACTGGCCTCAATGAGTACATACAGAGGAGCTAAGCAGACACATGGTGTACAGAAAGAAAAGATAACCCAATGAAAATAATTTCCCAATTCAATGTCATTTCAGTTAGATTAGACCACTGTTTCTTAATTTTGCTTCTGGGCCCCAAAGCATGGCTAAAACACACTCAAAATGTGCTGTTGTGTTGGTAGCATCCTTTTCAAGCCAAGTATGCCTCGAAGAAGGTATTGGAAGAGTTGAGAGGGGTCACATCATAGGGCTCTGGAAAGCGTGGTGGTCTTATTGACATACTGTATGCCATACAGGTTGTGTAGACACTACCATAGCACACTGGTGGCGACAGTAGATAGAAGAATGCACCATGAAGCAACATGAAGGGTCTGGGAGACCTACGCAAACCATGGAGAAAGAGAACCAACAAATTGTCCGACATGCTCCGAGTGAACCAACAGCCATGACTGCAGACATTCAGTGCTTAGCCATGCCCTCCATAGGTCATCCAGCATTGGAAGATGACTTCCCCAGTGAAGACAGACGTCCCCCAGTGAAGACAGAGGGAAATTCTGGTGGGCAGGTAGTGTTTTAGGTTGCCTAATGTGGGCTTAGATTTAAACGTACATTAGTATTAGGTATAATATGGATGAGGTCTCTACAAATACTCCATATTACTTCCAAGTTTATATCTGTAATGTAGGGGTTAAACCTGCAACCCCCATCGCTACTGATACAGCCCCAGTCTGCTAACTGTAATGTAAGGGTTAAACCGGCGCCCCTCGTCTCTACTGATACAGCCCCAGTCTGCTAACCTAAGCCTGAAACAGGAGAGAGTGCCGGTGCTCTAGAAAACATAATCTATTTCAAAGATCGCACATCCCACTGACCTTAATGGCTACTGACCAATAGCTTGGACCTCTTACGGGGTCAGGGAGGTGGTCTTTTTGCTTGGGCTGCCGTCTTTCCCGTGAAGTGGGTGAGGTTAATTGAGAGAGAGGAAGAGAGGACTTCTCTATCTGTGACCCGAGTACAGACCTTAAAGGTCTGGGAGGGGTCCGTGGTCACTTCCTCATGAATATGCATTAGTCTGCTCATTCATCCACAAGAGTGTCACATGTTCACATACATTTGAGAATTTCAAAGCACGGCTGTATCACTAATAAAACAAGCATATCATGTGTAGAATAAAGGCATATTATGGCTAAATCTAAAATATAGAAAGAGTAAAATAAAATAATCTAAAACCTTATACATTCTATATATCCTGAGGTTAATAAGTATAACCTTTAACAGTCCTACTGCTAAGAGGCTTACATGGGAATAAAGCAAAGCATTTAGTGACACAAAAAGAGGATAAAGTAAACCAAATCCATGAGCTGAAAGCATTTTACACAACAATTCGAAGAATTGTGTTTTGAAGGGGAAATAAAGTTTCAGGAGATTTAAGAGTCTCTTTCTAGGGGTTTCGAGAAGTCTGGCGTTGGCACACTGCTGAGTTTGCAAGTTGCCTACTTATCTTTGATGCAAGACAGGATGTGTCCAAGCAGATGCTTAGGTATAGAGAAGCCCTCTGGTTCCCGTCCCTAACTGACATCCATTAGAAAGGGGCAGGCGATGACAGTGTTGTTCTTAATGAATGACCTACAGGGGTTGGACAATGAAACTGAAACACCTGTCATTTTAGTGTGGGAGGTTTCATGGCTAAATTGAATCTTCATTAATTAACCAGTAAGAGCAGAGTGTGAAGGTTCAATTAGCAGGTAAGAGCACAGTTTTGCTCAAAATATTGCAATTCACACAACAAAAAACAGGTGTTTACCAAAAACAGCCAATTCACTACATAGGGGTTAAACCAGCAAACCCCTGTCTCTACTGACCGCCGTAAAAATGGAGGTAACTGTCATTCCTGATTCACCTTAAAGGATGTAGCAGTCACGTTCAGATGAGTGGACCGGTGCTGCGTATCTGCATTACCTTTTAAGGTGGAACGAAAATTCGAATAAGAGTCAAATTCAATCTGGCTCTGTGAATTTGAACACGGTAGCATCTGGCTTACAGCACTGCTTTACTACAGAAGCTAGTTGAGCTTTGTGAAGATGAAGCAAACAGCTAGGGTTATGTCATTGCATTGAGTCATTACAGAACTACAGGTAAGACATGCTGAAGTGACATGCTCCACTGTGGGGGGGCTGGCTTACAGTGACTGGACCTGGGTGTGTAGGATAGCTGTGTTGATTTTTCCTCCTATTCACACATCAGCTGTTTGATGTAACTGTCCTTTCCTCTTTATTGGGTCTGTCCCACTATGACAGTGAGCTATGTTTTTTAAGATTCTGCATTTTTACTTTTGCAGGTTAATGTTTTGTGGTATTCGCTAAACAGAAGTGCCTGTGGTGAGCGACTGCATGATTTCTATGTGTATGTGAATTTAGCTTTCTGAATATGGAGTATGTAGGGCAACTTAACTGTTGTTAGGAAGGTAGCCTGATGTTATGTCCCCATTGTGTCTGTGTGTGCATATTGTGGTGTGGCTTGGCGTGCCTTATGTGGCTCCCAAATATTGACTAACACTCAGCATGTTACATCAGCTTTGACCAGCATGTGGGCAGCCATTGCTAAACTTCTCTAAACAATGCAATGTTAAAAACCTCTGAAAAGGTACAGTGTGTTCGCAGATGATCCTGCTATCATGACCTTGTTTTGCCCAGTTCTTTGAAAGCTTGTTTTCTGGGTGCTGTGTAATCATGTTGCAAGTGTGATATGTGCTAATTAGTTTTAATAACAGCTCCTGTTGAGAGGGGTCACATTGGGCTCCGGAAAGGGAAGTGGACATATTGTACGCCATACAGGTTTTGTGGACACTACCATAGCATGCTCTCTGTGACCATAGATAGAAGGATGCACTCACCAGCAAAATGAAGGGTCTGGGAGCCCTGCACGTACCATGGAGAAAGAGAACCATCAAATTGTCCGACATGCTCAGAGTGAACCAACAGCCATGATTGTAGACATTCGGTGCCTAGTCATACTCCATAGGTCATCCTGTTAGTGCCAGCACCATTGGTAGACAGCTACATGCAGGTAGACCATTGCAATGACTCCAGTTAAACCATGTCAACATCCCCAAAGACACATCCACAAATTTCTGGTGGGCAGGTAGTGTTTTAGGCTGCTTAATGTGAGCTTAGATGTAGGCGTGCATAAATATTAGGTATGTAATGTACATAAATGGAAGAAGCCTCTACAAATACTTCATATCACTTCCAAGTTTATATCTGTAATGTAGGGGTTAAACCGGCAACTCCCATCTCTACTGATACAGCCCCAGTCTGATAACTGTAATGTAGGGGTTAAACTGGCAACTCCCATCTCTACTGATACAGCCCCAGTCTGATAACTGTAATGTAGGGGTTAAACCAGTGACCCCTGTCTCTACTGATACAGCTCCAGTCTGATAACTGTAATGTAGGGGTTAAACCAGTGACCCCTGTCTCTACTGATACAGCCCCAGTCTGATAACTGTAATGTAGGGGTTAGAACAGTGACCCCTGTCTCTACTGATACAGCCCCAGTCTGATAACTGTAATGTAGGGGTTAAACCAGTGACCCCTGTCTCTACTGATACAGCTCCAGTCTGATAACTGTAATGTAGGGGTTAAACCAGTGACCCCTGTCTCTACTGATACAGCCCCAGTCTGATAACTGTAATGTAGGGGTTAAACCAGTGACCCCTGTCTCTACTGATATAGCCCCAGTCTGATAACTGTAATGTAGGGGTTAAACCAGTGACCCCTGTCTCTACTGATATAGCCCCAGTCTGATAACTGTAATGTAGGGTTAAACCAGTGACCCCTGTCCTCTACCCCCTGATATAGCCCCCAGTCTGATAACTGTAAATGTAGGGGTACTTTAAACCAGTTGACCCCTGTCTCTACTGATACAGCCCCAGTCTGAATAACTGTAATGTAGGGGTTAAACCAGTGACCCCTGTCTCTACTGATACAGCTCCAGTCTGATAACTGTAATGTAGGGGTTAAACCAGTGACCCCTGTCTCTACTGATACAGCCCCAGTCTGATAACTGTAATGTAGGGGTTAAACCAGTGAGCCCTGTCTCTACTGATACAGCCCCAGTCTGATAAAAGAACGGAAGGGGTTCAAGCAGTGACCCCTGTCTCTAATGATAGAGCCCCAGTCTGGTAAGTGTCATGTAGGGGTTTTAAAACAGTGACCCCTGTCTCTCTACTGATACAGCCCCAGTCTGATAACTGTAATGTAGGGGTTACAAACAGTGACCCCTCGTCTCTACTGATACAGGTCCCAGTCTGATAACTGTAATGTAGGGGTTAAAACAGTGACCCCTGTCTCTACTGATACAGTCCCAGTCTGATAACTGTAATGTAGGGGTTAAACCAGTGACCCCTGTCTCTACTGATACAGCTCCAGTCTGATAACTGTAATGTAGGGGTTAAACCAGTGACCCCTGTCTCTACTGATACAGCCCCAGTCTGATAACTGTAATGTAGGGGTTAAACCAGTGAGCCCTGTCTCTACTGATACAGCCCCAGTCTGATAACTGTAATGTAGGGGTTAAACCAGTGAGCCCTGTCTCTACTGATACAGCCCCAGTCTGATAACTGTAATGTAGGGGTTAAAACAGTGACCCCTGTCTCTACTGATACAGTCCCAGTCTGATAACTGTAATGTAGGGGTTAAACCAGTGACCTCTGTCGCTACTGATACAGCCCCAGTCTGATAACTGTAATGTAGGGGTTAAACCAGTGACCCCTGTCTCTACTGATACAGCTCCAGTCTGATAACTGTAATGTAGGGGTTAAACCAGTGAGCCCTGTCTCTACTGATACAGCCCCAGTCTGATAACTGTAATGTAGGGGTTAAACCAGTGACCCCTGTCTCTGCTGATATAGCCCCAGTCTGATAACTGTAATGTAGGGGTTAAACCAGTGACCCCTGTCTCTACTGATACAGCCCCAGTCTGATAACTGTAATGTAGGGGTTAAACCAGTGAGCCCTGTCTCTACTGATACAGCCCCAGTCCTGATAACTGTAAATGTATGGGGTTAAACCAGTGAGCCCCTGTCTCTACTGATTTTTTTACAGCCGGGCCCCAGTCTGATAACTGTAATGTAGGGGTTAAACCAGTGAGCCCTGTCTCTACTGATACAGCCCCAGTCTGATAACTGTAATGTAGGGGTTAAACCAGTGACCTCTGTCTCTACTGATACAGCCCCAGTCTGATAACTGTAATGTAGGGGTTAAACCAGTGACCCCTGTCTCTACTGATATAGCCCCAGTCTGATAACTGTAATGTAGGGGTTAAACCAGTGACCCCTGTCTCTACTGATATAGCCCCAGTCTGATAACTGTAATGTAGGGGTTAAACCAGTGACCTCTGTCTCTACTGATACAGCTCCAGTCTGATAACTGTAATGTAGGGGTTAAACCAGTGACCCCTGTCTCTACTGATATAGCCCCAGTCTGATAACTGTAATGTAGGGGTTAAACCAGTGAGCCCTGTCTCTACTGATATAGCCCCAGTCTGATAACTGTAATGTAGGGGTTAAACCAGTGACCTCTGTCACTACTGATAGAGGTTAGCTTCTGAATTTAGCTTTCTGAATATGGAATATGTAGGGCTACTTAATTGCTGTTAGGAATGTAGCCTGATGTTATGATCCCCATTGTGTCTGTCTGTGCGTATTTTAGGGTGGGCTGGCTCTTATGTAGCTTCCAGTCTGAAGTCCCTCTCTGGCTCTGGTCCTACCTAAAGTAATTTTTAGCTCTGCTGTTCAGTATTGACTGTCCTAATAAAGTATTTCTGTCCTAATAGAGTTCCCATGTCCATTTCAAATTATAGTTAAGGAAATCAAACATGTTAGCACATTAATTATTCTATATATATATGTGGATGATGCAAGATGGTCAGTTTCATAGACACAGCTCTAACCTCCAACGCTCTAACCTCCAAAAGGCCTGGTGTCACGCCACCTCCACCTCTACCGCAAAATCTGCAGGAAGTGCGTGAGAATATTTAAGCTGCATGGGATGGGTTATCATAGGACACCAACTTTTGTTATGTGTCGTGTTATGTGAAAATCAAGGTATCAATAAATTAATAAACCACAGATTTGTGCATATTACAAACCAACCAGTTTAGTTTTACTAATGCTTAAAAACGAAATATTGACCAACACTCAGCATGTTACGTCAGCTTTGACCAGCATGTGGGCAGCCATTGCTAAACTTCTCTAAACAATGCAACGTTAAAAACCTCTTGAAGGTACAGTGTGTTCGCAGATGATCCTGCTACCGTGACCTCGTTTTGCCCAGTTCTTTGAAAGCCTGTTGTTATGTTGCTGTCTAGTCATGTTGCAAGTGTGATTTGGTGTGAAATGCGCTAATTAGTTTTAATAACAGCTCCTGTTTCCCTGTTATACTAGATTTAAGATCTGAGATCATTTTAATTACATGCAGTTGATCACCTCTACCACTGATTCCACTGAGTGATTATGTATTTGATCATTTAAGACCATAGATATAACTTTAGGCACCCTGGTACTCTGTTCTCTGACCATAGAAACAGCCCTATTCAAAGATTCAGTAAAGTAGGCACTTGAGTCCATGGCAACAGATGCCTTCCTCTGGCAACACTCCCAAATAACTTATGTAGTACTGTGACATCTGATTGCAAAAATTGTGGGGAGGGGGGGGGGAGGAGGGGAATGAAAAAACGACAAAAAAAAAAAAAGAAAGCTGGGTGGGCTGGGGGCCAGCAAAAATAAAAACATGTAACTTCATCATGGGTGCACACAGCTGGGGGGGGTTTCGTCCGAATACACGTCGCGGTAGGCGAAATTCTATGTGTTAACAATGGTCGGGCCACGCGGGTCTCCCCGCTGTGTCGGGTTCGGGTTCCGCTCCTACGGCGTGTGTTGTCAGTCACATAGGAGTGCTTCATGTCTGGAATTGCAGCTTTTTCCATCCTGGTGGCCTCCCCGCATGTTCTGTTTGCCCTTCTCTAATACTTTCTTCCCTCCACTCGTTTAAGTGAGTCATTTCAACTTCAGACTCACCTCCCCGTTTTAGTTTATATTAATGTGACTATTTCATGTTTGCTTACCATTATCGGGCACAATTTGCCTGATTCAGACTTGTTGTAATGAACAGGCAATTCAGCTTATGACTCTGGAGAGGATGTTCCTGTTGTGGGTTCCTGAGAGGGGAAAGCAAATGTCTTTCAGGTTCAGCACTAACACGCGCACAAAGGTATACACTGGTGTTTGCACAGCTCTGAACTGGCAACAGTGCAGAATAAGTGTGGTGGTTCACTATTTCAGTGAACTCAGAGGGATGCAACAGGCTCTCAGCATTAAGCATTAATTTTAAGTATAGATACAGGGGTTGTGACACTGAAACTGAAACACCTGTCATTTTTAGGTTGGTGGGAAGGGTCCCTCATGGGCTAAATTGGATCCAGGACTCGGTGCTCCGTAATTCTAATTATTTGCGCGTATTGCCATGGCCACGCATAAGTAGCAGAAGTTGAAGGTTCAGTTACATGTAAGGAGGCACGAGTTCTGCCTCAAGAAGACTTGACAATGCACAACAACATTACATGTGGTGACATCCCAGAGTTCAAAGAGGACCACATTGGTTTTGGTGCACGTCTTGCTCGCGCAGGGCATCTGTGAAACAATGACCCGCAAGAATCTTTGTGATAGTATCAAGAGCCACGGTATTCTCAGGTAAGTGTCAGCATTAACCACACAAAGAAAGGAGGAACCAATTTCACACCCAGCATCAACGTAACAGTGGTTATACCTGCAAGCCACGATATTCGCCTCTTGCCTAGATAGATATGGCTTACCACCGCTTTATATGTTTGGCACACCTACTGACACCATCTGTGGCAGAGTCTGACGGTTGTTATATGGTCAATATTTCCCAGAAGTGGGAGACTGCTGAATGGCTGTACTGATTGTTGCCATTTCGCAATAGGAGGCCATGACAACACCATACTGAAGGTGCTAACTCCAAATTGGATTGGCTAGTGTGGCTCTAACAACCTAAGTTGTTATTTCAGATTTGCATTGTCCAACCTCCCTGTTGCAGGACCTGTAAGGTGTTAGTTGTAGATTGAGCTCGGGCGGCTTACTCCACAAGATAATGGAAACGGCAGTTTACAAGTTCGAGTTCACCATAGCGCTATATTACGCTTATATACGATACTGATTAATCATAAGGATACTCTATATTCACGGTGTATATCCCAAAGATCTTCATTAGATTGGCACTATTTTGCAAAGGCCAATACACTTTTGGCAAGTGTAGGACAGTTGCACCACACGGAAAGGCTTCAAGGGAGCCTCATGTTGCCCTTTCTTATACCTGGAGGGGCCCATGACCATTGTCCTTAACTACTTGATATAAAGGGATTTTTGACTAAGTATCATTGTTTTTTCACCAGTGTTTGTTAATTGGACAAACGCATTTCAGCTGAAATATATCTAGAATTCCTTGCTTTTTCATGTGTGTGTATTAAGATGCACATAACCTCTTGAACTTGTGGCTATACATCCTTTGCTGCCCCTTTGGCTTACTTTTCTGACTCATAGTACGTTCTTGTTACAAACTAAAATCAATGTTTATCAAGATTTCCCAGTGGGGTGCGCGTATTCCTAGTAATGCTCTCTGGTAATAATGTCTCTGACTGCCAACTAAGTCTACATTTGGGAACTAGAAAAAGTTAACCATGTCATTGAAAAGGTCTTTTTTTATTGCCATTTTAGCCAAATAATTTAGGTTGCTGAACATTCAGTGCAGTAACAATATCTTCTAGCTGACATCACTGTAAACGAGAAGGCAATGACTATTTATCATAACTGTGAAGAGCTTACTGACTATTTATAGGTACATTCAGTTTTATTCACAGATTTAGCCTCTGCAATAGGCTTGCCTTTTCTTACACTCTGCATGTCTAACTAATGATTTAACTCATGTCTTTCCAAGTTTATTATGACAATCTGATTGTCTCTGCGACAGCTGATCTTTGCAAAGCTACTTGCAAAATGCCAGTCAATGCAATGAGGTTAAAGTGCTAACCCTCATCACACGAGTTCTCTATACACAGGACATTTGCTCGATGTGGTTTTTACATATCAGTTGTATTGTAAATTTACTCGAGCTCATTTCCAACTTGCTTGTCCAATCAACCTCAAGTCAAAATAATAAAATATATTGTCTTCATTTGTTTGTTAAATTAAAACAATGCATCTTTATTTCTGAAAATGAATAGTGGACAAATCTCATTGGCTTGACCTGAAATTACTGCTTCCATTATTGCATTAATTGGTCTCAGCTCACACCCAGTAGGTTTAACAAAGCCTTTGCCCGATGCTTTTGGCCGGTCTAAGGTTGATAGATAAACACCCTCA